>OY986043.1:65058090-65658090 GCA_963920215.1 Nineta flava
ATACGGTGCTGTTGGTTTAAATTGATTTCTGGGTTGATTTCCATTACCAAAACAACAGTTGATGAAAGACATACCAGTGGTGTTTTTCTTGTTTGGTCTTAGCTTTTTCCAAATTATCTGAAAAATTTTAAAACGGTATATGCCATAAATTATTGTTACACTTGTTAGTGTTATTATGAAGATCTTGGCGTAGTGTAATATATTTGTTTCGTATTCGATGAAAAATGGTTTATTTAATTGCTGTTGTAATTGTTCATCAAATTGGTTTAAGCGATGTTGAGCATATTTAAGTTCACCAAGGTCCATGTGGGTTAATTTGATAGGTGTTAGGTGTAAATTTTGCAATGTTGTTTTATTGGCTTTGTTTTTGTTACAACAGTCGTCGTCTTAAATGTTGATTGTTGGCATAAAATCGTGAAATGTTGAATTCTTCAAAAGTGTCTGTGGTTCCAGAATAACGGTATCTGTATATGCTTTACATTCTTCATGTAGTTGTAAAATTCCTACTTGATTTAGTATTGCTGTGGTATCCTCCAGGTTATTTTTACATAATATTGTACACCTGGTGTCTTGAGTGGTGACAAATATCCATCTATTTTGGTTAATATTTTGCCATATTTCTGTAGTAGCATGTATTGTTTGTGTGGAGCAACTCGTGGGTATTGTTTTGGATGTAACTTGGTATAGAGCGGTTTCGCAGTTTTCGGTCATTTTTTGATAAGATGTGGATACATGTGTGCAAATATATTCATCGTTCCTGTATTCTTTACATTTATCCAATGATTTAAGTAACACATACTGTGATCGACTTTTGGAAATAATTAGGTAATCATAATTTGGTTTTATGAAGGATAATAATTCGGGGTTTGTTCTACTAGGAATTGGTAAGGAATATAGTTTGTAAATGTTAAATGTGTCTATTGATGTAATTGGTATTTTTATTATAATTACTAGTTCTTGAAATGTTATAAATGATTTTAAAGTTATCATTTTATAATAAGATTCTAAATTTTGCCAAGTAGGTTCTAACGGTAGTTGAAATTTAATAGAGTTTTTCAGTTCCGTCAGTAAAGTTTGTGGTGGTAATATTTGATAATCTATTATTCCATGTCTAGCTAAAGATAATGAAGTTGTGTATTTAATTATTTCTCTTTGAACTAATTCATTGATCTGTTTTATGAGAAGTAGATGATCAATAATTGCGATCTGTAATGTATTCTGGTTAAGTATTCTACTTGAGTCGTTCATGAAAATGTTAAAAATTTTTATGTTAGAATTTAGTTTTTCTTCAATTTCGTTCAGATTAAGGACGGTTTCATTAATATGCCTAATAGTATCAATAATTACTCGAATTTGCGATTGCATTAACACGTGTGTTTGTTTTTGGTCATTTATTAAGTCATCAATAGAAGATTTATAGAATTTGGCATCCTCGGCGTCGGGAATTCCAAATAACCAATTTATTGGGTAACTTAATCCATCTAAAATACCACGTCTGTGTCTTTTAGTATTTGATTTAATGTTTACGTGTTGATTTTCAATATCGTCGTGTTGTATTTTTAAATTAATTAGTTGTTGTTCTATTAAAGACAATGTCATTTTGCATGTGCTCGAGGCATTGTTTGGTATAATATTACATAATGATAGAGAGTCAGAATAGCTTTTGTAAGCAATATTCAGCATACTATTAATGTTAGAGAAATTAAAATAGTGTAAAAGATTTAAGTATTGGTTGGATATTTTGGCTTGACCTATATTATTGTAATATAAGCCTGAGGAGTTTGTTACTTTAAGTATGTTATAGGAGTTCGCGTTCACCCGGGTCAGGAGGGTCATCAGAAGCGTTGTCCAAATCATTGAGTTGATCATCTGAAACAAAGGGTTTCAGTTGGTTGAGATGATACGTTTTAAATTTATTTTGAGTTAATTTAATCTTGGCAGTGTTATTATCGTAAACTTGTATTACTTCATACGGACCTTTATATGTCGGGTCGAGTTTCTTATTAAAATGACTCAAGTTTATTGAATCAAATAGAAGAACAAGGTCACCTATATTTATTTTGATTTCTTTTGCTCGTCTGTCGTAATATTTTTTACTAATTGTTTTGGAATGCACCAAATTTTCTGTGGCGGTTTTTCTAATAACTTTCGCTTTGTCTATAATGTCTTTTGTTAAATTTTGATAAGTTGGTAGCTCTTTAGGTTTTTCTAGACTATGTGGAATTTTGGGTTCTCGGCCAAAGACTAACGTATAAGGACGTTCTTTGGTAGATCTGTTTTCATGGGTGTTATAACTATGACAAGCCAAATAAACAAATTCGTCCCAATTTCTGGTACTATTATCTACATAAGATTTAATAAAGGTCTTTATGCTGGCATGGGATCTTTCAAGTGATCCATTGCTTTGTGGATGATACGGAGAAGTTATTTTGTGTTTTATTTGTAGTATTTTGTTAATTTCCTTAAAGAGATTACTGAGGAAGTTTGTGCCCTGATCCGTAAGGATTGTGTTCGGAAAACCGAATATTGTGCAATATTTTAGTAAATGGACTGCACAAGTTTCAGCACTGATTTCCTGAATTGGGTAGGCTTGAATGAATTTAGTTAATTCATCTTGAATCGTTAGTATGTAGCGGTTATTACTATCTGTAATGGGGTAAGGACCCATTATGTCCATTGCGATAGCATCGCCAAAGTCCTGAGCAGTACTGGTGATAACCATTGGTGTTTTGATTGTTGATTTCCTTACTCTTTGGCAAGTTTCACAGGCTCGAATGTATTTTTCAATGTCTTGTTTCATGCCTTTCCAAAAGTATTTTTTCTTGATTTCCTGACATGTCCTATTTACGCCAGGATGTCCGGATAGAACATCGTCGTGATATTCTTTCAGGATTTGTTTTCGTTGTTCTTTACGAGGATGTATCAAATCTCCAGTTATAATATTTATTTTTATATTATTTTTATTTAAATATTGCAACATTGACTCAAAAGTGTCTTGTTTAATTTTGACACATAATTGAGGGACGTTTACAATATTTATCTCAGTTTCATTATTCAAGGTCAGTAATAAAAATAAATTTGATAGAGCCTTGTAAAGATTTTCATATGTGATATCGTCTCTAGCTTTTTCTTTGACAAATAGTAAATATAAATTTTGATTAGGTATTGTAGTGATTAATTTAGCAATCTCACTAATTTTATTAATTTTTAATTTTGTTAAATTACATTGCGTATTAACATAAAAAGAATGTGAATTATTCATTGATAGATCCGTTGAGTAGGGAATGATCAATGTTTTTAAATCATCAAAAGGTCGATTGATTTTATTAAAGGTTTGAATATTTAGATTTTGTTGATGAAATAATTTGAAATTTTCGTAAGACAATTTATCAACTGGGTCTTGATCATGAGTAATATTCATTACGGGTCTAGAGAGTGCGTCGGCATTAGAATTTGCTTTACCGGATTTATAAATAATTTTGTATTGGTATTCCGATAATTTTAAACGCCATCTGACTAAACGACTTGATGGATCTTTGCAATTCATTAGCCATTGTAGTGGCTTGTGATCCGTGATTATTGTAAACTCTTTACCATATAGATACGGTCGGAAGTGTTTACAACTTTTGACTATACTCAAAAGCTCTTTTTCTGTCGTACTATAATTTCTTTCTGCTGCATTCAGTGTAGCAGAATAATAGGCTAATGGTAAGTCTTTGTTGACTTCACCTTGAGAGAGAACTGAACCAATGGCATCATTTGATGCGTCTGTGGTTAGAATAAATGGTTTGTTGAAATCTGGGTATTTTAATATGGGCTCAGAAGTCAGTATTGATTTGAAAGTTTCAAAAGACTCTTGGCATTTTTTATCAAAATTAAATTTTACATCCTTTTTTAACAGAGATGTTAATGGTTTTGCTAATTGTGAATAATTGGGTATAAATTTCCTATAGTAACCGGTAAGCCCAAGAAATGATTTAATTTCTTTAATGTTCCTTGGTGCTTTTCGTTCCATTATAGCTGAAATTTTATCTGGGTTAGGCTGTACGCCTTTGTCTGAAATGACGTGCCCTAAATATCCTACTTCTTTTCGTAGAAACTCACATTTGTCAGGCTGAAATTTCAGGTTATGTCTGCGTAAAGAATCAAATACTCGAGTGAGCTTAAGATTGTGTTCTTTCAAACTTGATGCAAATATTACTACATCATCCAGGTAAACAAAACAATCTTGACCTAGATTATTTATTAGGGCTGTATTCATTAACCGCTGAAAGGTAGCCGGTGCATTCTTCAATCCGAAAGGCATACGGTTAAATTCGTAATGACCTCTTGGTGTACTGAATGCAGTTTTTGGCTTATCGTTTTCATTCATTTCTACTTGTCTAAAACCGTTTGCGAGGTCTAATATACTAAAGTAGATAGCATTGCCCAACTGATCCAATATTTCCTCAATATTGGGTAGTGGGAAATTATCTGAAATTGTAACATCATTGAGTTTGCGAAAATCTGTTACAATTCTCCATTTTTGGACACCGGATGCATCTTTCTTTTTGGGTACGACCCAAAGAGGAGCTGACCATGGGCTTTCACTTGGTCGTATAATGTTTTGATCTAACATTTGTGTGATTTGCTTTTTTACTTCTTCCTCGTGTACTTTTGGGTACCTATAAGACTTCACAGCTATAGGAGAGGGGTTATTGACCCTAATTTCGTGTTTCAACGTAGGTGTTGAACTTAGAGTATCTCCATTCAAGAAAAATATATCATTAAAGGTATTACAAATTTCTTCAATGGATTCACTTTCCTCACGATTACAATGATTGAGTCGAAGATTTGATTTGAGTTCAAAAAATCTTTCGCGTAAATTTTTATTTTGTGAAACATGAAGAAAAGTAGCATTTTGTACTGGAGCATTTACAGGTTTTAATTTTAGAATTTTTGTTGGATGTTTGTTCATAACGGGATAATATTTTGTTTCTGGAGTAATTAAAATATTGTTTGGTATTTTAATGTTAGCATCTTCAAGGACGTCGGTAATCACTGTATTATTAACGTCAGCTGTAATAAATTGTATTGGCACGTTTTGTATGCTATTGGGTTGAATTTCAATAATTTTATGAAATGTGATCGTGTTATTTTTATAATTTATTTCTGACTGATGCTTAGTAATGAAATCATGACCTAGGATACCGTCATATGGTATATTGAAATCATGATTTATCAGTTGAAATTCAAAAGGGAAGTGATCGTTTGACTTGTGAAGATTTATTAAAATTTTCCCTAGCGTTTTTATTCCTCCGTTTATTCCAGAGAGGTGTATTTGTTTGCTACCATCTACTTCGTTTTGAGAATAAATCAAGTTTTTTGTTTTTATTATTGAAGTAGTGGCGCCCGTATCAATCAAAAATTTGAATTGATTGGTTTTAGATTGGGGTGAATTAAACGATAGTTTTTTGTCAGTTATTCCATTGCATAACATGATGTTACTTGGTAAACTTGACGGCTGGTCGACGGTTGAGGTTTGTCTACAGGTGCGACCTTTATCTGAGACAGGTTGGAGTTTAAATTTATATTTTGAAATTCGTCTGTCAATTTTTCAAATGGGAGAGCTTGTGCTATTCGTGGGTTAGGATTAATATTCTGACTGTGTTTTTTTTTTCTACATTCTGATTCGATATGTCCACGATAGTGACAATAGTTACAAATTTTATTATTGGAACCATTATTATAAATTGTATTGTTACTATTACTGGGATAATTATTGTTTGTATTAGAATTTGTTCGATTTGATCGACAATCCCTTGTATAGTGCGTTTTTGTTTTGCAGTTTCTGCAATATTTATTATTATTATTTGTAGGGTTAGGATTATTTTGATTATTAAGTTTTTTTAATTTGCCCTCATTTATTAAATATGCTTCTTCCTCACAGGCTAAGGAGAAGGCGTCATTTATGTGAATAAATGATTTATGTCTAAGTATTTGTGATAGTTCGGGTATTGAATGGTGTGTAAACCGTCTTAATGCAATGCGTTGAATTACACGTTTCTCACTTTCTAAAGTGTGAGATTCGGCTTCTTTTTCAGTCGCCATTAAGCATTTGCTTGTAATTTTATCTAACCGAACATAAAATTCTCTAACACTTTCATTATATTTTTGTTTTGTTGTCTCCAATTGTTCCATGAGATAGTCATAAGATTCAATTGGAGAGTATACGGCTTTGAGTTTATCTCGTAATTCTACATATGTTTTAATATCTCGCATATTAATTTTTGCTTTAACTTCACTAGAAATTTTTGAAAATATAAACATTTCTAAAGGTAATTTTTGAGTTTTACTGGCTAAACCGATCGCGTTATTCACGTTTTGTAGAAAGTTGTGAAGTTCTTTAGAATCTCCACTAAAAGGCGTTACCATATTCGATAAAAAACTTAATGGGATATGGTTTTCATTACCATTATGTGATGAACTTGACTCGCTGTCAGTATCATCATCAGTAACATCAATAGGTTCGTTATTATCATTGTTATGTACGTTTAAAAGTTGCTCGTCAGCTATATTTTGGCTGCCCGATAGGGTTCGTTTTGTATGTTTTGTCCGTTTTGTTATATTTGTAGTACTCATTGTGAAAGTGTTTTTAAATGGTAAAAAGGTAAAAAGGTAAATTGAAATTAAAAATCGATTAACACAGTAGCGTACTTACGGTTTTCGGCTGTATGGATTCGGAATACTCTTGAAGTACGAAGTACACCAGTATCTACACCAACTACTTGATCAAGTTCTGCAGCTTGTTTTCTCGTAGTACTAAATAGATGCTGTAGCAGTATCCCACCGCTGTCACCAAAAATGTTGTATCCCAAATTAGATACCACTTGTGAAGGCGGTTTGAATTCGGCTATTCGCTGTCACCAGGGTAGTTGATGAGTTCAACTCCATAAACTAATTGAATTTACAGTTGTTATAAATGATGTCGTCCAACGTTCGTTGTCCAATTAACTTCATTCAACAGATTAGTAAATTTAAGTTACTAAAGATTGTCCCAAAAAAGTCGTCCAAATGTAATTTGTACTAATTGACTTCGTTCCAAAGAAGTCGTCCAAACGTAATTTGTCCAAATTGACTTCGTCCAATACTTTAGGAAAATTTAATGTAGCACACAGTTTGAAATTATAATACTTTATTTAATTTTAAATTGAAAGTTATTTATAAAAAAAATTAATAATAAAATATATTTTAAAATACAAAGTTTTGACAATAATTATGCTGATTCGAATAATATTGTATATTCTACTGTTACTAAAAAAATTCTGATTTTATTTGCTTTAACATAGTCTATTTATATTAATTAATTGCGGGATCAGCAATAAGTGCCATCCTGTCACGTTGTAGTCGATATCCATAAATCTCGTGGTCTCCACAATATATATATATTTATATATATTTATATAAATATGTATATATATATAGGAGTAACAGATTTATACTTATCGGAATGTAATTTATTCTGAATTAATTTTGAGTAAATTCGCTAAGTTGACGCAGCATTCGTTTGCGTAACGAATTTTTGTATGTTGGATTTACGTATAAGGTACTTAACTACCACAGAGGTTGGCAATATAAAATTTATGAGATAAAGTAAATTAAAATATAAATACACTTTATATGCAAATTTTGTTTAAATATAATCATTATTATTAACATCATATTCATATACATCTATTGTTATATTTTATATATATATATATATATATATATATATATATATATATATATATATTTATATATGGTGATGTATTGTAGGACTTTATAAACAACATACATGGATGGTTTACATGTTTTGTGGTATAAAATCAACAGACAGCTAGACATTATATATACAGAATGTATCAAAGTAAAATGTGTCATACATGTAAAGATGGATTCGCACTTTTAACCCAATCAGATTAGATGAAATAATGGTTGAACCTCGGATTGAAATTACATTTCAAATTTTGCCCCAATTCCTAGTACATTTATTTGTATTTTATAAACACGTATTTCGACTACAATGTAGTCATCATCGGTATGAATTAGCTAATCGTAACTATCTCTTGGATATGGATTCAGAGATATGTTGCTTGTTGCTAATTTGGTACGTGTCTCACAATAATATTAAAAGGTTCTGTCTTTTATATGATTTAACAGAGGGTATGATCTGACCGAGGATTAGCTAAAGTTGACTGGCTAAAGGATTAAGTGTGTGAAGAACCCCACCTATTTATTGACGGTCTCCTTTTGTGACTATGCGGCGTTGTTTTTGATATTAAGGTATTCGATTTTTTTGAAAATGGTTTAATTTTATTAAATCAGAATTTGGAATTGGGCCATTGTCTAAATTCATTATCTGTTTTCTCAACTTGTGTATGTAGATACTTTCGTGTGCATCTAATTATGTGGGGTTTTGTACCGATTTCAGTAGTTTTAAATTCGATTTGTCAATTTTGTGGTTGTTTTCAATAACGTGTGCAGCTATACACGGATTTTCGGTTCTCCCAAATTTCATATGAGCCAGATGTTCTTTGATTCGAGGTCCGATTTGGCGACGACTTTGACCAACATAAATTTTCGAACAGTTTTGACAACTGACACCATATATGCCCGATTGGTTTGCATTACAAATTTTATCCTTAGGGTTGCTCATTAACTGTTTGATTTTATTTTTACTAACAAGCGCTGTTTTTTGGTTGTGGTCCCTTTATTCTCTAGTGTGGTCTCTAAGGGACCACAACCAGGTATTATCTTCTTTAAATATATAAGATAAGATGACGAATAGGGAATATGCATGAAAATTTTTTTTCACTTGAATTGAAGCATGTTTACTTGACAAATATCAAGGTAAAATTACTTTTTAAATAACTTTAAAAATTAGTGAGATATGAATGATTGAAATTCCCGATTAGATAAAGCCTCTTGATATGTTTTGTGACGTCATATTACACTTTCACCATTTAAAATACACGTAAAACTCCGTTTTTAGTATTTTTGCAAAAAAGAGACAGATAATAATCTTTAAAAGCTTATAGCTTCCTTGATATATGTCGGATTTTAATTTCGTTTTTAAATATTATTACAGTATTAACAGTATTTTCATATTCTGAAAATAAATGTAAAAAAAAATTTTCATGCATATTCCCTATTGTTTGGAGAAAGCAATACAACAAAATAATGATAAGAGAAGACCCTAAATATAAAAAAAAACGATTACAGTTTCCCCACAAACTCTGCTTTGCAAGTCACTAAAGTTTGATTTGACACTAACTCAGTAGTTTGATGGTTTTGGCACCAACTAATAGATTAGTGAAATATATTGTCTATAAAGAAGTTTTGTAGATAATATTTTTTCTATTAGTATGACTATATTCTTTGAACCTAAAACTAAAACGCTAAAACTAAAAGTCTAAAACGGAAACTTATCAATCAAAATCACACTTGGCGCGAGCGAAACCACGGGAAAAAGCTAGGCATATATATTAAATAAACTGGGAACACAATTAGATATCTATTTGGTGAACGAAGTAGGCCCAATATATTTAACCTTTAATCTTTGTAGTATGACACACTTATTTGAGACACACAATATAAAAATGAGAGAGATTTTATTACGATAATAACTCAGTCATCGCTGAATGAATTAACTAACTGTTTACACAAAATAAATAAATAAATAAATTTCATTCATTAAACTTACCATCAGTCCACACCAATGAATAAATATTGTTTTACCTCTATGTGCCTCTAACTTAAAAAATAACGGGACACCAGAACAAACTTTTTACTGCTTATTTCACCCTCTCATTAGGGGTTAATTTTCCAAAAACGCTAAAGCATGTATTTCTTTATTTATTATTAATTATTTCAAGCCGTGTGTGACGGCTTGAAATCCATCGGCATAGCTCCTAATTTTGTTCAACTTCTTCAGTTTTTCAATTTTTACGCAGGAGCCCTAAATATTTTTGGGATAATAAGTAATTTAGATTATTCTCAGAAAAGTCCTTAACTAGCTGATGAAAGTCCCATCATAATCGGTTCACCCGTTTCGAAAATTAGCTCGGACAAACAAACAGACAGACAAACTTTAAAAAAACGCGGGTTAGGGCTGGTATCATGCAAATACTCATATGAGTTTAAGAAAAAGTCTCTATTTCGAAATCATAGACAGATACTTGAATTTTATTTATTTGTATAGATAACCTTTGTAGATGCATTGGAGAAAAAAAAGTTTTGAGTCCGGGAGTCAAACATACATGATGTGAAAACATATCCTATATACAGGTTGAACCTAACCTGCCGCATAATTGAACACGCCTCCACTTCGTTCCACAATACTATTTGATGTTTAAAAACACTATTGGATGTTGTTGAAGAATGGGAGGATCGTGGAAAGAAGTGGAGGCGTGTGCTATTATGGGGAAGGTTAGATTCACCCTGTATAATAGCAATGAGTATTCATATACGTTAAATTCACATTTAACACACGAATGTCGATGATTGGCGAATGTCACATAGCCGATCGTTACATAAAAACGTGACCGTCTAAACTGAAATTTTATAAAAGCATACTTATATGGTCTCGTTATAGATGTTTTCACATCAATAATAAAATGTTGTGACTAATGAGTCTGTATATAGAGGTGTTGTTGTGTTCATATCAAATTTTATTCCAAAAATATTTTTCAAAAAATAATGTAATTTGTTGTTTTGTGAGTCCCATTACCTATTGGAGGTATTCGAGGAAATTTTTTATTTCTATTTGATAACAAATTATTATTATCAATATTAAAATTATCGTTTTAATTTATCCATAGTATTTATATTATAAAAAATTATATTTGGGTTATTTTATTTATTATCATTATAATTAGTACTATTTGTTGTGTGTGTAGCTTCAGGCACGTGGAAACAAAATAATTAGTGTATATTTAATTTTGTATTGATAAAGTTATTATCTAAATTGATTTAATACGAACTTTAATAATTATATATAATGACTTCAATTATTTTTAAACAATACCAGTTGAATAATAAACGATATAATTATATTTTATCAGTCGTGTTGGTCATCATCTTTATGTAATGGTGTAGCAAATCAAATTGTAGCAGATATCAAAAGCTATTGCGATTTCATCGATGAATTAATTTCGATAAACCTTCTTCAAGTAAACGCAAATCGAAAACACTCAATATCTTACGACTTATGCAATTTGAATTTTTTGTTTTTTAATTAATTGTTATACTTAGTTTTGTTTTGCAATATAAGTTTCTTTTTTTTAATGGGATTGCCACTTTTGACCACAAATTATATTTTTTCCATATTTTTTCATGAATTTTGACGCTTTAACCGACTTTCTATATTCAAAATGAGCGCGGTTTCAGCAATTTAACGAAAAACGAAAAATTTATCTGATTTCGAGTTTTTTTTACCGTAACTATGAAAATAATGATTCTAGAAACTTTAAAGCTAATTTTATAGAGTAATATTACACGTGATCAATCTTTTAACCTCTGTACAAATTTTATTTCAACTTTAGTATTGATTAATAACTCTGAAATATCGATTTGTTTAGTTTATCTTTTTTTCCATATTTTTCATGAATTTTGACGGTTTAACCGACTTTCTATGTTCAAAATTTGCTAATTTGGTGACAGTTTCACGTAATTTGAATGAAGAGTGATGTTAAAAATAGTAAATCGAATGAAAGTAATTTTAACAAGAGTAATTTCAATAAAATTTATTATATTTTAATTTATTTTGTTTAATTTTTTTTTAAATTTTATTTTTGTCTATTGATCTCTATTTTCTATCTATTTCTAATTGTCAACGAGTAAATTACGAGTAGCTAGTTTATACTGATGATGCCTACTTTGTAGTCAAAATACGTATTTATAATACAAAAACTGAACTAGGTATTGGGGTGAATTTGAAATTTTATTTTAAAGTAAAGGTATTGTTTTCGGTTAACGTTTATCGTTATAATAAAGTGGTAACGAAGATTTAAAAGAAATGCATTCTACCTTATCGACTCGGTACTGCCGGACAATTTTTAAATAAACAATATTAAAACCCGCTTTTATGAAAAACTAAATTTTCTTAATTTTCAGATATAAAAATTGTAAAATATATTATCTTGTTATATACCAGCCAGGTGACCTAGCGCTCTAAGGCGTATGCTTGAGGCGTTATGGCTACTTGGCATTGGGAGGTTATGGGTCCGAATCCCGACATCGGCAGTTTCTAAATTATTAAGAAAAAAAAACGGGGTCGTTAATTGACTAAACTGTCGACGTATGGACAAGAACTAAGTACCCGGCTATGCTTGTGAAGGTTTTCTGCAGTTTCCTTCACGAACTCCGGATGTACATAGGAATAGTTCCTATCAGAATCAGCTGCAGCCGCACATCCTACCAATTCCTAGTCTACACACTTAAATTCCTTCCACTCCACTCACATCCTCACATCCTTAGGCATCACAATAGAACTTATGGCCGAAGCCTAGCCTGTTCAGGACAGCCGCTACAATATATCTATCTATCTTCGTTATATAATTTTGAGATATTGTGTACCACAATTTTTCTTTCATATTTAATAAAAAAAAAACATCAAAATACACGCATAAGAAAATAGCTGGATGAAAATAACTTTAATTTTACTTACAAAAAATACGTGCATTTGTATTTGATTAGAAGTTTTTTTCTAATTAATTTTGAGTAGCTTTTAGATTTATTTTTGGTAAAATAAATATTTTATTTTCTTTATTTGTAAGTAGTTTATAAATAAATTGTGTGTATGGTTTATTAAATTTAATTAATGTCGTTTTTCTTAATATCAGAATATTAAAGGAAGTTTTTGTTGTCAAGATATCAAAAAGTACACTTTGTAGCAAACATATAAGTTTTATGTTATTTATTACAGATATAGTATATTAGTAATATAGTAATTGAAGGCAAACAATTTAAGACGACAACATTTATTTTATCGGGCTACACTTCGACCATAAAGTTCATTGTTATGCCTAAGGATGTAAGGATGTGTTGTGGAGTGGAAGGAATTTTTGTGTATAGACTAGGAATTGGTAGGATATGCGGCTGCAGCCGACTAAGATAGGAACTATGCCGATATTCATCTGGAGTTCGTGAAGGAAACTGCAGAAAAAAATTAACCGCCCCTTTCTTTTTCTATATAATTGACAAACCTTCGATGTCGGGATTCGAACCCATAACCTCCCAGTTTCCAAGTAGGCATACTGTGCAGATATACAGATATACTGTGCAGCGCCTTAGATCGCTCGGCCACTTGGACATTTATTTAAATGTCTTTCAAAAAATTGGTTCGTGGTCATAATATTTTAGCAATATAATATCTCGAAAAATTGAACACCTATACAAAATTTTTTTTCTTCGATCAATATTTTCAACCGTCACAAAGTCCAGACTAAACTAAATATACCAGGGATATTATATATACCGGGAATTAAACAAGTAATAATAGCAACTAACTGAGTTAATTAGTTAAGCATCCTGTATTGACTGAGTTATTAAAAAAGTTTCAAACTAAAGTTCTTTATTTTTAAAAGAGGAACATTTTTTGTTTAAACCTATTTTCTATCTCTTACGGTTTAAAAGGTCGATATTTCCCCACAGGGAGAAGAACGCTCCGATTTTGCCCTAATTTTTACGATCTTGACCTTATTTGTTAGCACTAGTTAACACACACACACAAATACATACACACACGCGCTCTTTATATCTTCTTTTATTTGAGTTATGATGTCTGCAGACAGACTGGCGGACGAATGGACGGATATGCGAAAACGGACTAATTAGGTCATTTTATCTATATCAAATTTTGTTACATGCGATCAATATTTTCATCCGTTATAAAGTCTGCACTAAACTTAATATACAATTGTATATACTACATTATACATATACTGTGTATAATTATATATATATATATATATATATAAATGGTTTAATTATCAGAAAAACTAAGGTAGTCTTTAAAGAACCTCCTACATCTTCGAATTTGTACCCATAAAACCACCTTAAAATTTGCAATTTGGGCACAAGTTTTAGATTTTCCGGCGATAAAAATGGTAATTTGTCCCCTCACTTGACCAAAACTAAATTACTAAATTAAAATTTTAAAAAAATTCTTGTTTCACAACATCTGTCGAATTAATGTCGAACTTTCAACACTACAATTAATTGACACTAAAAAAAAAAACAACCAAAATAATTATTTTATTATTTGAACAATATAAAGTTAATTTAAAAGCCAATAAATAATATTTTGTTTGAATTATTACAAAATTATTCATATCTCGTCATAAGACACAATCATGTTTATTTTAATTATTTAAATCTGTACATAAAAAAAAAAAAACATTTCGAATGATAGCAACAAGGACAACCACATCACGTACACTGTACAGTGTATGACAATATGAATTATGTGACTGGATCAACTCTTCAAACACTAGTATTAAATCAGAATTTCATATGTAATTCTTATAAAGTGAAAAAAATACCATAGACATTGTACAAAACTTGTAGATAGTTTAAATACATACATAAAGCAAAGTTTCCCAAACTGTTTTCTGCGCAAGGCCAGTGTACCGTGAGAAGTTAATAATTCCAAAAAAGTTAGTGAAAAAGCATTTTTTTCGACCGTATGACAATACTATTTTCCCGAACGTAAATTTCATACCGGACGGTTGTTTTCGCAACCACGCGTGTTCAAAATTATGAACAACCTTTTACTGTTGACAGTATTGCTGATATATTTTTTATAAATCTGACTCAAATGCAACTTTAAAATACGTGTTGAATGTCCTAAATACCGATGTCTAAATTTTGGAGTAGGCAATGGTGTGGATATTCACTGAATAAGGTGGTTTTAAATATTTCTATTTAATTGATTATGTGTAATTATTGTCCATTCGAAATCCATTAAAAAAATAAGCAAGGTGTTCCGTTAAAATTTCAGTATTCGCGAAGTGATCTATCAGATAAAAAGTTTGTGAGCTCTGTATCTAGAATGCTAAGGCAAACGAAGAAAAACAAAAACACAATTGGTCATGATTCATGTCAAGTGGTCATTTTTTATTGAATAAATATTAAAACCAAATTTATTTAACCAAGTACAATTGCTAATAATATCATCATTTTTACGGCTTACTAAAACTAATGGAATAGAGAGAAATTTCTTCGCAGTTGCACCAGATTGTCGGTGAATAAAACTAACAATCTGACAACGGTAAAAAATGTGAAAAACTTATTATTCTTTTGTATCTATCCATAGACATCTTTTTTATCTCTTGTAGTCATATAACGTCAGTTCCATTTTAAGGACGTTCATGCGTGATACATGATATTAGATAAAAATTTATTTCTGATATTTGGAAAATTTAATGATGTAATCCTCAAAAATTCAAAATCTCTTATCGATTATTAAAAAAAGATATCAACTATTAGAGATCAAACTTTTAACATAAAGCTTTCGGATAATTTAATTTTTTATGATTAAAATTTGAAAGAACTTTGTTTATAATTTAGATACTGTGATGAATATTGTTTTAAAACATTCTTGGAATTATTCAATTGATTTAAATTATTGTGTTATCGAATTATTATTTATTTTATCATATGAAAACTATTTTGGTACATTTTTCACAATGTAGAAAACAACAGCGCGCTAAAAATATATGGAGTAATTCAAATATACTGCATCACGCATGTTTACTAAAATGAATTTTAATTTACGGCAAAAATTTTAAACTTTATTGTAGATTTTGTGGAATTTATACTAATTGTAAAATAATATTTGGCTCAATTTCCGAAACCATCTTTAGGTTTATCAAAATTTCGAATATGTTGTCCCAGAAAACACTCCGATCTATAGGTTGCTTCAATTGATTTAGAATCTCAATTCTTGCCAATTGTATTCTAGTAAAAGAAATGATTTTTTGAATCGGCACAATCAAAAAGTAAAAATATCTGTATAAAAAATCATGAAGTTAGTATCAATTATTTTCAATATAGAAAGTCATACTCTATAGTTAAAATTCATACTCTTTGATCAAAATAAATACAAAATATTTAATTCTTAAAAAAATAACATCAACATACCAAAAGGGTCTGCGGCAACCGGTGGCAACCCTTCTTAAATCATTACTATTGTCGGTAATATAACATTATTATTATTATTATTATTACCAAATGTCGAGAGATCATCCCTTTAATTCAGTGTTGTTGTTTTTTTTTTAAACATAACTCTTTTTTTCTCTTTTTGGGTGTTTTTATCTGAAGCGTATGAAGAGAGAATATGTTTTTATTGTACTTGAAAAATATTTGAATTTTTATTTTTACGCTTGATAATTATAATTTTGATATTGCAAACAGTTTAGATTCAAATATAACTGTAGTTTTATTTAGTTTCTTTTACACAAAAGAATGCCGAAAGAAACCCGCTCTGACAATTTAATTAGACGAAAATATCGCTTTCGTTTGATTTTTAATTTTGATATGAAATGTAATTTTCAAACTCATATAAAAAACAGTTTCATAAAAGAAATATTTCGTATCTTCTGCATATTTATATTCAAACAGTACATCACAATAAAAAATACCACTGTTAAAGAGTTAGTCGGCGTTGCACAATCAAGATTTTATACCAAATTTAGGGATGACAAAATTTAACTTCGATTTAATAACAAAATTTAATATCGATTAATCGAAATAGCAATATCGATATCTAAAAACATTGATATTTTTTAAAATATGTTTGAATAACAATAAAATTAACCAATTTTCAATTTGAATATTTTTTATTATAATAATGGATTACATTTTGTACAAACGTTTCGATGGGAAATTCCTTTTTCTGCTAACCCATTGCATACTTTGGTTACCGTTGACCCCACTCCCTTAGAAAATAAACGTTCTTCCGGATCAAAGTAACCATTATAACGATAAAACATAATGTTGTATGGCTGAAACGTGAAGCTCGCGATTGGTGAAATAGGTCATCTACTTAATAAAAATCTACAAACTGACTGGTAGATAACGCACAGCCAAAGCAAGTGTGTCTAGAAACCTGAAGTTTGAAACAAGAGGTCCTTATATAACCTCCCTTAAAGGGCTTTTCTAAAGTCTCAACTCCCGGAACTGTACCACTTATATTTATAATTTTAATTGAGAGACGAAAATAGGAATTGAAAACGAGTAATTCGACTCAGCTTGGTTCAGGCACTTAAACAAAAAAATTTTTTTAACCCATTAAATATGAATATTAAGGAAAAATTTTCCATTAACTATGCTTTTGTTAATTAAAAATGTTTTCCAATCTGGATAACTCCGATAATTATTAAACTAAAAGTCTGGAATTTTTTTTACTTCAGGAAACTATTCTTTGATGGATTTAAAAAGATCCCTGATGGAAAATTTAAAAAATTTTGATTTTCCATGTGTGTATTAACAAACAAAGATACGGAAAAATTCAAAACGAAAAAAAATATTGCGACTTTAATATTGAAATATCTTTTAAACTGTTATACGACAAGACCACTTCAAATCTTATTTTATTTTCCATTAACCAATGATCAAATTGAGCTTTTAAACGAAGCTTCATCACAAAATTTGTGGTAAAAATGTTTTGCCGACGGATTATTGTTTGTTGAAGTATCCAGTAGATACGTGCATTTTTTCTTTCCTTGTTAGGAAATTTCCTGCTTTTTAAGAATCTTTTTTTTATTTCCGAAATCTGCAATAGTTTCTGAAATATTTGCAAAAAACGAAACCCCCTTTTTTATTTTTTACTAAATTGCTTATAACTTTAGCATTTTTTTTACGCGGGACTTCAACTTTTTCAAAAACTTTCTAGATGTATGTTCGATTACGAATCGAATGACACCTTGGTCATAATTTTCTGGCAGGGCGAAGTGGAATTCGAAAAAAGGCACATCTAAGCTAATTTCAGTATAATTTAACAAAATGACCATTTTTTAGTGTCCCATTATCTATATATTTCGCCATTTATGTCTAAATAGCGCAAATCACAAGGGGGTGGTTATCCCAAGAAGGTTTTCAAAATTGAGGGTCCCGCAAGATCCGATTGATTGTTTTAAAGCAAAACACTAACCTCCTAACACTCCTGAATGACTTGTTTTGACAAAATAATCGTTGCTTCTGTTACATGTAGTATACTTATTGGGTTGTTTATAAATAAAATATAAATATAGTATCATAGCATAAAAATAAATGTTTATTTTTTGTAAATAGTATAAGGATGTACGAGCACTAGATATATTTATTAAATTCTTCAAAATCATATATATCTAGTACATTCATAAAGTCCACAATAAAGCTTATTATTTCTTATCGTAAGTTAAAATTAAAATTCATTATTTCAGTATTTATTAAATTCCGGTAGGATAGGCCAAAAAAAAGATATTTAATAAAAAAAAAACTGAGATTTCGGTTAATTACCGCCGACAGAAATTCAATTTACGCGAAATCTCAGTTTTTTTTCTTAAATATATTTTTTAGGCCCGTCATACCGGAATTTTATTGGATCTATATCTTTATTAATATTTCTATTTTCTATTGCGTAGTTTTTTTTTATTCGTCTAATTTTATTCCAAGTGAAAATTGACAACCACGGGTTTCTCCATAAGAGCAATGCATTAAAACTCTAACTTTAACATAACATAACTAATTCAAGACCCCTCTAACCCCCCTGAAACTTTTATAATTGATTTACTTCAACTACATGTAAAAAAAAACAAGCCTTACTCTTTTTGAAGCTCCAGTGCTCGTACATCCTTAATATTACAAGCAGGCATGAAAAGTACACACATTATCATTTAAATTTCCACACATGAGTATTATGAATTTAAATTACATCTAATGTATAACACAATTTCATTTATCATAAAAATTTATCACCTAATTTAGATGGGTAATACAAACCTAAAATGTTTCTAAAGATTTGAATCTCTTGAAGATAAGAATACTAATAGATATTTCAAACATATAAAAAGGAAAAATTATTTTGGGAAACAAATCATTAAAACCAATTCCAATAGTCTTTCAAAAATGTTGAATAATTAAAAAATGCCATAAAAATCGGAATAAAATCAACCTAGAATTGAAAATGATTTTAAACGAGGATCATGCATCAGTCGGCAAATTCATCAAAAAAAATTAATGAATGATTCGAAATTAAATCTTTAAGCTACAGCTGTCTTATGGGAAACAAGTAAAATTAGAAATTTAATGATCTCCAAAGCAAAAACACCAAACTTAAAAAATGTATATAAACCATAATACAAAAAAGTGCTTCACGTTACCTCCGCCAAATTTATATGTAAAATGATAATGTTAACATACATTATCTTGGAAAAGAGCTGATAATCTTCCAACGATTTAATTACTTTGCATTTCTTAGTGCATATTCCAATAAAAGCATGTTTTTTTTGGTTATTTTAAATTCAAAATTTTATTTAAGAGCATAAATAATTGTGTTAATTTCATTTGATAAAGTGTAATGTAAAATCTCACTGTCAAAAAACTAGCTTTGGTCTAAGATCCGGCATTAGAAAAACCTTCCCTCATCTGTTAATTGATTGAAATATTATTAAAAACGCTTATTGAAATATAAACAATTTGGCAATGTAATGTCTGCCAGGGTAGTTCTGCTGCAATTAACATTAATTAATTAATTTTAAAAAAATACCTTGTGGAGAGAGAGAGACTATTGCATTATTATCTATTGCTATTATTACTATTGCATTATCTTTAACTTTGCATTCTCAATACAATACCATTATTAATATAAATACAATTATAAATGGAGTACACTTTACATACGCATGAATCATATACTTTCCTTGTTTGTTACGTGGAATAATGCAATAGTCTCTCTCTCTCTCTACAACGTTTTTTTTTTAATTCTATTATTTAAAAATATTTTTATACAGGCTGCAATTGATTTTAATGGATTTTAAAATGGCTGCCAGTTATGGATGTATTCTAATTATTCTAAACTTTTAATTTAGCTAAATATTTTTCAAATAACATATGAGGGAAGTAAGTTAAATTTACTTTAAGTTTGAACACCTGGCTGCAGGTAAACGTAGCAGTAATAAGCAGCGCTGCCTTCTATTACAAGATTTGCCGTATCGTATACTATGTTATTTAACAAGCCAAATTCTATTAACACGTGAAGGATTTAATTATAAAAAAATAAATTTTTAATTAATTAATTAATGTTAATTGCAGCAGAACTACCCTGGCAGACATTACATTGCCAAATTGTTTATATTGCAATAAGCGTTTTCAATAATATTTCAATCAATTAACAGATGAGGGAAGGTTTTTCTAATGCCGGATGTTAGACCAATTAATATTTATTTTAAATCATTTTCTCGTGTATTTAAATTTATTTAAATAATATAATAAATGTGTAATAATATAAATTTTTGCTATTGTTATGAAAATTATATATATTATCTATTCTATAATAACAATACGAATAAAATTATCTTTTTAAAATTTTCATTTCATAAACCAGCTAATTCACGAATTACTCTGGATACTATAACATTTTATGAACACAAAACATGCATTTATATAATCAGTTCATACTTATTTTCACATAGAAAATCCGTGAACTTTTTACTGTGAACTATTACAGTACAGATCAGTGAACATAATTATTCTCTATGAATGTACTGATAAAATTCCAGAATGGATTATAGCTTTGTAGAAAAGTTTATTTTAAATTTACATTAATATTATTATTATAAGTTCAATGACGTGTTGGTCTATATAGTATGTGCTTGCCCATTCCTACTTGTACCTTCATAACCGTACTGGAAATCGACATTAGTGTTGTATTGTGACGTTTTAGTAGACACACAAAAATAATATATTGTTAAATTTATGTATTTTTTGTTTTGTTCTCTTCTAAAACAAACTATAGTTTTAATTACCTCAAAATTGTGCTATAAATTGAAACGATACGAATTATGGCTGACTTTTTTTACATTTTGCAAATTTTTATTTAACTTAACATGTTTGTTGGTATTTTAGGATTTTTAATTAACTTTTTGGAAAACAATATATTTTGTATTTATTCGAAAATAATTTTGAAATCGTTTAATAAAAAAGGAAATTACAAGCTTACGAAGTTTTAACTTTTTTGAAAAAAAACAGGAATTTTAATAAAATGACTATGGATATAACTAATTGTGACGTCACTTTAACTGTATAACCCTGTTTGTTTGATTTTATTCTGTCAGTACACGAATTTTGATGTCATCATATTTTTAGTTCTCATAGATAACAGAGAATTTGGCCACGATGCCTAGTGTGCAGTATTATCTTCTTTGCATATAAAAGAGAAAAGGTCAGAGTTGTTTGGGGAAAACTGTAGAAGATAGCAAAATAATGATGGCAGAAGACTCTAGGAAAACTAAGAAATCAAATTTTAATTTAACGCTTTTTCCTTATAAAATACGCTTTCAGAAATATCAGAGCATTAACAGCATCATCTGCTAGGCGGATTCTTATTTTACTGACAATGTGTTCCGATAACAAGAAAACACGCTCCTTCTCCGTCGATGTTGGCTTAATAGTCATTAGAGCTTTGTACATTTTTTCAAGAGTAGGCGTCACGTTTTATATGTGTTTTTTTTTTGTATGGAATTGATTTCAAACGGAATTGATTTCTCGAGTTCTAGAGGCGTTGACTTTTTCTCAAGGCGAGAATTCTCGAACAGAAACCCTGTTCCTGATATATACTGTGCATCAATGTATAAGCTTTCACTCATACCGAAATGGGTAAGTAAATTAAATGTCAGTAACATTAACTTTAGTACATTAACTTAAAATAATCAAATTGACACAGTTCAAGAAAGATATTATTCAAACTAAGAAAAAATATATATAATTCAAACGATTAAATGCAAAACTAATTTTCTAGCAAATATTTTAACAGCAGAAAATATTCTGCAATTCATTCATACGAATTTCATTTAAAAAATTGCATTTTAAAAACACTCTCCAAGAGTTCAATCTCACCTAAATTGGTATAATAACCTAAGAAGATTAAATGATTAAAATAATACTTATTACTATATAATACTTATACCGTATGTGTTGGAAAGCATTTCAAATAGAGAATCAGTGTTAAATATTATTTAATATAATAACTATACACAATTACTTAATAAAGAAATAGAAATAGTGGGGGTACTCTTTAGTGTGTAAGAGTGGGTTAAATATGTTCATTGTTGTCTTCTTAAGCTTAGCATTACTTCTAACAATTGAAAATTCTTTTTTGAATATCCCTCATTATTTGTATGTGGAATGTTTGAAAATAAATGATAGAATTCTATTAACGGTATAACATGAAACAACAAACCACACAAATTAAAAGAAAAATAAAACCTCAAAAAGAAAAAAAAATAGAATTCCGACAAAAGAAAAAGGATGGGGTATCGAAAATTCTACGAAACAAACAAATTTTAAAAGAATGCTCCTCACTTAGTGTTAAAGCTACTGTTAAAATTTCAAAACGATCTACTAAGCCATTTAAGGTTGTTATGAAGAAAATTCAATTTAATGACAGGTTCTTCCAAATGTGACATCTTATTATTTCAAAAATAAAGAAACTCCTGTCGAAGTTTGAAGTAGATCTTGTTTTTAAGTTTTGAGTAAAAAAATGTTAATGTTACCATTTTGAAGAAAGGTTGAACAGCGTTAAATGGAATTGGTGGTAATCACAGTGATATAAAAATCTTTATATCGACAAACAGAAATTTCAGTTTTATGAAAAATTGTCATAATAATTATCAAAGCCCTATAGATACATTTACCAAATTTCAAAATAATCCTGTTTTTCTATTTCTCAGATAATTAAATTTGTAGATCGAAAAATGTACTAAATCTATTACTATTTATTCAAAAAAACTAAAATTAATGTGTACTACTGGTTTATTTTTTTTAATTATTCCTCTTTAATTTTAATATCGCTGAAAATATACCATGTTTACATGTGACGAAAATATACAGACTGTGTTGGAAAGCTTTTCCAATAGAGAATCAATATTAAATATTATTTATTACTGGCTGGCCGAATGGTTACTGTATGGAGTATGTCAGTACACATGTAATGAGAGTCACCTCATACATACAAACACCTGGATAGTGTATAGACATATACTGTATGCGTATGGTAGTTTGTTTGTCATTTAAGAGTGGGGATTTGTACATACTAAAGTTAAGAATTCAATGAACATATTTAACCAACTCTCATTACATGTGTACTGACTGACTCCACACAGTTAACACACGGCCAGCTAGTAATAAATAATATTTAACATTGATTCTGTATTGGAAAAGCTTTCCAACACACAAGTAATTATGGCATAAGGAAGCGCTACTTATGTAATAAAATAAAACAATATTCTTAGAAAAAAATATACGTAAATTATAAACCGTGCAAACGGGCATTAGACAATCTTACTTTACAATGTACAGTAAGTTTATTTAATAGAATGTATAGATGGTATTACTACGTATATCTTTATTATATAAAGTGATTTTAGGTTACTATTCGCTTCACAAAGCTTTGTAACTATCCTTCTCCACATTTGGATGGTTATAAATGAAAATGACTGACTACAACAATTTGGTAACTATCATCTATCTCCATAAACTGACTTGTGCTGTATGAATGACTATATAACTGAATGGTCTTATTATGGTGAAAATTAACTAAATTACACAGTCTTCTGGAACGTGATTCTGCAAACATAGTATACTGGGATTTATAAGACACAATTTCTGTGGTTTTTCCTTAATGGCCTCTTATCAGCACATAAACAAGTAAAATATGTAGCGATTATAGGATATAATTCCACTCATATAATTTTTAATAAAATAAAAGTACAATTTTCCATTAACTCTTAATTTAAATCAAACTATTCTGTATCAGTTATTTAACTGAGAAATAGAATTGAACAACACAATGGATTGATTAACATTAACAACGAGTATCCAGTTGTTACTGTGGTAACTGTCAACAAAGTCTAGCAAAGATACGGGCGTTATAATATGTATAGCATAGGTGGGCAAACATTGACTGCACTCTGAGTGAAAGGTAGGAAGAGAGATAGAGTAAATACAGGGTTCCTACCAATTATTATTATTTTCTTTTTTTAATTAAAACATTTTCTGAAAAAAATATATTAATACCAACTCTTTTTTATAGTCACTATTATTCAAAGTATACAATACATACAATACATTGAATACATACTCTGGAATTTTGGGCTGGTAATTTGGGGCATAAAATGTACCTTTTTAATATATTTGGGTATGAATAAAATATAAATGTTATATAAATTATAAAATATAAATCTTTTGATCTTTTACATTTACCGCTTGACAATTGTAAACGGCATGTAAATTTTTTGATGATTTAGCTTTAGTTTAGATTTTAGAATTAGATTTTTGGAAATTCCGAATAATTTGCCAAAACTATTCATATCGAAGAACTAATAAACAATTATTTACTTGATTTAATTATTTTTTCTTAGTAGGGGGTATAGTGTCATGCAAATTTGATGACACTGGATACAATAAAGATGCCAATGATAAAGCAGTAACATTCTGACAAACAGATTCGAACAGAGAGTGGGACAGCGAGTGCGTAATAGAAAATGTTTATAAGTGAATACAACCTATAAAAAGTCAAAACATTTTCACACATGCGATTTACTTTCCCATTTCAAAAGTTTTTTTTTAAATCTCTTACGGTTTCAATCTCTTACCAGTATGTAAGGTGCGTAAAGGCGTTCTTCTTGGAACTGGGAGGTTGCTGGTTCGATTTCCAATACTGATAGTTTGTCAATTAAATGTATTTAAAAAAATTTCTTGGGTGGTTATGCTGAATATCGGCATAATTCCTAACAAAGTCTGCTGCAGCCGCCCAACGTACCAATTCCGAGTCTGCCAACAAATTCGTTGTCCTCCACCCACAGCCGTAATGTAGAGGTATCTTAATGGACTTTATGATGTAAGGGTGTCCCGTCCAGGGCAGCCTTACCAACCTCACCTAACCTAAGGTTTCAAAGATGGATATAATCATATTCTTTGGCAGCAAATGCTTGATATGAGTATTTAATTGCATATTTAATTTAATTACATTGTATGCATGTAATTTTTCACTATCTTGATGTCGATGTACTACTAATTTCTGTTTATTTACTACAAATTTACATATTTTTAATAGTTTTTTGTAAACTTGAGTCTATCTATCTATTGTTAGTATGGTTGTCTTTCGGGTATATTTTACCAATGAATGTATACCAAATATTATATGATCAATATTTTCAGCCCCTAGAAAATCGGGTAAAGACTTAATTTACACTTGAACATCTTCACTATTGTTATATAAAATGATAAAAGTCTGTTTGTATGTTTGTTAAAACTACTAAACCGATTTTGTTTAAAGCTAATGATTAGACTAAAAAACTGGTATGTATTGCAACGAGAAATAGAATACCAAAATATTCGTAGCAAATAAAATTTGGTGGAAGTGTCGCTAAATATTTGAAGTAGTGAAAGCGATGGGATTGATAAATATTTGAAGTTGTAGAAGCGTTGGGAAATTACATTGATTTTTTTTAGTCTGAAAATGACGGGAGCCGGAGATATGACAATAAAACGCGTGCGAAATCGCGGGTATGAGCTAGTACCATATATACCTAGGATAATGATTATCAAATTAGAATCAAATAGAATGTATCACACAAATAGAAATTAATTAATAAAGACACTGTATGAAAAACAGAATTTCCTTTTTACTGATAAGTATATATATAGCACATATCATCCATTCATTTGTGAAAAGTTTAAACTAATTAATTTTGTATGTCATTTGACTTCTCTGAACATTTTGTATAAATAGTCAAAATTTTCTATTTAAAAATATATCATATACAATACTAGCGACTCTGATGATGTACCATCATCATATTGCAATACATACATATAACACTGAAGTAAAAAGTATGTACATACGTACATACATATTGTATATCTCAAGTAACAACTAGTCAAAAACTATTATACTATGCTAGTAGAAACTCATTGAACAATCTATGGTATTTTTATTAAATCATTTTAATTGAAAAGAAATTAGTGTAAGCATTCAAATACAATGGATTATTGAAAAGTTTACTTACCTACATTGGATAATATCTAAAAGAGATGGAAAACACGATGAAAAATCAACGTTACGCTTTCTTTGCTCTTTTGTTGTGAATATATTACATACACTCCCGTTCATAAAAATTGAACCATCAGTAAGTCACATGCTAAGCTTGTATATTACTCAATATATGTATATTACATAAATTAACACTTAGAATGTTTCAACTGGTTCAATTTTTATGAATGGGAGTGTACAAGAAGAATAAATCTACTCATGACATTTAAAACATTAAGTATAAAATGTAGTACAATAAACTTACTTATTATATCCATCTTAATGGAACATACTCATCAACATACTAAGTATAACATATACATTGTGTTATACATTTATTATGTTTAAACATTATATTCAAAATTTTATATTTTGTGAGACTTGTGTTGACAGTGATTGTTAAATATATTAGCGAATAAGAAAATTGAGCACACCTAGTAGATTTGATTTATATCAGATTGTGAGAAATTATACAACATAACATCCGTGAAGCTCAGTTGGCAGAGCATTGGTCTGGATTGCCAGTTAATTATTAAACCCAAGTTTCTGGGTTTAATCCCCAGCCAATATGTGGTAGATATTTCATGTCAAAACATTGTTGTCAAAATAATGTGACAAAGGTTTAGATATATTACTTAAATGTTAAATTAAGTAATACGCCAATCACCTCCGTTTGTATAACATAACCAAAAGGCAACCATACTAACAATGAATGGAGAGACACAAAATTTACAAAAAAAAAAAAAAAAACAGTGAAATTTACCTAGCTGACTTCAAGAATGACCATCATAAAACTTATATACCAAGTGGTACAAAAGTCGTGAAACGGTAAATTTATTCCTACCAGGAGAAGCAAATACAAAATCTGATATTAGTTCTTTTTTTGTAATTTTCTAGATAATCAAATGAACTAAACGGGCTTGGGATCTCATGGACACGTAGAGTGAACTCAAAGCCAATGTCTAAAATCTTAAATGGGACCCCCAATTTTATGCGAGAATATTAGCGGAGAAATCATTTTAAGAAGATAAGACACCTTCACTGAAACATAAACCATCCAAGAATATAGAAGTCCTCTGTTCCTCTGGATAAATGGACATTTTGATATAAACAAAGAACATGTAAAGTAAATGTTTATTATAATAAAAAATTATTATTTAAATAAATAATAAATACATGTAAAAGATATAATTGATCTTTATTAATTAAAATTGATATTTAGAATTGCATTTATGAATGGTTATTATTTTTATGTGTAAATTACCTAGGTTGTTAACATTCACAGCAACCGTGATAAAAGAGGGAAGTTATAGTTGAAATGCAACAGATAAAAATTATGAACAAAATTATAATAATAATTTAATGATGAAGCGACACCGCTACAAACACAAGGATCACAAACCCTCCTACAGAGCTCATTGTGGTGCTAAGTTGTGATGCATAAGTTCACTTCAACAAGTCTTCTTTTAACAGTTTTGCTCTAGTTGCAACACTATAATCCATACGCAGCCTTTGGGTAGTCTCAGAAGCAGTCTTCGAACGGTATACAATAAAATAAAACGATCGAAATTCAGATTTTGAGATGACACCACGTAGCCCACCCTGAAATCCAATAGAACATCTTAAGGATGAACTTGTCCGACGTGTAACAAAATGGTTTAACCCACCGATTAGATCACAGGAGCTGATTATAGCTTTAGTGCAAAAATGAGCGGTAATCACTCCAGATGCCATAGCAAACTTTATTAAATGTATGTCTAGAAGGCTTGAGGCAGTCAGTAATAGAGCAAGAGATGATAATATCCACTCTTAAAAGTTTATTTTTTTGTAAAAATTAAACATTGGACATACAAGGTAATCATAAATTTATATATGTATATATATATATATATATATATATATATATATATATATATGTATATATATATATATATATATATATATATATATATATATATATATATATATATATATATATATATATGTGTATATAATATATATATATATATATGTATATATATATATATATATATATAGATTTAATATACATTGAAAATATTATCCAAAAATATATACAATACAACTTTAGATGTAATGACAAGTAAGCTTTACTAAGACTGTCTTATTTATTTTATGTCAAAAACAGTATTGTTAATAACAGTATTTAATTAATTTAAATTTAATATTATACTATTTACTTATTTTAATTTCTAAACAATTTTTGGAACAGTTTTGAATGATAATTTTTGATTAACCTCTACGCTTCAATGTATATTTATATTTGATATACCATTCAAAATTTGGGAATACTTCAAACAAAACTTTTTTCATAAAGTTATTTAAGGTTATGAACTCGGAGCAGTCAAAACAAAAAATATAAAAACTATATGATAAACTTAAGCAATACAGTTAAACCAATTGAATATATCTAGTATAACATATATAGTGTTTTAACTTTTAACTTTTTCTTAGGATTCGCCCAAGTTTAAACTTCATTATTTATCACATTTTCTGGTCATTATGAATAATGCTACGTATCTGTTGTGCAATTTGATAATTAAAGTACATTAGGGCGCGAGGAGCAAGATCAAACATGTACGGATTTGTCCATGCACAAACACGCGCTGACCAATCAGAGCTCGCGACTCAGCCGCTGCTTACTACATAGCGCGATTGTCTACAATTTAGTTTAGAATTAAAAACTAATAAAGACTGGAATGGAAAATTAATACAAAAGTGCAGTCAAGTGTCTTTCACTCGTAATTACGTATTTCAACATGGATAAATCAAAACTTATTGACATGAATCGTTATTTAATGACATTTTAAATAAGTTGATACCGTTGAAAGGTCAGAATATTCAGTTTTTCACCAGCATAAGTTATACAGCGAGAATTCAAAAAATGAAATATTCTATGTATGTAAATGTTTGGTGTCAACTAAAAAACCAGAAGATTATCGTCGTTTGCGAAGATTTGACGTTATGACTATTGGAGAAGCAAAAAAATTGATTGTTCCAGTTAAAGAAGTGTCATTAAGTTTTACGTACATCAAGGTAAAATATTTCAGATTCTACATGACACATGACACCCATCTAGTAATAAAACATTGCGGAAGGAATAGAATCGAGAAAGAGTTTATTTTGTAATAAAAATGTATTAAAACACATCCTTTTATTACTCTGTCCAATAAGTAACGGATTGTTTGGGTATTTTTCAAAATGTCTGGACTTTATGAATAATGCCCTATTAATACTTGGTCCATAACATATACATATAGGAATGAAATCACACCAGATTGTTAAATCAAAATTCATTGAATATTAATTTTCCAATTTTAAACTGTATTTTAATGAATTGATTAAAAAAGGTTAATAATTATTGCATATTATCGTTTAATATTAAGTGATTAAAAAACAAACAAAAATTAAACGATAATACTATCACACACATAAATGGTGTTCTTTTGGTAAAAAGAACACCATATATGATTCATTGAAATTTTTTAAAAAATACGCCACTTTTTAAGCTGATAGTACTATTTTTAAATATGTGTTAAGGGTATTAAAAATGCATAAAAAGCAACACCATATGGTCTTTGTGTAATGGGGTTTGTGTTTTTATCCAGTCTATTGTTATATTGAGGGTTTGAGGTCATATATCGAATTTCACAAATTCGTATTCATTTCATTTTTCATCAATGAGAGGTTTACAAATAATTGGACGTATCTATAAAATAGGTTCCATAAAATCTATAAAATAGGTTGTTTGTTGTACTACGAAATTTCGACTCAAAATTTATTATTATTTGCAAAAAAAATTCCGTATTTTAGCCATTTTATCTTAACTTTATAGAATTAACTTACTTTATATACCCAATTTCCCAATCATTCTGGATCGAACTAATGCATGCCGATATTAGGGCAGTAAAAGTTTCCATCAAAATAACGAATAGTATATCTACAGTATATTTCGACTTAATAGTTAATGTGCGTTACTTCGTAATCGAAATGTATAGTAATTAAAATACACAGCACAATAAAAAAATAGGTAACGAAATTGTTATGTACAAACTATTCAATATTTATCGTCTATTAAATAAACAACTTACACGTAATATAATTTAATGTATTTAATACACATTCATAGTGATGTTCAGAGGATAGCCGTGGTCATATGGCACTTTATCTACCAGGTAGGTTCGATGAACATTTAAGAACTATTTTCACAATTCTTTCATCGGTACAAAAACAATAGCTACATTTTGTTCGAAAATTGTCTAATTAGACAAAAATTAGTAATTTCATAATTTCATGTTTCATATTTCATGCCATGTTTCATGATTCAACAAAATTATGTAAAAGAATAAATTTATATGACCCAATAAAAAGTTGTTCTATTTGTTCCAAATGATAATAATATATGAAAATCATTTTCTTGTAAAGAAGAAGAAAAAAAACGAACGATCAGAAAATTATCATTTGCTTCTTCAATAATAAGAAGAGATTGGGTAAACAAGTTTAGATGAGTAAACGTTTTAGAAGAATTTTTTAATCTTATATTTTGCTTACATAGAACTTCATAAAATAAAAGCAGCTGTGATATTAGGCCGAGAGCTAACAATATAAAAACAACGTGAATGTTTTGTGTATACTAATGATTCTATCGTGAAGTATACGAAGGCCAAAGGCATGTCATCGCAACCTTACTATACCAATCCGATGAATTAGTTGTTCAGAAAATCTTATGGTTTCGTCATGTCCATCAGTAGTATTAGTAGTAGCCAAAGTCTGGAAAGTAATTAGCATGCATTTTTTGTCAACCTCTACGGATTACATTAAAGAGTTTCCCTATAAATAACGGCAACGTTCCAGCGCGTCAATTTTGCATACTTATGATCGCATTTTTTAACTGTAACACTTTTAACATAATCAGACACCAGTTCAAGTGGCCGAGCGGTAGAAAGAAATCTGTTTGGCGATGGCGATGGCAACGGCGATTGCAGTTTGTAAATTATAATTAATGGGCGGTTTATGTACTAAACTGTTGCCGCATGGACAAGACCGAAGTAACCGGCAATATTTGTGCAGATTTTCTGCAGTTTCCCTTCACGAATCCGGATGAACCTCGGCATAGTTCCTCTCAAAGTCAGCTGCAGCCGCAAAACCTATCAACTCCTAGTCTGCATACGAATTCCTTGTCCTCCATCCACATCACAAATGTGTGGTTTAAAAATTATTAAAGATTAAAAATAATAATGATGTGGGTGGTCTCTGTTATTAACCGTGAAGTCTCAAAAACGTTACCATAGTGGAAAATTAAAATATGCTGTGCGACGAATTGCCACGTTTCAGAAGTGTGATGATTTCGTACCGTGTACAGTAGAGATCCTGTTATTCGAATCGCCAATTCTTTGGGACAGTTTGAGGTTTTTGCAGTAGTGAGCATTTGAAAAACCTCACTCGTTTTCATTTTCCATCAGTATACACAAATTTACCTTTTAGCGAATTTCCTGAAAGGAAATAGAGCTATTGGTCCCGTACCGAAGTCAAAATTTCGCAAAAATTTTTTCAAATGTCCATCGATCCTACCTAGTAGATGTCAAAAATCACCATCTGTAAAATTTATATACAGTAGGGTCTCGTTAATCCGGAGAGGCAAAAACAAGACCCTTTCCGAATTATCGAGGCGTCCGGATTATAGTATGCCATATTTAATGGTAATAAAACACATGTTTAATCTAAGATTTTGTCTTTGTTCTTCTTTATGTTGCCTACAGATGACCTGCCTATACCAAACTTCCGAGCAATGACAGGGTAGCTGTCACTTTTATCTATAACATTTCTATAATCCGCAATTTGTCTTTTAATGTTAATGTTGAATGTTTACGTGGCGTCGCCATGATGTTAGCGAGCGCGCTAAATTGACACTATACGTACTACACGAAAGGCGATAAACAAAAAACTGACGACGAATTGGCTCATGCCAGCCCGTACCTACACCCGCCCGCCTCCCCGGCGAACCTTATTGCCCGGCCGGATTACAGCGATCACCGAACAAGCGGGAGTCCGGATTACCGAGGCCATACTGTATATATATATATATATATATATATATATATATATATCTATGGACATATATATATATATTATATATATATATATATATATATATATAGATATATATATATATATGTGTCTGTAATCACTCTAGCGGTCACAGTTTTCATTTTATCGGGATGAAATTTGGTATTTGAGGCGCTTTTGGTATTCAAAAGGTCAAGTTCGTTAATGGGTAAAATCGGACAAGGGGAAAGGGTTTAGAGGGAGGGGTGAACACAAAATTTCACATATATCCCTTAATATTCGAAAAATCGAAAAATTTACAAGAAATAAAGTTGTAGGTACTAAGTTTTACTGTAATTTTGTTTCTTATCATTTTTTCTGTCACGCTTATATTTATAGAAATATTGACGGTTTAAGATTGAAAATTAAATTCCTCACTATCTCTGTACATATTAGAGTTTGAGCAAAAATGATAAGGTGATGAATTGAAGCAAACATGATTTTCTACAACTTTATTCCTTACACATTTTTTGATTGTTCTAATATTAAGAGAGATATTTTGTATTTTGTGTTTTCTTCTTTCTTTATGCCTCCATTTCCCCTTGCAAAGGCTAAAATCATATACATATTTCATTTTGATCAGACTAACAGTGTGACCGCTAGAAAGTGATTTATGTATTTTATGAAAATTCGCTAAGTTGAAGCAGCTCCTGCGTAACGAATTTTTTTCTATTATAGAAATTAACTTTTTCCATGATTTAATTTGATCCAATTAGTTACTCTTGTAAAATGTCTAATGTTTTACTCTCTATAATTTTATCGTATACACAAAACGTAAATTTTCTTATTGTCAGCTACCGGTCTATGATGTTATTAGTAATTCTTAGCTAGTATAATTCTGAATATATGTATAGACATACGTTGTCTTACGTATAACTTTCCACTGTTCTGTTATAGCACATATATGATAGGTTATTGTATGTTTGTTGCAAGTTAATTGAAGTATTATAGAAAATTCATTAATTTATATTTAGTTCGGTTTACTTTTATCTCGAAAATATTTATAGAGTTATATTCTCTGGGATATGAAGTCAGAGATACCTCGCTTGTTGCTAATTTGGTGCGTGACTCAAGCTGATTTAATAAAATTAAACCATTTTCAAAATGAATATATGAATGTCAAGGTTAGCTGCTATAACACTCTACCACTATTGACACAAACAAATCCAGATGGTCAAAACTGGATTACCGCCAAACGACGCAGTTGATGGGTTCATCACACACTTAATCATTTAATTCGTCTGTTAAGTCAGGCTATCCTTTAGTTAACACCGCAGTTTAACATGGTTACAACAAGTTTAAATATTTTTCGAATAGAATGGTATGCTACCGAGAGAATTTATCAAAAACTATTCTGAATTTTTCTTTGTTCCGTGCACGAATTGAAAAAATGCAATTTTTGCACCATTGATCCCATTTTTTTTAAAGCAAAATTGTTTAAATACTATGTTTATAATACAAAATAAAAAAAAGGTGTTTTTGTACGGAAAAATTTCATATTCTTTACAATAGAAATATTTGGAATTATGGGTTTATCTTTTAAATGTTGAATCTGAAAACCCTTCATTTTAAAAACGCATTTTGGTGGATGTTTAAAGAAAATGTTTTATAAACTTATACATTCTAAAAACTTATACATTCTACTGTATAGTTCAAAGAATATTTTAAAATAATATTTATCACATACTTGTTACAAGTTTAAATATAAAAATTCGTTACGCAGGAGCTGCTTCAACTTAGCGAATTTCCTTGGAATAAATAAATTACTCTCTAGCGGTCACAATGTTAGTCTGATCAAAATGAAATGTCGTATCTGATTTTAGTATTTGCATGGCCAATTTTATTAATAAATAACATACGTCAAGGGGAAAGGGGGGCATAAAGATAGAAGAAAACACAAAATATAAAATATCTCTCTTAATATTAGGACAATCGAAAAATGCAAAAGAAACAAAGTTGTAGAAAATCATGTTTGCTACAATTCATCACCTTATCATTTTTGCTCAAACTCTAATGCGTACAGAGATATTGAGGAATTTAATTTTCAATCTTAAACCGTCAATATTTTTGTAAATATTAGGGTTACAGAAAAAATGATAAGAAACAAAATTACAGTAAAACTTAATACCTACAACTTTACTTCTTATAAATTTTTCGATTTTTCGAATATTAAGGGAGATATGACAAATTTTGTGTTTCCCCCTCCCTCTAAACCCCCCTTTCCCCTAGTCCGATTTTACCCATTAACGAACTTGACCTTTTGAATACCAAAAGCGCTTCAAATACCAAATCTCATTCCGATAAAATGAAAACTGTGACTGCTAGAGTGATTACAGACACATATATATATATATATATATATATATATATATATATATATATATATATATATATATATATATATATATATATATATGTATATATATATATATATATATATATATATATATATATATATATATGTATATATATATATATATATATATATGTATATATATATATATATATATATATGTATATATATATATGTATATATATATATATATATATATATATATGTATATATATATATATATATATATATATGTATATATATATATATATATATATATATATATATATATATATATATGTGTCCATAGATATATATATATAAATTTTACAGATGGTGATTTTGACATCTACAAGGTAGGATCGATGGACATTTGAAGAAATTTTTGCGAAATTTTGACTTCGGTACGGGACCAATAGCTCTATTTCCTTTCAGGAAATTCGCTAAAAATTATATTGTCCCATAAGACGCTATGTTAAAAATTTTATTATTAATAAGAGATAACTTTTTCAAATGATCGATATCAGGTTTTGAATTATTGTGGAAACATAATAACGTGATTACAATTGTCAAATACGTCTTTAATATGTGTGAACAAGGGATAAGCGTAAACAGACCTATGTGTATTAAAGTTAGTTGATCATTGTATTAAAGTTAGATATTGTCTTGTATATAAAATATAATATATCTAGATAATGTTTAATGTCTTCGACTAAATCAATTAGGATTATACACATAGACCGCACAATATACGGATATAATCATAATGTTATATTGGTCAAAATGAATTAACATATAAAATAACCTGTGTTCGGGTACTATGTAAGAATGACCATCACCCACCCACATAATATATCCATCGACCCCAATAAATTGATTAAGAGAGAATTGTTCAATTCTGAACTATATAATCCTATAATTTAATTAATTGTGTCTTGTAATTAAAATGAACACACACAAAATACTTCAATTTTAATTGATGGGTTTGTATGAATGGCGCCGATATACGACAACTTGTTGGTTGTACGTTATGATTAAACATATTTGGGAGGCTATCAATTTTATTTCAAACATTATTATTTTATTTAATTGTGTAGTTTGGTTGTTAATGTTTTGGTCGAAATATATAAATGTAGCTACTAGCTCTCTATATTGTCAAAGCCCTGTTATTATAAAAACTTTAGCGAAATTGAAATAATCAAGAGTCTTTAAAAATGAGTAGACATTTTAATATTTTAATTATAGACAGTTTTACAAGCTTTTATTGAATTCACTTTTTGCTTGTTTTTTCCTTGTAAGGAAAAAATCTTTCCATCATAGTACCGTCAATAGAGAATATTGCACTGCACTAAATTACAGGAGTTTTTTTTTAAATTGGGTTCAGTATCACATACAGAATGTAAATGAACTAAATCCTTACAAATTTCGTTCCCGGAAGTGCCGCTACTTTGAGAAAAACTATGTAAAACTGTAGATATAGACCAATTTCTCCAATACCGTGCACTTCCTATGTTTTTTGTTTATTCATTTTTTTGTATCACATACCGTTTACGACTTATACAACTATTACTATTTATTTATTAACTTTTTGACCGATATCTCTTCTAATAATTGTTTGAACAATAAAATGCTAATAATTTAACTTTTAAATCTACAAATTACCTAGAACTTTTATTAAAAATTGTTTTATCTAAAAGTTATAACGCGTTTAATGTTACACTACCGGGTTCAAGGTTAATAAAAACGAGGGATGCATAGTATAATTATGAAAATTCAAGAAGTATTTTAAGAAATATGAATGATATAATTAACAATAAATAATTTTCTTTATAAACAATTATTAGAAGATACAAAATATCGGTCAAAAACTCAATAAATAAATAGTAATAGTCGTATAAGTCGTAAACGTTAAGTGATAAAAATAGGAAAATTCAATTATCTACAAAAAGGGTGTTGCCATTTTTGTCCAAAAGTGCACGGTAACCGACATATAGGTCGATACAGTTTTTCTCAAAATGGCAGCACTCCGGGGTCGAAATTTGTAAGAATTTTGTTCAATTACATTCAGTACATGATACTGAACTTAATTTTTTTTGAATAACTCCTGTAATTTAGTGCAATGTGGACAAGAATAACGGGCTTCTCTATTGATTGTACTTTCAATATTTTGACTAGTTCTAACTGAGCTAGAGCTCTGTAATTTTGGACGGGACTTTATAAAGTGTAAATAAGTGTATAAGCCCCGTAACAATGCAATATAATACATCTTATATCGTTCTGTGTCGATGAATTTCGAAAATATTCCCTCAATAAAATTATGGCGGTGTTGATAAACGTTTGGAAGTATTTGAGTCGATGAGAAATTTAATGAAGTTTTTAGTCTAAAAATATATATAAATATATCATTCTGATGATATTACAAAAGTTTGGTACATATGGTCACAAAAGTAGCGGTCATCTTTCAAAATTTTATAATTGATTTGTTGTTCATTATAAATATACTAACAACTTTTATTCGAAAAATTTTCTCAAAAATATTCGCTTTTTTTGTGATCCTAAAATATAATGAACCATGGAAGTTGATGTTCACATGTTATAATGTAATGTATGATAATTATCAGAAATAAATTACTTCGATTCCTTTTGTAGACAAAATACAAATTTAAGTTTAATCATTTGTACATGTCCATTAAGCTAGCTGAGCAACCTGAGCGGAACACAAATATAATTGTCTCATAATTAGACGCTAAACAAATACTTTTAAAATGCCCTAATTAAAAATTAATAGCTCTTTGTTGATTGTGTTATCGCATGCTCTGCTAGCTTAATGTTAAGCTAGCAGAGCAATATTTAAAAAATTAATTATATTGTATTTAATATCAAATTATTAAGCTAATTAAATGCTAATTAAATGCCCTAATTAAAAATTAATTGCTCTTTGTTGTATTGTGTTATCGCATGCTCTGCTAGCTGAATGTTAAGCTTACGATAAAAATCGAAAAATAGAAGGGTGCGGGTTTTTGCATTATGTTGAGCCAAAGCAAGACCATTTATAATATAACTGTCTGTATTTTTTTAGCGCGCTGCTTGTTATTAAAATGTACCAAAATAGTTTCCATTATGCTGATTAAAATAATTAATAATTAACGTTCGATAACACTATTTTAAATATAATGTTTAAATATAAAAATCCTATTTTCCTTTAAAGCTTTATGTTAAATATTTGATTATTAATCGTTAATTATACTTGCGCAAATCATCGATAAGCGGTTTAAGATTTTGTCGAAACATATAAAAGTGATTATACTTTTATCACACGCATGATGGTCCTAAATATTTCGTGAGTTTCTTATTTAGAATTTTAGGATCGTTGTATGAAAGTATAAAGGAATCGGTTTTCACACCTCAACAATATTAATACCACTATTTGATCCCAATACAGTGAAGAATATTGTTTGATTGACAAAAGTTTGGTTATTTTTATAATTTCGCTAGATTTGTTGAAATAAAGCAGCTTTTATATTTGTTTAATTCCGACATATGTATATGCATATATGAGTTTGGTCTTGTAGAAAATTGTGCAGATACCTTTTTCAAATTACAGATAAATTTCAAACGAAATGGTTATTGTCGGTATTTATTACTATTCTCTGTGTTTTAGTACAAATGTCAAGGCTTCTTTCTGTAAGGATATATAAAACTTTTGTGTTTAGTTTTTTCAAAATTGAAAAATATTTTTACTCAATTTAACTAGAAACTTTTAACTAGAAACGTATTATATTACCTAAAACAAAACTGGGGAATTTCATTTTTAGGGTGTTGATGAAAACATATTATGCAATAATCATTTTTTTATTTTTGTTTTAAATACAGTTATACTATCAAATCAAGTTTAATATGAATATGGTTTTAAAATGAATTGTATATATAGATTAAATCTCGGCCTTACGCACTACCTTGCTCTAGATAGGAACCGACTCCAAAAATAACAATAATTGTACATTATATTATACCAATAATTTGATTGTCTTTTAAGCAGTCAACGCAAATATTTAAAATTTTTTGCTTAGGTGAACTAAAAGTGACACAAGAATACGCAATTATTTTTTAGTGCATTTTTGGTTTTAGAATATTTGATTTTCCATTTTGTCAAAATTTTTTTTTATTTCTCGCTTTTTAGTGACTTTAAAGTTCTATATCTGATTTTATTTGCCTAAATATGGGTAGACCTACTAAACGACCTACTAATTTTTAGTGCATTTTTTATAACACATTTTTTTTATCCGTTTTTTCAAATTTTTTTCGAACGTTGGAATGTTGGAACGTTTCTTACTTTAAACATATACGTTTAAAGTGGGGACCATGTACGCACACTTTTACGTGTGATTGATAACGATTTTTTATTTTTTTTTTCTCTTTGACGTATTCAATACAATGTAAAATTGTTTATTTGAATAAAGATTTATTATTATTATCATTATTATGATTAGACTATAATTGCGGCCGCTACAGAGTATTTGATGTATTGTAAGGAAATTCGCAAAATTGACGCGGCTTATGCGTAACGAATTTTTTTGTTTTCATAAACTCAAAATTTTCTTGTATTTAAAGTTTCGTTTAAAGTTTTCGATTTTATGATGGTATGTTCATATCCTAAAGTTATGACACATACATTTGCAACCCTCTACTATATATAAAATAGAAATAATTCAAATTTTCAGAACTGAAAATATTTTCTTTGAAATAAATATAATACTTAGAAACGATATTATTTCTATACGATATACAACAAACTTATTTCCACTTATATAGAATTTATATATATTCGCATAAAATTGTCAAGTATACGATAAATTCTACATAAAACAAGCCTTGTGCTGTCATATTGATAATTAAAAGTACTTGTTTTAACGTAAAATTCTCGTTAATAAATAACTTTTCATCATAATAAAATAAGAGACGGACAAAACAAACTTGTAATAATTTTCTCAATAAACGATATCTTTTGATAATTTATATTAGAGTTAATAATAAAATAATATTTTAACACCATTTAATAATATACACTGCCTCACAACTGTGTATTCCAAGTGTTGTATAAAACGACAGGACGTAATTGACAAGTAATATTTTTTCTTCTTACAATCACAATAATTTATGAAAAATGTCTTTTAAGGTGAGTTCACTCGTAAATTTATTTTTCTTAAGAATTATTATTATTAAGAATATCTATTAATTATTAAAAACAAGTGAAAATAACAACTAATTGAGTTAATTCCTTAAATACCCGGTATATACTGAATTTATGAAAAAAAGTTTCAACAAAAAGTTGTTTATTTAAAAAAAAAGGAACTTTTTATAACTATAAACTTTTGTTCTATAACTTAAGCTTACATTTTAGATCTAGACCATACATACAAAATTTCAGCTCGCTATCACTTTTTGTTTTTGGGTTATCGTGTTTACAGATGAACGGACGGAAGTACATATATGACGGAAGGACATATATTATATACCGGGTATAAAAATAACTTTTTGGACGCTTGTGATGCGAGATATATTTGCAATCGAAGTTGAGATTTTAATTATAGACGGAATAATTGAAGGTGAGATTTTGTAACGGGAACCCCATAAAGAGGTAGATTGTAAAGGCTGCCTAGGACGGGCTACACTTCGACCATAAGGTGATGTGATTCCTTAGGATGTGAGGATGCGAGTGGAGTGGAAGGAATTTGTGATTAAAATAGGAATTGGTAGGATATGCGGCTGCAGCCAACTATGATAGGAACTATGCCGATATTCTTCTGGAGTTCGTGAAGGAAACTGCAGAAAACCTTCTCAAGCATAGCCGTTTAGTCAACCAACCGCCCCTTTTTTTATATAATTGACAAACTGCCGATGTCGGGATTCGAACCCATAACCTCCCAGTTTCCAAGTACTGGATACTGCGCAGACATGACGCCTTAGACCGCTCGGCTACTTGGCTGGTAACCTCATAAATGATGCATAATCAGTGTAAACACAAGTCTTGCATATCACTAGCAATATTAGCGTTCTTTTAATCACTGATTTGTGCCCTATCCGAAAAAATTAGACAGAAACTCATTAAATAATGGTAATATGGAACTGGCAATATGGATAACTGGTTTACGACGCGATCAGGCAATACTCGCTATGTTAAAGACAATAGTTAGTCTCTGGGTAAGAAGCACATATTTGAGAAGTAAATACTATTTCTCAGTATTATAACTTATACTATACGTCAATATTTGATGGCCAATTCAGACGCTGCAAGAGCCAATCTGATTTTTGGCGAGAGAAAGAACAATTTTTTTCGCGAAAACGAGCAAGACAAAAATATAGCCCCAAAATGACAAGAGTCAAGTTGATTGTCAACTTAGTGAAATACCCCATTTGTCTTTCCAAATAAAATTGACAAATTTACTTTTAACACAACTTGTTTGCGCCAAATTATGGACTTGAAGAGTTGTTTTCAAATTTGGCCTTCATAACTACTATAATATTGCAAATGTCCGTTTGTTTGTTCGAGTATCGCACGAAAAACTACTGGAAAGATTTTGATGAAACTGTTTAAAAAATTTATGATTAGACTTCAAAAACGAGAAATTGAATTTGAAAATATTATCTGAAATAAAAATTTGGTGGAAGTAGTGGCAGCAGTGCGAAGTTACATTAAGGTTTTTAGTCTTAAAATGACGGGATCGGAGGGATATATAACAATAAAATGTGAGCGAAGCCCGGATATTAGCTAGTTTAAAATAAAAATATCATGAGCAAAACACAAGGATTGATGCTAATCATGAACTTAAAATTATCCGTTATCCAAGGTGTAGATAGGAGGAACCATTTGCCTCTAAAGTCTGATGATTTCTTACAAAAGTGATGCGCTTGTTGTATTTCGATCTACTATATCCCTTTCAATTATATTAATATAAGCAAACAATTCTTCAAATAATATTATTTGTGTATATTTAAACATCACAATACGATATCAATGCCAATTTCCATTACGGTTAAGAAGACATAAATACGAAAGGACAAGCGTGTACTATATAAACAAACATATCATTGAATTCTATTACCTAATAACTCACCCGATGTTAAAGACGTAAATAGTATGACAAAAAGAAAACTATCTTGTGTTATCCTAATAATTTAGAAACATGCTGTAGAATATTGAATGAAAATTATTCGTATTAAATTTTAAAAATATTATTGGTGTATTATTAATTTTATTTTTATTCTTAAGGTTGTTAAGAAGAAAATTCAATTTAATGACAGGTTCTTCAAAGTTTGACAGCTTATCATTTCAATAATAATGAATATCCTGTCAAAGTTTGAAGGAGATCCTGTTTCTTGTTTTTGAGTAAAAAATATTAAAGTTACGATTTTTAAGAAAGGTTAATCATAGCGTTAAATGAACTCGACGGCAACCACATTAATATAAAAATCTATTTCGGGACCACCAGAAATGTCAGGTTCTTGAAAAGTGTCATAATAATTATCAAAGTCTTATAAATAAGACCTGTACCAAATTTCAAAACAATCCTGTTTTTGGTTTCTGTGATAATTAAATTTATAGATCGAAGATTAAATTTATAGATTATAATACTAAAACTTATAATTAAAAATAGTTCTAAAGGATTATTAAAAATCAAAATTTGGATAAAATTAACAAAATTAAAAAACAAATAAATTTTATTCCTGAAAGATATTAGAAAAAAAAATTCGAACATGGTTAGAATTCGTGTATTTTCAGTTACACGAACTTTACCATTAATTTTGGTTACTTAACCCCTACCAATTTCATAACAACCTTAATGAATACTAAATTTGTGATTATATTACACAATTTATTAATTGGATTTTATTTTAAAATTTGAATGAAACTCTTTCGAAAATGTTATTTGAAATCATAATATTTATATGACTTTGTTTAATTTTTATTGAAATTCATAATTTTACCTATATTTTCTTTTGATAAAATGTGTCAAAAAGTTTTATTCAATGTTTATTTAACAATTTTCGCATGCCAACGTCTATTAAAACATGAATAAATCTTTATCTCTATAAATAAAAATTAAATACTGTTCGTTGATAAGCGCATCCCTTAAGAACGGCTGGACCGATTTGGCTATTTTTTTTAATTGTCCGAATAAGTTTTTAAGGAAAAGAATAATTAGAAAATTTGTCCGAAAAATTGGAAAATTCGGGGAAAATAGAAAGCTGTTTTTTCTATGATATTTTTGGCCAGGACAACGTCTGTCGAGTCAGCTAGTTTTTTAATAATGATTTACGCTAGTTAACAACTGAAGTCAATTTCAATCCTATTTTAAAAATTATTTTCCTAAATTCAAGTTTTAAATTATTCTAGAAAATTCATCGATGTAAGCAATTTGCCTAGAATCCGCACTTTATACTTATATTTCAAATATAAAATACGGCATTAGAAGATTAAACACGAAATTATTTATCGTACAAGTATTACTATGCTCGTCTAACTAATTGTAAAAATTGTTTCTTGTTTCAGTCGTCGATATCATATTATGAAACTTTTATATTTCGGGTAGAAATCCTTTTCCTTGACTTGAAAAATAATCTCTTCCTAATCTAACAACCATTACAACCTTTTCAATTTACATCGCATTTTAAAAACTATACGAACATTAAGTAAAAACTAATTTAAAAGTACATCGATACATATAGTCTGGGAGAAATCCGCACATGAGTCTTCGAAACTTTTCGACCATAGATTAAACACCGAAATTTATATAACAATCGCAAAAATATTCTTATAAACGGTATAAATTATCCAATTATTTGGCTTAATTCAAACACTTATATTTGTTAAATTAAACATGAGATTTTTTTAACATTATTTTTATTTTGGGTATTGCTTTGCAACCACATTTTCTGTTTCAGAAAATGTATAATAACGATTATTTATCTCGTTTCTAAAAAAAGAAACTGTGTTTGCGAAACTATAGTCAAAATAAAATGTTGTTTCGAAAATATCAAATGTTCGTTTCATTTAATAATTATAATATAATAGATTTTCGTAACGACCCATTCAATACGAAATGTAATATACGACTATTACTTAACTATTTGCGAAAAAATCAATATTTTCAAAGATATGCATTTTTAACGATCAAAGAAGCACGATTTTGATAAGTTTTGAGGCACTAAAAAATTTAAACCTAAAATAAATGATTTTTTTTTAATATTCTTCTTTGTGTTTGGTACTAAGTACTATGAATTCAATTATATTGCAAAATTATTTTAAATAACGAGTGCAATGGTATATTTATGGTTGCCCGGTGTAACGTTATCATTACAAACATATTAAGTCCATGTCACCACATTGTAACGTTATCATTCGACTTGATTACATCACTTGTTTAGGTTTCATTGAATAAACCTGACTCCATTCGTTAAATGTATTTTTGATTTGTTAAATCTCACTCCAATTAGATTGAAAAAGAAAATATAAAATTTTAATTTTATATTTTATATTTTAAATAAAAATTTTTATTTTATTCGATTTTATAATTATACACGAAAGCGTATATGTAATTTTTGTTATTTTTGGTTACGAAATTTTAATTTTATTTGTCTTGTTATATGACGTCATAGATAATATGATCGTTTTTAGCGAATTCCTCCAATGGAAAAGCAGCAATTTAATTGTATTTGTACCGATGATGGAATTTCGTAAAAATTTCTTCAAATGTCCATCGATCCTACCTACTATATGTTAAAAATGGCCATCGTTGAAATTTTTATATATGTATATAAATACATATATATATATATATATATATATATATATATATATATATATATATATATATATATATATGTGTGTGTGTGTGTGTCTATATATATATATATATATATGTTTATGTGTCTGTGGACTCTCTAGCGATCACAGTTTTATTCCGATCGGAATGAAATTTGGTATTTGAGGCGCTTTTAGTGTTCAAAAGGTCCAGTTCGTTAATTGGTAAAATCGGACTAGGGGAAATAGGGGTTTTAGGGGAGGGGGAAACACAAAATTTGGCATATCTCACTGAATATTCGAAAAATTTATAAGGAATAAAAATGTAGGTACTTATTTTTACTATAATTTTGTTTGTATCATTTTTCCTGTTACACTAATATTTACAGAAATATTTACAGTTAAAGATTGAATGATAGAATTCTAAATATCTCTGTACTCATTAGAGTGTGGAAAAAAATATTGAATAATGAATTGTAGCAAACTTGATTTCCTACAATTGACAGCGCCAGATTTCTTTCTTTGGGGCTTCTTGAAATCTCGTGTTTACCACAACAAACCACAAACCTTGCAAGTCTTGAAAGCCAACATTCAAGGAGAAATCGCCAATTTAGAACCAAATGTATTGCGAGCAACAATTTAAAACGCCATAAAACGAGCCCAAATTTGCATTATCTTAGGAGATGGTCATTTGACCGATATCATTGTTTCAACTTAATGTCATCAATTTTACACCTTCTAATAAACTTTTCTTGAAAACTGATCCAATTTTTTTTATTTATGACAAAATAGCAGCACTATTTACTTTATGCCATTACTTTTTGACCCACCTTGTATTATTATCAAATGAATCAACTAAACATGTTTTTCAAAAAATCAATAATGAAACGCATATACATTTTTTGCATTAATTGAAATGAGACAAAGATAACATGGCTTATTATTTCAAGCAATATCTTGTATATTTCCTGGTTATGCAATAACAAAATTGATGTTATTGCCAAGAAATTCCAATAATATTTTCGAGTTTGTTACTACTGTATTGTTCCTAAGCTGGTGACTGAAATGATATACAAATTTATGTTTTTTTTTTTTTAAATTACCTAGTTTTTTTAAAGCTAGAACGCCACACCGGGCTTTAAAAAAATTCATATAGGGAGTGTTTCGAAAATGTATGTCAATAATTTATTTTTTAGAGACTTATTTTAAAACGTTTTCAATACTTATTTGCCGATTCCTCCTGGTCTAATAAAATAGGTTTTAATCAAATATATTGTCAATGATGAGGTAAAAACATATTCAACTTACAAAACCGATGTATTGGTGGCATAGAATTTCCCATACATTTTTTTTTTCAGTATCACAACCTATCTATAAAACTTTCTACATTGTATTATATTTTCCTGTTCGTTAAAATGAAGAAAAAGTTTTTTCTTTTTTAAATGGTTGATAAGGGTTATTTTTCACAGAGAAGATTATGTACTGATTTTTTGAATAATAGTATCTTTCTAAATTTCATCGAACTTAATTAAGGGTACATATAATAGGTTTCATTTGGTTAGCGGTTATTGTTCTTTTGGGCTATGTAGGGCAAAAACAATTGTTTCTTCACATTTCCTGTAAACGACAACAAAGATTTCCTGTTTATCATATTTACCGCCGACATACAAGAGGTAAATATTTAACTGATGGATAATAATAATAGGGCTTTATCTCGTTTTTGAGACTCTACGGTCTATAACAGTGGCCGCCCACATCCTTATTTTTATTAATTTTATAACCGAACAATAATGATGTGAGTGGAGGACAAGGAATTTTGAATGCAGACTCGGAACTGATACGCCGACAACTTTAGTCAATTATGCACCACATTAAATATAATTAATAAAATGTCACTGCCGGAATTTGAAAACCTCCCCCTTATTTTTGACCCTCTTCCCCCTTAAATACCCTCTTTATTTTTATATATGCTTGAAGGCTGTTGTTTTCTGAATTCGATGTGGAATGCTTTGAAAGTTAACGGAAATATTTTCCCGTTATAGCCCCATTAACCTTTCTTAGGAACCACGCTTGTTCCCCCCCCCCTTTTAACCTGCCTTGATTGATTTCTAGGACGCGAAACCAATGGCAATGGCCATCCTGGGGGTCAAGCAAAGGGAGTCAAATTCAATACAGCGATATTCATATTACAAATATTTAATAGTTTTCTAAATTCATTTTTAGAACTCAACAATAATAAAGACTCGAATATATGGACCATAGAACCAGATGCATTTCCGTAACAGTTCATGTTTTACAAATTTTTTTTCAATACTTTTTTAAATTATCCGTAGTTTTTTTTAATCAATTTTCCTTCTTTTTCAATTAACCTTCGATATTTTCCATCCATTGTTGTAAACAGTATGGTGGATTTTCATTTGAAACTTTTTATCAACATTTTTTGTTTATTAAATTCTGGTTTTATCTACCACCTCGCTTTCTATCGGGTTAGAGTACTTTTTGATGAAATATTTCAAAAATAAAAATTGAAATATTTATTATCATATTTTAGTAACAAGTTTTAAAGAATACCTAAATCATTTTGTAATGGAAAATGTAGATATCTTGTCGTGTTATAGATATTTTGAAAATGATCGTATTCCGTTTGAGAAATCAACTATTCTGAAATCAGTAAAATCATACAGCTTCCAGTCTACTGCCTTCCCTACCTCTCCTACCTTCCCGATTGGACTGTTTTTGAGGACCGCTGACCTTTGGTCCTCATATGCCACTAATTAAATGTGATATTGGCACATTAAATTACAAGCCAGCGTCCTTACAGCGTGGGGTGGGTCCTCGGGATATCTTATGTAAACATTTAATAGGGCAGCTTCAACCAACTTTCAGTTTCCTGGTGAGATGGTTCCGCCTTTTTGGTTGTAGAGCTGTTCTCTCTTGTGTTCCCTCGCCTTTACCGCAGAATCCTCACTCTTTTCGCCATATTTGAGGTTCACTGTTGGTCAGATAACTCCTCTTCTTAAGACTATCGAGAAGTTGTTAAGCCGCTCTACGGTCTCTATATTTTTGTAGAGACTGGCTGGCCTGCTTCTTATCCGCCGACTAACTAGTTGCTGAGTCAACAAGGGTACCTCTACTCCTTTATTAATTTCCTAAGACCTATCTTTCTACCAAATATCAACTTTCAAGGACAACCGTAAGTACCTAGAATATTGACGATGATTATGATAAGTGGCTGAGTCACCAAAATTTCAATTTTTATAGTAAATTAACTAGGAAACTATTAAAGCTGTAATATTGAAATTTGGTATGTACCGTCAGATGGTGGATCTTACCCTACATTGGTGGGTCTCACAACTACAGATTGAGCTAAATCTATTTTATGAAATTTGAGGGAAAGAATGATCCCTCAAATGTAATCCATAATTTACGGATGAATGTAATTTAATTTCTGGTTCTGGTACATTTTATGTATATTTTAGGTAGGGAATGATCCCTCAAATCCATGATTATCTTTGATTCACGGCTGAATGTAGTTTCATTTCTGGTTCTGGTATATTTTATGTATATTTTAGGTAGGGAATAATCCCTCAAATCCAGGTTTATCCTTGATTCACGGCTGAATGAAATTTCATTCATGGGTCTAATACATTTTTTGTATATTTCACTCGACTAAGAGAACAATTTAGCACATTAGAAAACGTATATACACACAGATACTAACAAACTTCAATATTCATATCAAAAGTACCCATTAAAAATAGTAATATACTCGTACATATACATTAAATTTCATCATTATACATAATGTTTTCATTAAAAGCTGTTATAACAATAATTATATCATTTGGTTTAACATGATGTATACATTAAACGTTTGACATTTTTTAAATATGTAGCGATCAAAAAAAAAAATCACCAAAGAGAGGCTCGTCAATCAAATTATCAAAACAAAATAAAACCTTGTAAAAGTCGTTCCGTTATTTGTCATCGTCAATTCAGTGATTTTGAATAGATGATTATGAAATATAAAAAACTTACATATTATTTGACTTGTTTTGAATATAAAATCTGTTTTTTTTTTTTTTTCATTTAATTCATTAACAGCAAACATAACAACTTCTTTACTGTACATATTTTGTATTGTTAGGGTTTAATATACCATTTAATAAATTAATACAGTATATGTTATGCATATGCCATATATGGGTACTTATTTGCATCGTGTGGCTTTTGATTTTATGGTAGGCCAGTCACGGATAAATTTACTAAGTTAAACAATAATGGATTTTATGGTAACCAATACTTGGTGGCAAAATGGTGGAAAAAAACGCTTCTTACCGCCGTAAAACATTTAACACGCCACCTTAAGGGAACATTTATTGGATCGTCGATATACTCAACAAATTGAAACATTAACTTTCTTTTTATATATATTTATTTGTGTATACTTAAGCGTCAACAATACGATGTTTGTCCAAATTCCTTTCGGTTACGTAAGACAAACTGTGGAAGACTGGCGTATACTTATAGACAAATATCATTGTCATTGAAATTTAATTTAAATACTGATATGAAAAAATTAACTCGTCAACCAGGAATCGGTCTTGTTGACGCTTAAGTATACACAAATAAATATATATAAAATAATAATTTCGACAGAAGTAATACTGTCTAAATAAAAAATAAGAATGATATGAAAAAATTGGCTGTTACGTCACAGTCGTCTTTGGTGTAGCGGAAGCATACTGGACTAGATATCCAGAGGCCCGAGATTCGATTCCTGGTTGACGAGTTAATTTTTTCATATCAGTATTTAAATGAAACATGAACGTTTCAAATTTATACTTTATTAAGTATTTTTGTACTTTGTCGGTTTTGTTCGGGTTTTATAAGTATCTATGTGCTTATGTAGGTACCTTGCGCATGCTCAATAACTCTACTGATCAAACCAAAATATATATTATGCGATTACACTTTTTTTTAAACTATTTTATTAAATTTATAGTATATTAATATTATCAAAGTTTTATTTTATTAATTTTAAAATATAAAACTTTTCATTTTATATAGTTTTATTAAATTGCTGATTTGACTATACTCAAAGGAAGGCCGGACTACTTTAAATACCTACATTCACTTGAACTTATTCCTTTGAGGAAAAACTGAACCGTGCTAGTTTTGAGATATAACTACAAGTGTACGATCAGGATATATAAATAAAATATTATCAAAACAAAATAAAACCTTGTAAAAGTCGTTCCGTTATTTGTCATCGTCAATTCAGTGATTTTGAATAGATGATTATGAAATATAAAAAACTTACATATTATTTGACTTGTTTTGAATATAAAATCTGTTTTTTTTTTTTTTCATTTAATTCATTAACAGCAAACATAACAACTTCTTTACTGTAAAATAATATAATAAAATAATATCAAATAGCCGACTATCAAAATATATCTGAAATTTTTAATTGAACAGTCCTCAGGTCAATTGGTTTACTGAACTGAACATGGCGAAATCAACTCGATTTCGTTTAAAATCGATTATCATTCATTGACCTATGAAACAAAAAACATTATTAATCAGGATGACGGTTCTGGATTAAAATTGGAAACAGGCCTTAATCAAAATTTATCATAATAGAATAAATAAAGATAAACAAGTTTCTTCTATTTTTTGTAAGCAATTATACTTTAGACACAACCTTCAATTCCAAACGGAACATTATGAGAGAAATTAGCACCCTTTTCTCTAACCATTCTCTAATGGCTCATACTTTTTTGGCATGTTTTTTTGGTATAACCATACATTCTCTTTCAATGTCTGGTACCGATCAATTAACCGGTCAATTGCAGTTACTGGTAAATAAACTGTTGCTGGTTTTGTTGTACAAAATTTATATCAGCAGAAAGCGGATATATATATACAACCAAACCTTTTTATCCTATTTTGTAGAATTAGTAATTATCCGATCTATTCGGTAGAATTTCATCAATAAGCTCTCGTAATTTTATAAAAATGTAAAGTTGCCTAGGTGTTAAAAATTTTGAAACTAGGCTTCTCGTCATATTTTCTGAAAGCACTACGATTTAATAGATTACCACCAAATCAAACTCACGTCGTATATCATTTGGTGATTTTTCGCTTTCTACCGCATTCGAAATTGTAAGTTTGTCACGTGAGTTTATCTTCCTGGCCGATTGACTTCAATCAACAGTAATAAAGTGTGTTAATCAAATGTGTTAAAGATAAATGGGTAGATGCAGATGAAATTTGGTTATTCCACGGAATAAATATTGCGGCTTATAACTGAACCAACGATTGAAATTTTTTATAATAGGCCTTGGCCTTTCTACAAAATTATAAAAGTCGATTGATTTGAAAATTCAGACTTTCGCGTGAGGAATGAACCATTCTAAGTTATAGAGTCCCAAAACATCTGTTTCATACAGATATTTCTACTTTCTCACGCATAGCGCTTATGGAGGGTAAAACTGACATTATGTTGAAATTAGTCTCACTTAAAGAGTTTTCCCACTTACCAAGTTTCCGCTTGTTCAGGTTCGACAGTATATAAAAGACAGCAATAACTATTTGAAAAGTAGCAAAATTATTATAAAAGTTAATAACTAACTAATTCATTTCCTTTTAACATAATAATGGAAAATATATTTTAGACAATAATAATTTTGAAATGTAATTTATGAAAAAAACTTTTTTTTGGATAACTCAGTACGGGAGTAAAATACTTCGTATATGACCTTTCAAAATTTTATTTATTAGTTTTATTTTAATAAAATCTAGGTTACTTTCTAGGTATAGCCGATACCAACAAATGTACTATGTAACAAATTAGTTTTTGTTTTTTTCACTGGGTTCACAGTATCTAATATTGATACTAATACCGTATCTAATATTAATGCTGTGAATCACTAGCTCAATCAAGGTATTTTATTTATAAATAAAATAGTCACATCGCATTAGGTCTCATATATAATAAAAAAATTTTTGATTTATTATTTATTATTCTTGATTTATTTATTATTTTTTCTTTTCAAAAACAACTGATATTTTTTTGTTTGATTGGCTTTCCTGCTATAGTCAATCCTGGAAATATCGTTCTGTTAGCACCAAAAAAATCTGTAAATATGTATGGATTCTATCTATCTTGATGAAACAATATAATAATCATTATATGTTGTCATGAGAACTGAAGGTTAATTAACGAGCCAATTAGATTTAAACTTACTTTTTAACCCGACTTCAAAAAGGAGGATGGTACTCAATTCGACTGTATTGTCACCTCAGAACTCCGTCATTTATGAACATTGATTTTTGGAGGCGGTGTCCAAAAGTTATGTGAATTTCTCTATGCTGACACCGCCTCCAAAAATAACAATAATTGTACATGTATATTTAAAAATTTTTGCTTAGTTGAACTAAAATTGGCACAAGAATATGCAATTATTTTTTTACATTTTAGTGCATTTTTTGTTATAGAATATTTGATTTTTGGAGTCGGGTTTCCATTTTGTCAAAATAGGTTTTATTATGAACTCCAAAACATACAAAACTCCAAACAATAACTAATCACAATTTGTTTTGGAAGTATATATTTTTATTTCATCTTAATGATTGATTACATACGATCTTTCGTTTATATGATTTTTTATATTGATGACAGTTTTTGTTATATGTCAAGTTACAATTTTACCGCTACTCGTACGGAGCTTCAGGTTCAATTATTGTCCACGGTAATTGGATCTGAAAATATTCGATCTGCCTGTATCTATGTAAGAATAATGTCAAATCCAAAAATTTAAAATTTAATTAGTAAAAAGATGTGGGTGGAAGATTCTGGCTCCTCGCCGCATAGTCTTCATATAATCGATTCGTTATGGAGTCCTATTGTGTGCAGATGTTTTCTGTTTAGGTTGAGTATGTTGAGTAGTTGATTGATATGATAAATAATTATTATTTAAATAAATAATAAATAAGTGTTAAAGATATAATTGATCTTTATTAAATTAAATTATGACATATTATGTATTTATATGTAAATTATCAAAGTTGTTAACATTCAAAGCAACCGTGATAAAAGAGAGAAGTTATAGTTGTTAAGCAACAGATAAAAATGATAAATAAAATTATAATAATAATTTAATGAAAATGCGATACCGCTACATACTTCCCCCCATCAACTAATAAAGAAAAACGACTAGAAAAAGGTTGTAACATAAAACAACCTTGTTCACTCGGAAAAAACTTTAATAGTTGATGTACATCTTATAATTAAATACAAAGTTAATTAAGATAAGATTAACATTGAAAAAAGTATGCAGGTTTTAGCCTGTCAATCGAAATAGATGTAGGTTTGTTATTGATATCAATAACAAAAAATTTAGGAAATCTCTTGATAACAGAGAAAGGACCTCTATAATTACAAGATAGTGGAGGTTTGACATGATCCTCGCGTATAAAAACTTTTTTTGATGAATCTAAATTTTTGGGTAAAAATACATTTTTGTTGGTGAACTGTCTGGTAAAGAAAAATTTTGCGTTTATCATTCTATTTTTCAACTCTCGAGTAGATTGTTGAACAGAATGATATGTATCAACGTTTTCTGAAAAGAAATCATATGGTAATCGAAGAGGAATTCCATATAAAATTTCTGCAGAAGAAAGGTTAATATCTTCCTTGACCGAGGAGCGCAAATTTAGAAGTACCCAAGGTAAAATTTTGTACCAGTTATTATTTTTTTGACAGCAATTTAAAGAAATTTTGAGTGACCGGTTAAACCGTTCAATAATACCGTTGCTGTTAGGGTGATAAGCAGTAGTGGAAATATGCTTAATCCCTAGAGAAGACAAAAAATCTTTCCAAATATGTGATTGAAATTGTTTACCTTGATCAGTAGTGATCCTCGTAGGTAAACCAAAACGCGAGAACCAAGAAGCAATCAAATTGTTAATAATTTCTTCCGACGTGATAGTTTTGATTGGAATAGCCTCGACCCAACGCGAAAAACGATCAATGATAGTGAAGATATACCGATATCCTTCACTAGGAGGAAGAGGTCCAACAATATCTAAATGTAAGAAAGAAAATTTGATACTTGGTTCTTCAATTGGCATAAAATCACTTTTAGTGTGACGAGTGATTTTATTTAATTGGCAGATCGGACATGATCGTGTCAAATTTTTGATTCGTGAAATAAGATTAGGGTTAAAAAAGAATGTGCGTACTTTTTTCAAGGTTTGTCTAATTGATGGATGACCAAGATTATGGACAGCTGTCCATACATCTTTTATATCAATGTCAGATACGAAGATTCTGGGAATTTTCAAAGAAGTCTCCACATAAACCTTAAAAAGAGAATTCGGAGGAGTACGAATTTCTAAAGAATATTATGGATTTTTTAACAAATTAATAAGAAGAGGATCACATTTCTGGTGATCAGAAATCTTCTTAATATCAATCAAATCAATACCTGAAGGTAGTGAAATTGTATTAATTCGAGATAAACAATCAGCCGGAATGTTTTCACTACCTTTAATGTATCTAAGATCAGTTGTATATTGACTGACAAAGTTTAAATGACGTATATCACGATTTAATAAATTTTCATTACGAGAATTAATAGCATTTATTAAAGGTTTGTGGTCATTTAAACTTTTGTGGTCAATCGAAATAGATGTAGGTTTGTTATTGATATCAATAACAAAAAATTTAGGAAATCTCTTGATAACAGAGAAAGGACCTCTATAATTACAAGATAGTGGAGGTTTGACATGATCCTCGCGTATAAAAACTTTTTTTGATGAATCTAAAATGTTGAGTAGTTGATTGATATGATAAATAATTATTATTTAAATAAATAATAAATAAGTGTTAAAGATATAATTGATCTTTATTAAATTAAATTATGACATTATGTATTTATATGTAAATTATCAAAGTTGTTAACATTCAAAGCAACCGTGATAAAAGAGAGAAGTTATAGTTGTTAAGCAACAGATAAAAATGATAAATAAAATTATAATAATAATTTAATGAAAATGCGAATCCGCTACAAGTACATCGAGGAAGGGGCTTCTTGGATATATTTCAAAACAGTATTTCCCGAGTTTCTGCTGCGGTATATTTTCCCAATGACCACGGTGTTTAACATTCATCCCCTAGTTGATCACTTGTTTTCTAATGCTGTTTGATAACCTTTATACACATAAAAGAAATATTTTTATTAATTCTAGCCAGGCTTCGCCCTCCCCTCCGGTACAATTCTGATGGCAAACCTCAAACAAGTGTTGCGAAGAGTAAACTAAACAAAATACTAATTATGTAAGTTATGAGATGTGCTTTGAAAATAAAATCTAGCTTTCTTAATTATACTAGCTATACCTAATACGAATCACTACTTGGCTTGTAGGATATTTTTTTTAATTTTACATATTGATTTCGGGATAGTATATGAAACAAAAAAAAACTGATTCTGTATAACTTGAGTTTTTACGTAGGTTTAATATTAAAGAATAAATTTAATTGGTATATATATATCATTCTTTTGTGTATTTTAATTCATTTAAAAAAATCTAGGCAAAAATATGTTTGTATTTTTTTTTAGATATGTGATATTCCCTAATTAGATTTAATGCTTATTTAAAAATACCCGATGTATGACGTATGTAACATACCACATCATAGGATATGTTAACTAACAATATGTATGTATACATATTATACAATGAATTATTTATAATATTTACAAAAGGTGATTTTTTTTTTGTAAAAACGAAAAAGAAAAATTACATAAAGGCGCACAACATATGTAACTTAATGTATATGTATATCAAAATACAAAATTGATTATCTTTTTTTTTTTAACAACGGACAATTTTCGTTTATTTATTAATTTTTTTAATCTTTGATTCATTATATAAAAGCATGATTTAAAAAATATTCGTTAGGTGTATTATTTTCTACTTTTAAGATTAAATTATATTTTTATATTAAGGATGTTCCAGTTTACCACCACTTTTCGACAGATTTTGCTCATTTTTTGTTCACAGGCTAAAAATAAATCCCTAATAAATAATTTTCTAATAAATCTAATAAATCTCGAAGTTTCAGAGTTTCAGAATTTTTGACCGTTTAGAACGCGAGATAATTAATATCAAAGTTATCATTCTCTCTCACTCTCTCTCATTAGAAGCATGTGAAACTTCATGACCACCCAACTATTATTTGTTGCATTAGAAAAAATACTCGACAGAATTTAAAAAAAAATTAGGAGAGTAAAGATAAATATTTATTATATAAATTTAAAAAAAAAACGTGTGTTACCGTTTTGTTTTCGAAATAAAAGTTTAAAATTATTATTTTTCTTCAAAATAACATTATTTTGAATATGTGAACAATGAATTTGTCTATGTGTTGTATATGTGTGTTTATGTATTTGTGCCATAATACAATCAAACCGGTTTTTTTTTCTGATTATATAACACAGTGCTGGAACGTCCTAAAGACTAAATCTTGAACTCACTAGTCCAAGTGGCCGAACTGTTTAAGGCTCGGAACTGGGGCTTGCTGGTTCGAATCCTAACGGTGGAAGTTTGTTAGTTAAATTAATTTAAAATAAAAAGTTAATGGAGATTAACTAAACTGTCGACGACGTATGGACAAGAACGAAAGTGACCGGCTCTGTCTGTGAAGGTTTTCTGCAGTTTCCTCTCCCAAACTTCAGATGAATATCGTACCAATTCCTAGTCAACATACAAATTCCTTGTCTCTTGTGCTTTTTTGGTAATAAAGACCTAGAAGGACCTACTTGAAAGGCTTCGGCGGCTTCGAAGACCCTCCGGCATGTTGCGGAAAATTCCAGCGAAAGGTAGCGTTGATAAACCAGAAGCCTGCATTTGGTTACCGTCGTGACGTAGACGGTAACGACAATCAACATTGGCATTGAAAAGTTTTAACTCGCGACGGCAAATTTGCCACTAGAAGACATAATTTCAGTTTTGAAGAATTAAATTCATTTGATATTTTCTTTTTTTTTCTAATTAACCAGTTTTATGATTATAGATTTTGGTAAAATACTTCAAATTAATAAAAAAACAATTTTGATTAGATTCAAATTAAATTATTTGAGATTAGCTGTCATCGCGCGTCACAGTTGTATACGATAATTTAATTATTACCAAAAACCTCCAACCTCCACCAATTTGAAGTTCTAAACAAAAATCTTCTTTATAGAAATCTACTGGGTTATTTTGTCGTGGATAGTTTTTCGTCATCTATTTTGTCATGATTATTTTGCCGTCAAGTATTTTGTCGCGAAATCGGTATATACATGTATGGAACTAAATTTGAAAGCGTTGACTTGTCTTAAAGCAAAGCTTCCAATCAAGATGGCAATGGCCTAAATCAATTGTCCGTAAGGAGGAACTTGTATTAGTAAACATTTTTTCGGAAACCGAAAATTAAACCGTTATACTCTTCTTAACGAAATGTAATCAGAAAGTGACGTTTTTAAAATTAGCTATTTAATTAAATTATTTTTTTTACTATTAAAAAAAAAACATATTCTTTTTTTTAAATATTTTATTATATCAAATATATTTTATTATATTTTATAACTTATATTTTATTATATCAAATATTCATCGGCGTGACAGTAAATTTAGATCGATAAAAAAAATATGGGAAATATATATTTTATTTATATGATTCAAAATATTTATAAAACACACTTCTACCACATTTTGATAGCTTTATGTCTATACAAAAAAATTTAAATGAATAACAACAACACTTAAAAATTATGAATCAAAAGATAATATTTAATATAAGTACAATTGCATAAACCCTCTCAATTTATTTAATATACATAACAGCAGTTTATTATATGGATGAATGTTACTACCATATATATATATATATATATATATATATATATATATATATATATATATATATATATATATATATATATATATATATATACACTTATTACAATGTAAACTCACTTTAATATATCGGCAGGGGGTTATTAAATGTATACACACTAACAATTATTATTTCACTTATATCTATTCACATCCCTCCAATTCACACAGTACTACATGGATTGTTCGTAGGTAGGTACTTGGCGTACGAAAACATTAATTCAATCATTTTTTATATTTAAAAATTTTTATATTTTTGTTAATAATTTTATTCAATTAATATATGATTTCACTTCCGTATATATTTAAAAGTGTCGAAGATTTGTAACACATGATTGTTTATGATAAAACCTGAATTGAAATAGTCACAAAAGATCGATTTAAAAAATGGTTTTGGATCGTTTTTGAAATGAATATCTAAAGCGTCCTAATTGATGCTCAGTCACTGTCTACAATTCAATGTACAGGCAAAGGGAAAAAAGAACAGATTTCCACAAGTTCGTTTATTAGAAAAGCATTAGTTAAGATAGACCCAGAATGATGTCAAATATAACACTAAAAATAGTAGATGAAAAACTATATTTAAAAAAATTTCGAGTTTATTATAATTAACCCGAATTGTATAAATCAAGACAAAAATCGTTTGGTATTATGACGACGTTAAAACAGGAGTAGAAACCGGAACGAGAATTTACGATGCAAGGCCAACTTTAGCCTCAACTTCAGAAAATATGCCACCGTCATCGAGGCAGAAAACTACGCCATACTGGCTTCCGTTCGGAGAGCCTACGTAGAGATTACATAAACCAGAACGTATGCATTCTCGCGGACAGTCCAGCTGCTCTAAAAAGGTCTCTTAAGCTAGCGGACTAAAAATGTAGGCTACAAATGGGACCTAGTTGGGCATTTGTAGCCTATTTGTAGCCAATTTGTTACGCTATTAAAAAATTTGTAGCCTTAGCCAAAATTAAAAAAATTAGGTATCCGCTAGCTTAATATGAAGCTAGCGGATACCACAATAATCAATGTTTGGAAGCTTCGAATTACAATTGTAAGTGCATAAAAATTTGTAGCCGGCCAAGATCTATGGGATAGAAACAATTAAAATGTATTTCAAATGCAAAAATTTATTTTACAGTAAAAATAGTGTAATTTAACATGCAGCCGCTAGGGATAAAAATTTCAAAAGTATTTTTTGGCTGTCAGAATCGTTTTTTAGACTAAAAACAGATAACCACTATGGCTACAAGTATCGAAAGAATTGTTTTACAGAAAGAAAGGTTTGCTTAAACTAAAAACGGGTAGCTGCCATGGCTACAAATTTCAAATAGACAAAACAAGAGTAGCTACAATGACATAAAATTTCAAAGTAATTTTTTTCAATAAAAATAATTTTTTTTTAATGGGAAAGCAGCTATGGCACAAAATGTCAAAAGTATCGTTTTACAATAAAACCGTTTTTCTTAACTAAAACCGGAAAGCGGTTATGGGTACAAAGTCCAGCATTATCGAATAATTTTTTTTTTCTAAAAAAGAGTTTTTTTTCGATAAAACCAGCAGTCGCTACGGCAACAAAATTCAGGAGTATTATTTAACAGTGACGATTACATTTTTTCACTCTACATGGATAGCCGCTACGGCAACAAATTTCAAATTGACTTTTATTGAGAGTAGACACATGGCTACAAATTCAAAATTATTATTTTTCTAAAAAAGAGTTTTTTTCGATATAAATCGGCAGCCGCTACAGCAATAAATTTCAGGAGTATTATTAAACAGTGACAATAATGTTTTTCCACTCTAAGTGTGTAGCCGCTACGGCAACAAATTTGAAATTGACTTTGAACGAGAGTAGACACATAGCTACAAATTTCAAATTATTATTTTTCTAAAAAAGAGTTTTTTTCGCTATAAATCGGCAGCCGCTACGGCAACAAATTTCAGGATTATTAATAAACAGTGACAATTATGTTTTTTCACTCTTAGTGTGTAGCCGCTACGGCAACAAATTTCAAATTGACTTTTATCGAGAGTAGACACATGGCTACAAATTTAAAATTATTATTTTTCTAAAAAAGAGTTTTTTTCGATATAAATCGGCAGCCGCTACGGCAATAAATTTCAGGAAAATTATTTAACAGTGACAAATATGTTTTTTCACTCTAAGTGAGTAGCCGCTACGGCAACAAATTTCAAATTGACTTTTATTGAGAGTAGACACATGGTTACAAATTTCAAAAAAAATTTTTCTAAAAAAGAGTTTTATTTGATATAAACCGGCAGCCGCTACGGCATCAATTTTCAGGAGTATTATAAAACAGTGACAATAATGATTTTTCACTCTAAGTGAGTAGCCGCTACGGCAACAAATTTCAAATTGACTTTGAACGAGAGTAGACACATGGCTACAAATTTCAAATTATTATTTTTCTAAAAAAAAATTTTTTCGATATAAACCGGCATCCGCTACGGCAACAAACTTCAGTAGTATTATTAAATAGTGACAATAATGTTTTTTCACTCTAAGTGTGTAGCCGCTACGGCAACAAATTTGAAATTGACTTTGAACGAGAGTAGACACATGGCTACAAATTTCAAATTATTATTTTTCTAAAAAGGATTTTTTTCGATATAAACCGGCATCCGCTACGGCAACAAATTTCACGAGTATTATAAAACGGTGATAATTAAGATTTTTCACTCTAAGTGTGTAGCCGCTATGGCAACAAATTTCAAATTGACTTTTATTGAGAGTAGACACATGGCTACAAATTTCAAAAAAATTTTTATCTAAAAAAGAGTTTTTTTTCGATATAAACCGGCAGCCGCTACGGCAACAAATTTCAGGAGTATTATTAAACAGTGACAATTATGTTTTTTCACTCTACATGGATAGCCGCTACGGCAACAAATTTCAAATTGACTTTGAACGAGAGTAGACACATGGCTACAAATTTCAAATTATTATTTTTCTAAAAAAAAGTTTTTTTTTCGATATAAACCGGCATCCGCTACGGCAACAAACTTCAGGAGTATTATTAAACAGTGACAATTATGTTTTTTCACTCTAAGTGTGTAGCCGCTACGGCAACAAATTTGAAATTGACTTTGAACGAGAGTAGACACATGGCTACAAATTTCAAATTATTATTTTTCTAAAAAAAAATTTTTTCGATATAAACCGGCATCCGCTACGGCAACAAACTTCAGTAGTATTATTAAACAGTGACAATAATGTTTTTTCACTCTAAGTGTGTAGCCGCTACGGCAACAAATTTGAAATTGACTTTGAACGAGAGTAGACACATGGCTACAAATTTCAAATTATTATTTTTCTAAAAAGGATTTTTTTCGATATAAACCGGCATCCGCTACGGCAACAAATTTCAGGAGTATTATAAAACGGTGACAATTAAGATTTTTCACTCTAAGTGTGTAGCCGCTATGGCAACAAATTTCAAATTGACTTTTATTGAGAGTAGACACATGGTTACAAATTTCAAAAAAATTTTTATCTAAAAAAGAGTTTTTTTTCGATATAAACCGGCAGCCGCTACGGCAACAAATTTCAGGAGTATTATTAAACAGTGACAATTATGTTTTTTCACTCTACATGGATAGCCGCTACGGCAACAAATTTCAAATTGACTTTGAACGAGAGTAGACACATGGCTACAAATTTCAAATTATTATTTTTCTAAAAAAAAGTTTTTTTTTCGATATAAACCGGCATCCGCTACGGCAACAAACTTCAGGAGTATTATTAAACAGTGACAATTATGTTTTTTCACTCTAAGTGTGTAGCCGCTACGGCAACAAATTTGAAATTGACTTTGAACGAGAGTAGACACATGGCTACAAATTTCAAATTATTATTTTTCTAAAAAAAATTTTTTTCGATATAAACCGGCATCCGCTACGGCAACAAACTTCAGTAGTATTATTAAACAGTGACAATAATGTTTTTTCACTCTAAGTGTGTAGCCGCTACGGCAACAAATTTCAAATTGACTTTGAACGAGAGTAGACACATGGCTACAAATTTCAAATTATTATTTTTCTAAAAAGGATTTTTTTCGATATAAACCGGCATCCGCTACGGCAACAAATTTCAGGAGTATTATAAAACGGTGACAATTAAGATTTTTCACTCTAAATGTGTAGCCGCTATGGCAACAAATTTCAAATTGACTTTTATTGAGAGTAGACACATGGTTACAAATTTCAAAAAAATTTTTATCTAAAAAAGAGTTTTTTTTCGATATAAACCGGCAGCCGCTACGGCAACAAATTTCAGGAGTATTATTAAACAGTGACAATTATGTTTTTTCACTCTACATAGATAGCCGCTACGGCAACAAATTTCAAATTGACTTTGAACGAGAGTAGACACATGGCTACAAATTTCAAATTATTATTTTTCTAAAAAAAAGGTTTTTTTTCGATATAAACCGGCATCCGCTACGGCAACAAATTTCAGGAGTATTATTAAACAGTGACAATTATGTTTTTTCACTCTAAGTGTGTAGCCGCTACGGCAACAAATTTGAAATTGACTTTGAACGAAAGTAGACACATGGCTACAAATTTCAAATTATCATTTTTCTAAAAAAGAGTTTTTTTCGGCATAAACCGGCAGCCGCTACGGCAACAAATTGCAGGAGTATTATTGACAATTGAAAATTATGATTTTTCACTCTAAGTAGCCCCTACGGCAACAAATTTCAAATTGACTTTTAATGAGACTAGACACATGGTTTAAAATTACAAAATAAATTTTTTTCTAAAAAAGTGTTTTTTGCTATTAAAACCGTTAGCCGCCATGGCAACAAATCACAATAGTATTAGTTAACAGTGGCAATTATGTTTTTTCACTCTAAATGGGTATCCGCTACGGCAAAAAATTGCAAATTGACTTTTAACGAAAGTAACCTCATGGCTACAAATTTCGGAAAAATTTTTTTTTCTAAACAAGTGTTTTATTTCGATTAAAACCGACAGCCGCTACGGCAGCAAACCTCAGGAGTATTATTTAACAGTCACAATTATGTTTTTTCACTCTAAATGAGTAGCCGCTACGGCAACAAATTTCAAATTGACGTTTAACGAGAGTAGACACATGGTTAACAATTTCAAAATAATTTATTTTCTAAACAAGTGTTTTTTTTTATTAAAACCGGCAGCAGCTACAATAACAAATTTCAGGAGTATTATTTAATAATGACAATTTTTTTAACTGTAAATGAGTAGCTGCTACGGTGACAAGTTTCAAATTGACTTTTAACAAGAGTGGACCCATCGCTACATATTACATATCTATTTTATTTAAAAAATAGTACTTTTTTCGATCAAAATCGGCAGGGGCTACGGCAAAAAATTTCAGGAGTATTATTTTATAATGATGATGTTGCAAAAGGATGCGTGTGATAATTTGTTGCCGTAGCGGCTGCCGGTTTACATAGAAAAAAACTCTTTTTAAGAAAAATAATAATTTGAAATTTGTAGCCATGAGTCTAATCTCGTTCAAAGCTAATTTCAAATTTGTTGCCGTAGCGGCTACACACTTAGAGTGAAAAAACATAATTGTCACTGTTTTATAATACTCCTGAAAATTGATGCCGTAGCGGCTGCCGGTTTATATCAAATAAAACTCTTTTTTAGAAAAATTTTTTTTGAAATTTGTAACCATGTGTCTACTCTCAATAAAAGTCAATTTGAAATTTGTTGCCGTAGCGGCTACTCACTTAGAGTGAAAAAACATATTTGTCACTGTTAAATAATTTTTCTGAAATTTATTGCCGTAGCGGCTGCCGATTTATATCGAAAAAAACTCTTTCAAAAGAAAAAAGAAAAAAGAAGAAAAAAGAAAAAAGAAAAGAAAAAAAGTCAATTTCAAATTTGTTGCCGTAGCGGCTACACACTTAGAGCGAAAAAACATTATTTTCACTGTTAAATAATACTCCTAAAGTTTGTTGCCGTAGCGACTGCTGGTTTTATCGAAAAAAAACTCTTTTTTAGAAAAAAAAAATTATTCGATAATGCTGGACTTTGTACCCATAACCGCTTTCCGGTTTTAGTTAAGAAAAACGGTTTTATTGTAAAACGATACTTTTGACATTTTGTGCCATAGCTGCTTTCCCATTAAAAAAAAATTATTTTTATTGAAAAAAATTACTTTGAAATTTTATGTCATTGTAGCTACTCTTGTTTTGTCTATTTGAAATTTGTAGCCATGGCAGCTACCCGTTTTTAGTTTAAGCAAACCTTTCTTTCTGTAAAACAATTCTTTCGATACTTGTAGCCATAGTGGTTATCTGTTTTTAGTCTAAAAAAACGATTTCAAAAAACAAACAAAAAACACAGCCAAAAAATTTGGCAGCCAAAAAATTTTTTGAAATTTTTATCCCTAGCGGCTGCATGTTAAATTACACTATTTTTACTGTAAAATAAATTTTTGCATTTGAAATACATTTTAATTGTTTCTATCCCATAGATCTTGGCCGGCTACAAATTTTTATGCACTTACAATTGTAATTCGAAGCTTCCAAACATTGATTATTGTGGTATCCGCTAGCTTCATATTAAGCTAGCGGATACCTAATTTTTTTAATTTTGGCTAAGGCTACAAATTTTTTAATAGCGTAACAAATTGGCTACAAATAGGCTACAAATGCCCAACTAGGTCCCATTTGTAGCCTACATTTTTAGTCCGCTAGCTTAAGAGACCTGCTCTAAAAAGCCTTGCCTGCCACCTAAATCAAGGGAAAGTCAGGGATTGTCTAGAGGGACTACCAAAGCTGGCAAAACGGAACAATGTCAAATTGATTTGGATACCAGGTTACAGTAGTTTCGAAGGAAACGTAAAAGCAGATACCTTAGCAAAGAAAAGGGTCGGAATACTCTGCATAGGCCCAAAGCCTATTTTATGAAATCCAAAGACAGCATGTAAACAAATGATCAACTAGTAGATAGACTTTGTAGCGGAATGTAGACACACACGAATTCAATTCAACTTGTCACCTTTGACAATAATCTTGATCTGAAAATTGTTGTGAAATTTTCAAATAATCTTCTTAAAATAAATTCCCTATCTAAATATTTTTAGAATTTCTTACTGTTCAAGAAATTTTTTTATTTTTTATAGACAACTGGAAATATTTTTTCATCATCATCAGATTCTTCACACCTGATCGTGACTTCGAAGCTCATTGGAATATCCAACTTCCCAGCCACACATCAGTGAAGTGCAACTTTGTTTTTGGAATAATGATCTTCCTTCTCAGCCATACATCAGTGAGGGATATCTTCACATCTGATCTGACCTTGAAGCTGTCTAGAAAATTCTCCATCTTCATAACCTCTTCAGTGAAGTAGAGGTAGAGGTAGATTGTAAAGCCTGTCCTGGACGGGCTACACTCGACCATAAGGTCCATTGTGATGCCTTAAGATGTGAGGATGTGAGTGGAGTGAAAGGAATTTGTGAGTAGACTAGGAATTGGTAGGATATGCGGCTGCAGCCGACTATGATAGGAACTATGCCGATATTCATCTGGAGTTCGTGAAGGAAACTGCAGAAAACCTTCTCAAGCATAGCCGGTTACATCGTTCTTGTCCATACGCCGACAGTTTAGTCAATCAACCGCCCCTTTTTTTTTATAATTGACAAACTGCCGATGTCGGGATTCGAACCCTTAACCTCCCAGTTTTCAAGTACTATATACTGCGCAGACATGACGCCTTAGATCGCTCGGCTACTTGGCTGGTCTTCAGTGAAGTGCATCTGTGATTAAGCTTAATTTTTCATACTTGTTGTTTATTTTTGTAAAAAATAAAATAAATTTTCTTTTTATTTTATTTTCATGTTAACCTTATATAAAGGTTATTCGCCACTTGAAAAAGTTTTTTCCTCTGAACAAGATTGTTTAGTGTTCAAACTGTTTCTTAAGTTTTTGTTTGTTAAATGGAGAGGGGGTGGTAGGTAGCGGAGTCACAACAAAAATATATTTTAATTTATTAGACATCTTTGTATATTAAACTACATACACTCATAATGTTTAATTGTTAACACATAATGTTTATGTTCCTTACCTTGGTAACCAATAACAAATACAATTTCACATTAATTCAATATTTTCAATAAAGATAATTGATATCTTTCAACTTGTCTTCTAATGTATTAAATGTCTTATAATTATTAATGATTCAAATATAATCATTTATCATCTTACAACATTAAACGCCGTGAACACTGGGAAAATGTACCGCAGCAAAAACTCGAGAAAATACTGTTTCGGAATGCATCCAAGAGACTGTCCCTTGATACACACAACCTGAACAGAATATAACTTCAAAAGGTTACTGGATTCATCACCGGACATTATCACCTATGGGAGCACCTAAACACATTATGTGCAGATTGTGATGCGAGGAGAAAGAAACATCCAGCCACATAATATTTGACTGCGAACCTCTGGGTTACAGCAGATACAGGATATGCGGTGTATCTCACCCGGAATATATGGGAGTACCTGATAAGCAAGCCGAAGGCTATTGCCAACATATGGGAGAACGAATCTCGTCAGACTGAAGTAAAATGGGGATTACAATGGGGATTACAATGGATAAGGTCGAAGTGCAATAGTTTTTACTCCGCTAAAAAATCAATCAATCAAACAATAGGATTCCTCAACGGATCCACTATATATACACACTGTGCGGTGAAGAAGAAGATACATCCAGCCGTATCATATTTAACTGCAGCTGAATCTCTAGGATATTTCGACACAGCTTCTTTAGATAAACTTTTATAAGTATGGATGTTATGTGAGATTTTCAAAAGTGTTAAAATATCAAAGTTTTATCAGCAATGAACAAGTTTTTTTTTTTTTTTGGTTAAAATTTTTAAAGTACCTGATGACAATTGTAATAATAATAATGTCAGGAATATTATATTGTATTTTCCCTTCTGAATTTTTTGATTCAAATGTTACGATTTGTAGCACCTACAGTGTTAAATAAATAATAAAAAAAGTTTATACTTTTACAATAGTTATTAAAATTAAATAGTTGGTATTGTAAAGACTTTTTGTTAAGTAATTGTATGTTTAACATGTAATATAATACTGCAGATAGTCATACTATTGTAAATTGGAAGACGTGAATAGTATCCACACAAAAAAAAAAGTTGTCTCTTTGTCAAAGTTTTCTGTAAATAATGATTTTAATCAATTATATGGAAATTCTTTCATTTACAGTTGAACACACCATACTTAAACTATCTTGTACTAACGGTATCATATAAGTGTTAACAGATATTGCATTATTATCGACTAGCGCGTCAGTTTCGAGTTTTGACAATAGACGCAAATATAACTCGATTAATTTTTAAAGTAAAAATTTTTAATATATACTTTTATGTTTTGGAAAGAGGAATCTTTCTCTAAACATTTATTGTGATTGAGTTCGTTTTTTAAAAACCGCATACATCTCCATCCTTTGGTCTGAACGAATTTACTTAAACATGTATTTTTATATAGAGTTTTCTTGAAATGCTCATCGAATTATTAAAATTACTGCAAAAGTAAAAGCGGCGGGAAGTTTGTTAAAATCGGTATTAAATTGAAAATTACAAAATAATTAAAGATGTCGTCTCATGTGACTCATAGATATGCTTGGAATTGTAGAAAATTGATGATTTATTGATTTATCTGTTTTATAACCGTTATACTACTTTGTGTAGCCATTGTATTAAAGAGATTGATAATTAAATTACATATTAATGCATGAAACACTTGTTATGGTTTTATCCGAACTTACGAAAAATTAGAACTGCGCCTATTTTCATTTTTTTTAAGTTAAACGGCTTTATATGTACACTCCTGTTCACAAAAATTGAACAGTCGAACCATTCTAAGTGTTACTGTGTGTAATATTTTACGTATATCTAGTAATATATTCGCTTAGAATGTGACACTCTGGTTCAATTTTTATGAACGGGAGTGTACTTATAGCTAAAACAGAATATGTTCGATCAATATGTGATACTGCTCAGATCGTGGGACGTATAACAAACGATTTAACTATAAATATTAAAATAAAAAACACAGATAAAAGCCATATATGAATTCCAATCAAAGATAATTTCACGATAAATGCACTCACGATTTTTTTAAACTCTGATCAAAGTCCCAGAATAATACAGAATAGTATTTACTAGCTTTTACTTTATTATCGATTGCACAATTTAATACAATTTAAACCGTTTAAATAATTTATTAGTAGCTTTAATTTTTGGAAGTTTATCGAAGATTTGAAAAATAAGATTGGTATTGCACTGTTGGAAAAAGTCATCATATTTTCAAAATCGAACACAGTTATTTTGGGGCCGCAACTAGTTGCCCGAGGACAAAATAACCTCGATAAAAAAAATCCGGTAAAATAACCTCTACTAAAAAAACCTGAACAAAAATAACCTCGCTGAACAAAATAACCTGAACAAAAATAACACCGCTATTAAAATACCTGAAAAAATAATCACCTTGCAATGTTACAAGAAATATTTAAAAATATATATACATTTGGAGCCACGCTTTTTAATCAAAGGACAAAATATCCGTGACAAAATATCCATAGAAAAACATCCGAGAATAAAATATCCGTGGACATACATATCCGCAGATAAAATTTCCGCAGATTTCAACCGAGTACTACAATCTTTCACTTAATCGGTCATATCCCAAGTTGGTCGGGTTTTGTCCGGTTTTTGGGACTCCGCACTTAGAGGCATTCTATATATTTCACATATTGCGGCAAAAACTTAAGTACTCGATTGAAATAGTTACCTTATTTAATTTCTAATAGTTAAGCATTATGTTAACTATTTCAACCGAGTACTACAATCTTTCACTTCATCGGTTATATCCTGAGTTGGTTGGGTTTGCGTGTTATTGGGCCCCCGTACTAAAAGGCGTTTTATGTATTTCGTTTAATTAATGTCTTTAAATTATTATTTTTTCAGTTTTTTTTTTATAACAGTGTTTTCTTTGTTCAGGTTATTTTGTTACGAGGTTATTTCAGTTGAGGTTATTTTGTTACGAAGTTATTTTAGTCGAGGTTATTTTGTTACGAGGATATTTTAGTCGAGGCTTACTTGTCGGGGTTATTTTGTCCGAGGGTAATATGTTACGGAACCGTTATTTTTGTTCAAATCAAATCTATAATTCAAACAGTATCGCTTGTGTAAACACTTAACTTGTAAACTTTATTCATATTTTATATACATTTATTTTATTTTTTTATGAAATACGCAGCTTTTATAATTATACGGTTACAATTCTGTGTTTGACAGAACATTAATAATATAATAACACATGCACACACTCATAACTGACAATACGTATATTAAGAAATGTAACATAATTTTTGAGGGAAAAGTATTTAATTATATTTTTATTTATTTATTTATTCGACAAAAAAAAATCAATACACCAATGCAACACAAAAAACAATAAAAGTTCAAAAAACCGATTTCTAATGATATAAATACAAAAATTCATTACGCAGGAGCAGTGTCAACTTAGCAAATTTCCTTTGAATACATAAATCACTCTCTAGTGGTCACAATTTTGGTATGATCAAAATGAAATATCGTATCTGATATGATTTTAGTATTTGCAAGGCCAATTTTATTAATAAATGGCATAGGTCAAGGGGACAGGGGAGATAGAAGAAAAAGAGAAAGAAGAAAACACAAAGTATAAAAAATCTCTTTTAATATTAGAACATTCGAAAAATGTATGAAAATATCACTATGCAAACCAAATATTATTATCTAAAATTTTATAAAAACTTTATAAAATTAGTTTTCGAAAAATTATTTCCAACAAAGTTTTTTTTATATCCGTTCTTTTTTGTTCAAAATAAATTTGTAAGAATTTGTCATATTTTTTTGCCATACGATACGAAAAAGAGGTAACCGAGGTTCAAACAGCGGATAAAACTGAAACCCTATTGTAACAAAATATAAAAATAATTAAAAATATTTAAAAAGATCGTTATTTTCTGTTGAAACTTTTCGAAATTAAAATTTTTCATCCAAGAAGAGTGCAAGAGATGTAGATGTAGACTATAGAGACTGTCCTGGACGGACTACACTTCGATCAAAAGGTGCATTGTGATGCCTAAGGATGTGAGAATGTGAGTGGAGTGGAAGGAATTTTTGTGTATAGACTAGGAATTAGTAGGATATGCGGTTGCAGCTGACTAGTTTAGTCAATTAACCACCCATTTTTTTTTCTTCATAATTGACAAACTGCCGATGTCGGGATTCGAACCCATAACCTACCAGTTTCCAAGTAGGCATACTGCGCAGAGATAACGCCTTAGACTGCTCGGCTACTTTGACTGGTAAAAAATGAGCACTTAAATAAATTAATTATCAATTACATGATAACAGGTTAATTTTATAAAAAATTTAATTTAATAAAATGTACCTGAAAACCCGAAAATGTTTACCATGTTGCTACAGTATGTAAAATTTGATCATTTCATTTTTTACTTCTGAAGAAGGAACTGTGTTCCGAAACTAGTCAAATAAAGTGATTTTACGAAAATTTCAAATATTTGTTTTATTTAATAATTTATTCAATACAAAATTAAAAATTTAAATTTGTAACAACGCGTTCATTTTTTATACTATTAACAAAAGTAACATAAAACTTATTTGAGTAGTTGCACAGTAATGTGAGATGTATTTTAGCTTGCCAAAATAATATTTTGGAACTGAAATAATATATTTTGTATTGAATAGGTCGTTACTTGACAAGAGTCCATTATAATCGTTAAATAAAACAAATATTTGAGATTTTCGCAACAATAATTTTAATTTGACTATAGTTTCTAAACACTATGTATTTTCAAACTATAATCAAAATAAAATTATTGTTACGCAAATCTCAAATATTAGTTTTATTTAATAATAATAATAATTATTATTATTATATATATATATATATATATATATATATATATATATATATATATTTGGTGCCTGTGTCACAAATTAGCAACAAGCAACATATCTGTGAATCCATATCCCAGAGATAGTTACGATTAGCTAATTCATACTGATGATGACTACATTGTAGTCGAAATACGTATTTATAAAATACAAACAAATGTTCTAGGAATAAGGGAAAAATTTTAAATATAATTTCAAAAAAACCTAGAGTTCTCTTTGATTATTTTAATAATCTTTATATAATTCTAAATTGAGCGAAATTGTTATGAAACTGTCAGAATTTGATACTTTTACTAGACATAAGTATGTAAAATTCTAAATAACTTTAAAGAAATGAAAATAACAACTAACTGAGTTAATTGCTTGAATATCCGGTGTATACTGGATTTATGAAAAAAAGTTGCATACAAAAATTTTTTATATTTTAAAAAGAAATATTTTTTGTCAAATTTTTGTTGTATCTCGTATGGTTTTAAAGATAGGCAGCTTTGTCCATTTTGCCCAAACATGATCGTCTTTTGTTCATTCATAATCTTCGTTTTTGAGTTATCGTATTGACGTACGGACGCAGACACATTTGCGGAAATGGACTAATAAGATCATTTTATGAACACTTATTCCAAAATTTTTTTCTGCAATCAATATTTTCAACCGTTACAAAAACGGAACTAAACTATATACCCTGGTGTATATTATGTGCAGGGTATATAAATATTTTTAAGTATTGTTAAGTATATTTTCAATTATTGTTATCGTCTAGCACAGTATGATTCCAGTCTTACAGGAAAATTGATCCTCATTTCCTTATATTCGCTGTTTGAATGATTCTCATCTTTTCCTAATTAGCCGATATACGGCTCAATTAATGAAAAAATTGAATGCAGAAACAAGGGTTATAAAACACTTGTGACGATTGTATAAACAAAGATTTCAAACAAAAGTTGTTTGTTTTTATGAGAAAAAAATTATTGCGTTTAACGATTTTTCTATATCTCGCACCGTTTGACAGTTAGATTTTGGACACAGTTTCCACACAGCACAGATGCGAGCAATGAAAAATTTATCAAATTTGGATTTATTGATTTCTAAAATATAGAATAAGACCTATTCTTGCTTGTGTTCATTTAAAAAGTATACCACTTAAATAGTTTTTAGAAGTATCATTCGCAATAATTACACGGATGTTCGATGCATCCGTGCCCACGTTGTATAACTTTTCCTTTAAACGGAGCAAGATAGGGAAAAATTTTAAAAATAAAAAATTTGTATCTCATAAAAACACACAACTTTTGTTTGAAACTTTTTTTCATGCTTCTAATGTTTTAGGCGTAAATATAAATTTTATGCGACATTTACGCCCCATATTTCTAAATATTTCAAAAAAATGTTGTTTGGTTTTCTGAGATAATCATTTTTTTATTTAAAGATTTTCCCTATCTTGCATAAAATGCGTATTTTAAAAAAACGTTCAACTTTTCAAATAAACAGACGGTATACTCTCATTATTTACTAAATATAAATTTTGGCAAGCTAAAATTCCATTTCAGACCACTGTGTGGCGACAAATAAATAAAGCGTATACGACAAATAAATCGTAAAATATGTATCTTATAAATATAACAGAATGAAATTGATGGAAAGAAGTATTTCTGTTTTATAAAAATGGAAATAGCAATTCTTTGTGTAACTTTGATTTTTAATCAAATTTTTTAACAATTTTATTTACAATTGAATTTACGTAACGCATATACATATGTAAATTGCAATAATATACATATATATATATATATGTATATATATATATATATATATATATATATATATATATATATATATATATATATATATATATATATATATAGAATGCAAGTTCATTTGCATATTATTTACAACGTCCTACATAAAGAGAACAATATTCTTTGAAAAGACGAAATATATCAGAGTGTTTCTAATTGTATTTTTTAAAAACTTATAAAAGATTTCCCACAACTAGAGTTTCTCTTACGGGCCCTTACTTGCGTCAAAAAAAATTATTCTTTTATACCAATTATGTTCATGTCAAGATTGTCACATTCGAATCTGATATGACATGCAACTCTGAAGAAAAATATGCACAAAAATATGAATAGAAAAAAGATTTAAAAGTTATATTAAAATATCTTAATTTGCTAAAAAATCTTCAATTGCAAAAAAAGCGAGATGATAGAAAAATTTTCAAAGTCAATACAATACACAAGACTTGCTACTCTCGTCTCATCTCGTATCGCGGCATCTAAGTGTAGAAACAAAAAACTTTCGCCTGTAATTTGTAATAAAACTATAAAAAAATAGCAACTAACAGAGTTAATTGCTTAAATATCCGGTATATAATGAATTTATGAAAAAAAGTTTCAAACGAAAGTTGTTTATTAAATAAAATTAAATAAAATCAGTTATAGAACTTCAAAGTCACTAAAAAGCGAGAAATAAACCATATTTTGACAAAATGGAAACCCGACATCAAAAATCAAATATTATAAAACAAAAAATGCACTAAAAAGTAAAAAAATTATTTCATATTCTTGTGTCAATTTTAGTTCACCTTTTAATGAAAGAAGAAAACACAAAATATAAAATATCTCTCTTAATATTAGAACAATCGAAAAATACGTAAGGAATAAAGTTGTAGAAAATCAAATTTGCGACAAATCATCACCTTACCATTTTTTCTCAAACTTTAATGTGTACAGAGATATTAAGGAATTTAATTTTCAATCTTAAACCGTCAATATTAGAATATAAAGGTAGATATGTCCCTTAATTTATAATATTATTATTCATTACGTATGCACACACACACTACTGACTACAGAGTACCCCCACTATTTTTATTTCTTTATGAAGCATTGTGTAATTATTATAGTAAATAATATTTAACATTAATTCTCTATTAGCAAAGCTTTCCAAAACAGACGGTAGAATCCACATAGCCTGTTTCAAAGTGCATACACAATATTATAGTTGCATTTTATGCATGTCTTCATTTCAACTTTTGTCATAGTATCGTTTCAACTTTATGAAACCGTACGTACATTCTGGTGAAGCCTGTTGAAAAAATGAAAAAAACAAATTAGTCATGACAGTCATGACAGTCATATTGCTTTTTAGGGTTCCGTACCTTAAAAAAAACACGATACCCTTATAATATCACTCTCGTGTCGTTTGTCTTTTGGTCTCAGAAGTTTTTCTCAAGAACAATGTAGCATAGAAATTTGAACTTTGGTATAAATCTGACTAAATGGCGGTGGGGTCTATTTGATCCAAAGAAAAAAATGTTCAAATTAACATTTGAAAGAGCTGCCTCTAAGGATTCTTTGTAATAAATTTGGTCCGGTGGTCCTAATGATATAGCTCAAAATTGGTTAGAAAGGATCGTTCTCCCTACTGATCTTCTATAGGTTTCTAAAGCTATTAAATTAAGAATTTAATGGGGTTAGCAGATATTGAGTTGTAAATAACAAGAAAACTGCAGGTTTTTTCATCAGTTTAACAATTTAGACAGTGTGGACGCCACACTCACGTTTTTTGGACGAGATAAAGACCGATGTTGTACGTAGCCTGTTCTAGATCAAAACTGCTAATGGAGTTTTTCTTATTGCATATTCTGGTAAATTAACTCCTCCGTCCTCAGCCTTAGAAACAAGTCCGGTTAATATAGGAATGAGACAGTTAACAAAAATATCATCCGCTCCGTTCAATTTTATTTCTTACAGTATCCATCTAAAGATGATTTTAAAATAATGTTTCACAACGTTCAATCATTATGAAAACATTTAGCATATGTTAGAGTTGATCCTATCATTTAAACATCGCAAATTATCCTATGCGATGAATCATGGAGATCTTTGTGATGATAATTTACACCTAGATGATTTTACAGAGATGGTAAGAGCGCTGGGATCGACAAGAACCAATGCAAAACCAGGGTGGAGATTTATTTCATACCTAAATATTACAACTTGAATCATGTGGTTTGAGCAAGAGATTTATATGTCAATGTCGCTACCTTTTCAAATTCCATCCTGTTTCGCAGAGGATAAAATAGATTAATCCTGCTCTAAACAGGCTAAACTGTGTGTATCGATTTTAGATGATTCTTCAAAGACATGGTTGCACGGTCCTTGCGAGAGTATGTTTCATTGCATATTTTACACTGAGATTTATCACGGACATGCCCATCTAGTTTAAAATAAGGCCAAATCACAATTTGCGTCCGTAGTGACATTATTAATTCATTTGTCAAATAGATTATTCAAAGCGAAACACTCAAACAGTAATGTAAATTGTTGAAATAAATAAAAAAACATCCTAAACACGTCTAAACTCGTGATTTATTTATAATCTGAAATGTCAAACAAAAGCAACATCCACATCCGCAAAAGCTCCGTAAAAAGCATTGATTATTGTGGATGTGGATGCTAAAATTAATACAGACGTTCTACGATTGCGATGCGGCTGCGAATATTCGCAACATCCTTGCTTCCCATTACTTGGTCTACGGACTGCTCACTGTAGTATTGATTCGGAACCCCAATAGAACGAGCCCAACTTGCTCTTGATCGGTTTATATTTTATTAAAATCAATTTTCCTACAATAATAAAATACAGTTTTTCATTTCCATGGAAACAATTTCTGAGAAAATCAAATATCCAACCACTTCGAAAATATTGGGAAGTCTAGTACTTGAATATGCTCTCTGGTGAATAAATTATAAACTAGCGCCAGTAGATCGATTTTCGCTGCCTAAACCCCCGTGGCATAGCCTTCCGCCTACAAGTTTCGTGGTCTCACTCTGGTGAACAACGTAGTATCTACTGCTAGTACGTTGAAATTTTAATCTCCGCCCCCTGTCAGAGATCCCAATAGCTACGGAACTTGAATTACATCCACCAAATTTTGGCATCCAAATAAACAAAGTAAACAACACAATAAGGTAGCTATAAAATGGGAAATTCTTGCGGTTGGGATGAAATTATATATTCAATTATATAATTTTATTGGTTCCTTTTAAAACCACTACATAACATAAGAAAGAAAATATTTCAAATAGTTATTCTCCCACACTGGAAAAAGCCATTTTATACCCGTTCACATAAAACACAATGAATAATTTAATCAAATATTTGTTGGATCAATTTTTCGTATTTTCTAAATACGTATTTCGACTGCAAAGCAGTGATCATCAATATGAATTAGCTAATCGTAACTATATCCGGGATATGGAATTGAAGACATGCTACTTTGGTGCGTTTTATCTTTTCGTCCGATCAAATAAAAGACAACACTTTTTCAAAATCATTGTCAGACCAATTAGCAATTAGTAACATATCTAATTGACAAATGTTTTCCTTTCACGAAGTTTCATTTTAACTGTAGTACACACACTAATATATTATACTAGTTTGTACCCGCGACTTCGCAGGCGCTGTTTGTTATATTTCCAGCTATCGTCATTTTGAGACTAAAAATCTCAAGGTAATTTCAAATCTCAAATCTTTATCCACACTCCAACTGAATTTCTATTTCAGCGAATATTTTCGAGTTCTATCTCTAGTAGCGATAAAAATTCCAGTTTTTAAGTCTTATTATAAGCATTTAATTAAGAAAATTTTCATCAAAATCGATCCAGTATAACAGACATATACAATTTTATAATAGTAAAGAAGATGAACAACTCCATCTAGATTTTTTGCCGTTACAAATTTAATTTTGGAGAAAATACTAAATCAAACAAAGAACAATCTTAAATGATAAAATTAATGCTAGTTCAAGTGAAAACAATTCACATCGTCTATACCAGGGATGGCCAACAAGTCGATTACGATCGACCGGTTGATCGCAAAGTTAATTTTGGTCGATCGCTCGCGATGTCTTGGCAAGAAGTATTTGAAGAATTTAAGGTAAGTTTTTGAAGATTTTGAAAAAATTAAGATATTATGAAATTAATATATTTTCCTTTTGAAAAAGATTTAAGAGTGGAATGTATTAACCAAAAACAAAAAATTGCTAACATATTTCGTATGGAGCATAAGATATTAAAAATTAAATAATTTACTGATTTAATCTAACAAGACAGAAAATTTGAAGAAGATTTTTAGAAATACGTCAGCCAAATAAACATTCCAATATCACCAAATGCAGCGAATATATTTATTCTTGTTTCGGTTTTATATGACTGTGTGAATCGGCATTTTCATACTTAAAGTTAACGAAGACTAAACAACATTCTGTCCTGACTAGCTCCCATACTGAAGACTCATTATTTTTATCTTGGTCAGGATATATACATCTAATTATGATTCCTCGGTTAGAGGCATGCAAACTCAATCTTCCCATTAATGTTAAGGCAATAATATAAATTCTAAATCTGTCTTTATCTGTAGCTAATTTGAATTAATTGTTGATAGATTAGCTAAAACTAAGTCTAAAAATCTTATATCATTCTTCCATGATAAATTTTTGTGGCCCAAAAGAAATCACAGAAGTGAAATCATAAAATCAAATTATCAGCCATACTGTGCATTTTATAATAATTTTTTCATATGTAAATTCGAACAAATAGTACAAGTCGATTGCGACCAATTTTTAAGATAAAAAGTAGTTCTTAACATAACATAAAAATTGGCCACCCCTGGTCTATACTGCGCACATAAAACTACAACACCACTTTATATTTATTTTCTCTGGTATTACTTGTACAAATACCAAGTAACAAATTGCATATAATTATTTTGAAAAAGTATATAAGAATTTTCATAACTGAAAATTTTAATAATATTTAAAGGAAACAAACACTCACTGGAAAATATAAATTATATATAAATCTGTATGTATGTTTTTAAGTTTTAATTTTGTGTTTAATTTTCTAGAATTAATTGCACAACTATTTTATTTAGTTTAGTTTCTATATTCTTAGTTTTCCTATTCTACAACTTGAATTTATTAATATTTATTTAGTACTCAAAATCGTGGAAATTTCGTTGTTTAAAGTACTTTGTTTTAATTATCGTAATAAATTCGACATTTATTTAGTTTTCAGTAAAAAAAACAAGTGAAAATATAACAATTATGAATTAACTGAATCAAATGTTTAAATAACCTGTTTGTACTGAATCCTTTCCCAGTATGATAACCGTTTATTCTAGTTTTTACTCAAGCACATAAAAGTTTTTCTAAAATTACATCAAAAACAATAATCTTAACTTTGGAAATCCATTTTTTGAAACGGCTATAAATAGATTAATTATTAATCAAAATAAGCTTAACTACTGTTAAAAAAAATGAGTTTCCATTTTCAAAAATAAAAAGAACCCCTAAAAGTCCTTGAGCAGAACCTACAAAAAAAATCTGCACTCCAAACAATGATTAAGCTTTTTTACGAAAATAGGAGAATTTCCAAAACATGTTTGTACTACAATAATAATAGCTTAATTGATAAACACATCGTCCCGGATATATGTAGATCTACAGAATCATATTATGTAGATTATCTTTATCACATTTCTAACATATGAAAGTGTGTTGAATCAAGTCTATTTTCAAGGTTTTTAAGTATTGTGTGAAATATTATACTTAACTGTTTTTTTCCAAATACTCGCATATTACTCATGAATTAAATAAAATGAATTTTGGTCTAATTCGAGACAAAAAAAATTTTCTCATAACGTTTTACTTTTAACGACGGAAGAAGGAGGTACTCAATTCAACCTGTGTATTTTTTTATGTATGATCACGCATAACTTTTTACCTTTTTACAGAGTAGTCCGATTTTGATAATTCTTTTTTTGTTGGGCAACGATATTGAGTGCTTTCAAAGTGTTTGCACACAGACAATATACAGCGATTATGATATTTGTTCTTTAGTGGAAGCGCTGGGAAGTCTTATTTTTTAAATGTTTTGTTGTTGCTAAAATTTGAAATTTTTCAAATTTATATGGGACCAACTTTGAATACCCTATGTCACAAAATTTTACAAAATGTAATATTTTGTAATATTTACTTTTAACCGAAAATCAGATTCACCCTTCGCCCATTTCGATGGAGATTTTTTGGCGCCGACTCAAAATTATTTAGGTATTTACATTAGTGTAATGTATTTAATTTTTTGTTTAAACGTTTTTATTTTTTGCTTTTCAGTTACTTTCTTCTTTCATCGGTTCAATTTTTTTTTTAAGTTTTTATTCTTATAAACAAAAACAAATATCTTTCTTATACAGTTGAACAAATTAACAAAAAACATACACTGCGGATTTTTTAAAAAGATGTTAATATTTCAAGGTAATAATTTGCAACTGTGGCATAAAATATAAAGAATATTAAGTAATAAATCCTTGTCAACACAAGTCTTGCATGGTACAACATGCAGTGCAATTAAATACAAGAAATATAATCCAGTATGAATATTTTAAGTGCGAATATTTATAATATTACATACAATATATAGCCATACATACGTTTAGAATGTGACACACTGTTTCAAATATATTCCATTCGAGTAAACATTGTATCACAAATGTTAAAACACTACATACGTTCTACTAGATATGTTCAATTGATATACCTGTATAATAATATTAAATCTATTTGAGCAGTGAAGTTGACTTTTGCTAAGTCGAATTCAGACTCAGATAAGGAAGACATTTTATTCAGTTTTGTTTTTGATAACACTCGTTGAATGGTTAATCATAAACAAGGTGTGGTAATGAAAATTAGTGAAATAATTTTTAGGACCTCAGCACACAATCTAATTGCAAAAAGAAAATAACAAGAAAAATAGCTATTAAATTTGGAAGTAAATTACATCAGACAGACATCTAGATCTAAAATTATTTTATTTCAAAAAAAAAAAGATATAATTTGTTTTATAGCAAAACTATTATTTTTTTTAATTAACATCAACGCTTATTATTGTATAACTTATGTAAGTTTTAAATTGGGTTACTAACTTTATTGGCATAAACAAGATTTGTTTTTTATAAATGTTTTTTTTGAATCGTCTAAACATGTTGTTGCGACGGTATATAAAGCCGGTGCCTAACCCAATTTAAGTCAGTTCTTTAATAGGGAATATGCATGAAAATTTTTTTTCACATTTATTTTCAGAATATGAAAATACTATTAATACTGTAATAATATATAAAAACGAAATTAAAATCCGACAAATATCAAGGAAGCTATAAGCTTTTAAAGATTATTATCTGTCTCTTTCTTGCAAAAATACTAAAACGGAGTTTTACGTGTATTTTCAATGGTGAAAGTGTAATATGACGTCACATAACATATCAAGAGGACTATCACCCTCTTTGTCTAATCGGGAATTTCATTCATATCTCGCTTATTTTTAAAGTTATTTAAAAAGTTATTTTACCTTGATATTTGTCAAATAAACATGCTTCAATTCAAGTGAAAAAAAGTTTCATGCATATTCCCTATTCTTTAGTTCTTTAATTCAGTCCGAAAGGAACAGTAGTACGGTTTGAAGTTACCATTATTGAATTAATCATTGTTATAAATTAGTATTGTTTGAATATAAATTTAAAAAATTGTTTATTTTTTTGTTTCGAGTATTTGAATCTGTATAGATTCGACAGTGCTCCTTTTTAAAGGTTAAAAGAGAGCCAAGATACCGCGACAAAGGATAATCATGAACAAACGTTTAAAATAATTAATTAAAATTACATTACTAAATGAATTAAATTTAAACTGAAAATATTCTCCTTTTTTTACTGCAACTAAAAACTGAAATGCAATTGCAACCCCAGGAAACAGTTGTCTGCAACCGATTTGAAACTGATTGCAAACTAATTTCATTCCGTTAGACTCGCGGATTCCCACCACAATGCTATGTTAAACTCACAAAACGATCGCAAGCTCATCTGTTGTGCAACCTTTATCGCAAATCAGATGCACCGTGTGTGTATGTGGCTGGCCTAACGGATATAAATTGCTAAAGATAAGGAAGGCTAAATGAAAGGAAGGCTAAATGAAGGCTAAATGAAATAGAATACTTCCTTGTTAGATTTGAAACATTTTATTTATAAAAACAATATAATATAAAATGTTTATAAAATATAATTATAAATATAATTTAATTCGTTGTAATTTAGTTTGGTAATAATAACAATTTCCCTAGGGTTGTGAAGTAACTCTTGTTCCATACAGAAACACACCATATAGGTATATAATATAATGAACCTTACATTTGGTTCCATATTGTTATATACAAAATGTATACAGTTGAACATGAATAAGCGTAAACTGGGTATGTGAGAAAAACGCTTCATGTAAGACAAAGGTTGTATTGTACCAGGGTGTATTGTGTAGTGTACCAGCCAAGTAGCCGAGCGGTCTAAGGCGTCATGTCTGCTCAGTATGCAGTACTTGGAAACTGGGAGGTTATGGGTTCGAATCCCGACATCGGCAGTTTGTCAAGTATTAAGAAAAAGGGGCGGTTGATTGACTAAACTGTCGGCGTATGGACAAGAACGAAGTAACCGGCTATGCTTGAAAAAGTTTTCTGCAGTTTCCTTCACTAACTCCAGATGAATATCGGTATAGTTCCTATCAAAGTCGGCTGCAGCCGCATATCCTTCCAATTTCTAGTCTACTCACAAATTCATTCAACTCCACTCACATCCTCACATCCTAAGGCATCACAATGGACCTTGTGGCTGAAGTGTAGCCCGTCCAGGGCAGCCTTTACAATCTACCTCATCTAAGGGTGTATTCGTTTTAAGCGCCAGCCGTCGTTCTTATAAGTGCAATTTATTGGCCTACATTTTGGCTTATGAACGCTTAGTATAATTTTGAAAATGACGTTCGCTTTGAAATTATAATATAATTTTCAACCAATAGAGTAGACGTTTGTTTGACTGACTTCAAAAGCCCCTAGAATCAAACCAAAACACCCTAAATTGACAATTTGAAAGAAAATATCGGTAATGTAGGTTTTTTTCGAATAATACAGTATCCGTTTTAGAAGTTCGTATGGTTTATAGCTGACGCTTTTGTTGCTTTACGTCGTTAGAGAAAGCGTCTGTGACAAACGTGGTATCAATCATGGAACTCAACCAATAGCGCGCTCTCTTAGCATACACAGGGCCAAGACGAACACAAAATAAGGCTTGATAGCGCTGATAGTGTGTAATCGTCCAAAACGAATACACTCTAAATAATATGTCCCGTCATTTTTACCCTCTAAAACCTCTGTGAATGAAATAATAGATACTTTTATATAGAAGAGTTGTTTTTCACATTTGGATCTCTAGGAATCCCTCTTTTCTTACACCCCTATAAGCGAGAGTCTTTACTTGTAAGAAAAAAAATCAAGTGTTCCAGTACCAGGACGAATTTCCAAGACCCGGAGAAAAATTCTGCATGTGAGTGGAGTAATAAGGATGAGACCGAACTTGTGTATAACGACCAGACATTTGTATGCAAGCCTCAATCCTCAATAAATAAAACCTCAATCCAAAGAAGCAAGAAGTATTAAATGCGGTGTGCAGGAAAGGGAGGTAATCACCCAAGATGTCGTAGCGAACTTAATTAAAAATGTGCGTACAAAGCTTGAGGCATACATTAGAGCCAAAGGAGTTAATATCTACTGCTAAAGGTTTTATTCATTCTAAAAATTTCGAAATTAATTTTTACCCCCATGTCAACAAAAACATATACACATTTATAAAAATGTAGTCCAGAGAAAATAATTTAAATTAATTTCTCTTTAAGTGCGCCGCTTTTTTTGCTGTGCAGTGTATATGGAAAATAACAAAACAGGAAGACAAAAAAATTAATTTAAGTAAACAACTTTATTTTCTGTATTTTCTTATATCTCTGTAAGTGAGGGAAAACACTTTCTATACTTTTGATTAAGAAATAGGTTAAGTGAAATACCTTTTATATTTAAAAAAAAAAAAAACACAATTTGTTTGCAAAATACTGATGTTTTTGACTTAGAATAATCATTTTATGTGTTTTAATTCTTATAAACCATCCTATATTAAATCCAATTGTTATATATGTCGCAGATGGATTTCTAATCCGATATTTTACAAATCCGCTAGTAATTTTACATAACAACTCCGATGTATAAAACAACTGAACGACGTTTAGCTGTTTTACATAATTACTGAAATTTAACACGAAATATTGCTTAAACGTTTTGCGTTTATCAACGATTAGACGTTATGTAAAACAGCGTGAAATGGAACGTCAGATTGTAAATTTGTAGTTTATATCATTATTATTATTATTAATACTATTTATATTACCTAGCAGTCTATTGTTTAAGTCTTAAATTCGTAGCTTAGAATTATTGTAATCGAGCTAATGGAGTTCCCATTATTAAAGGTCCTTTTTCCTAACAAGTTCTATATATTTTAGATATAGTGTGAAAAATTATTAAAATTAAATAAGGTAACTATTACAACCGAGTACTACAATCTTTCACTACATCGGTCATTCCCGAGTTGTTCGGGTTTTGCGTATCAAAACGCTCTTTGTGACTACACATAAGCTATTCTGCATTACGTCTAAACAGTTTTGTAAAACGTATAGCAATAACAATCCAGCTGAACGTCGTTCAGTTCTTTTACATAACGGAGTTGTGATGTAAAACAACTAGCGGTTTTGTAAAACAGCGGATTCGAGATCCATCTGCGACATATGCTAATAATTTTATTGAAATCGTTAAATTTGTTTATTACTGAGAAAATTGATTTTATATTAATTATTAATAAAAGAAAGTATAATAGTATGTATATCTGATACGATCTTATGAAATTATTCATTATAAAAGTAAATTTATATTTCATAATTTATTTGTCTCATTAATAAATTTTATAGAAAAACTATATTGGATGGTTCACATACCTGCGGAATCTAAATACGAATTATCTGCTTTATATTCGTATCAATGGACATTTTCCAGGTTATTATTGAGTCGATTTTATTCAAACAATTACTCGTTTTCCTTTGTTCAATATGTTTTGTTAAAACAGAATTTCCTAAGGTACCAATGGCAAGCCATTAGTACCGAGGTTTTTCGGGAATATAATGCACTCTGATTTGATAATATAGCCGGCATTAATCTTAAAATACATTCCACATAAAACAATTCTTGTTAAAAGAAGGCCAGTGTTTCTCGTGATAGCGTAGCAGTTAGGTTCAAGATCGAATTGCACCAATATATACAACTTCTATTTCAATTTAGTACTATAACTTTGGCAGTCATACCAATCTTTTATTTACCTTCTTATATTCTTTTATTTTATTTAAAATTCCTTAAAATGTTACTTAAAATTAAAAATCCCAAAGTCGGTTTACCACAAAACAAACCGGCAATTCTTGTTTCAACGTAAATATAGAATACTATTACTGACCTACTGTTTCTAGGTTATTCAGAGATATAAGCTTCTAAAAATAATTAGAAATTGACATTTTCAAAATTTAATAAAATTCCACAACCACCAGATTTGAACGGATGAAGCTCCTTTTTATCAAAAAGTAATGAATCTACCCAAGGAGATTTCCTGTACAGTATCTCTATTAATATTTTTCCTAATTTTGATTTGGTCAACAAAATTTTATAATAAAACTACGATAATTAAGAACAGAAAATAGATTAGAACACAGAAATAGATTAATGTCCTGCAAACATGATGTCAAGGGACTCAAAAACGAAAAGATTCTATGAAAACTCATTTATCGGTAGTCAAGAAAAAACACAGGTCGGCAGTTTTTAAATAAGCAGCGTTCGGAAGATCTAAATGGAAAGTGGATAATCAAAAGCAATTTTCGAGACAGAATGGCACATTTAAGATCAAATTAAAATGATATAATTACTAAATTTATTTATTTTTCCATATAATATTTATTAAAAATATTATTATTTTTGAATACACATCTGTTCCAATTTTTTAATAAAAGTATGCACATAAACATAAAATTATATGAAACAAAAGTAGTGTCAAATGATATTATATAACATATAAAATATCATGGACAAAGCATACAGTCATTATACGCTAGCGGAATAATAATATCATGTTTATCACGTCGCGTGTTAATAAAAAGCATTGTTATCGCTAGGAAATTTAAAATTAGTTACGCAGGAGCTGTGCCAACTTAGCGAATTTCCTTAGAATACATAAATCACTCTCTAGCGGTCATAATTTTAGTGTGATCAAAATGAAATATAATATCTGATATTACTCTAGTATTTGCAAAAATTAAATTTATTAATAGCCAAAAAAAACGGATAATGATTATAGTTTATAGTTACTATGGAAACGACAATCAAATATTTTAACAATAAAATATAATAAAATGTATTCGTGTCAAACAAACATAAAATATTAAATATCTTTCTTAATATTAGAATAATCGAAAAATGTTTAAGGAGTAAAGTTGTAGAAAATCAAGTTTGCTACAATTCATTACCTTTTCATTTTTCTCAAACTCTAATGTGAACAGAGACATTTAGAATTTTAACTTTCAATCTTTAATTGTAAATATTTCTGTAAATATTAGTGTAACAGAAAAATGATAAGAAATAAAATTACAGTTAAACGCAGTACCTACAACTTAACTCCTGATAAATTTTTAGATTTTTCAAATATTGAGGGAGATAATCAAATTTTGTGTTTCCCTCTCCCTTTAAATCCCCCTTTCCCCTCGTCCGATTTTACTCATTAACGAACTTGACCATTAGAATACCAAAAGCGCCTCAAATACCAAATTTCATTCCAATCAGAATAAAACTGTGACCGTTTGAGAGTCCACAGACATTTCAAACAATCTTTAATTGTAAATATTTCTGTAAATATTAGTGTAACAGAAACTGCATTTCCTTTGGAGGAAATTCGCTAAAAACTTTGGCGTAGAGAGTCGAATATTCACCAACTATTTGAATTAATCCGATTTCATTTGTTATATATAATCAAACATCCCAAAAATCTGTATATATACGCTATTTATTTATTGATTCATTATTCGAATTGAGCTAAGATTTTAAGGTTGATCTTATTTGACAAGATGACTGGAACTAGACTATTCTTTGAATCACGAAAATTTAGTCTAAAATGTCACTGGAAGGTTCAAAATTGTCGTACAATTTCAAAAATGGTTCAGATGAGAGTGTAAGGGTACCTGCAAGTTAAACGGTTTAATTTACTATGATTAACTGAGAATCGTCACATTACAAAATAACAGGATGTTAATTCTCCAGGAATCACAATGTGATGCAGCCAACAATGAAGAGATTAATTGGATTTGCATTATTTATTTATGGTACTATTTACGATTTGCGATTTACATACAATACGATTACTCATATTGCTAACGCGAATCAGTAATTCTACGCATTGAGGAAACGGTTGAATAAACGGTTGACTAAACTTTTTTTTGCAGCTATACGAAGAACAAAATTTTATAAAATTAGCAAATAAAGTCAGCAAAAGCGAATGATTTAAGCATTAACATTTGGAAGAAAATGGTCGGAAGTTTGAATACAGGTTTTAGCTTAAAAAAGACTAATTTTTTCAGCTGTATTTTATAAAAATAATAAAATTAAAATAAACTATGAGAAAATAAAATTTGTTTGCATAAAAAATTAAATAAGTTTACATTCTTTGAGCATCTCGACTGTATATATTTTGTAAAATTATGTACTTCAAGAATCGGCAATATTTTTGTCATATTTGAAAAATTAAAACAAGGGTAGCATCAGGGCTGTACCGACATACCGACATAAGCCAGTACCCGTCTTGGGGGCTCCTTGAAAAAAATCTCGATGGCCCATCCTGGTAAAAATTCACTTTTAAATACGGAATAACCAAACAACACGTTATATTTCTGCCAAATTTTTATATCCACGCATATATTTATGAAGTACATATCTACTTTTTATAGTCGACTTTATGATATCACAATTGGTTTCTTTAAATATCTAGTTTTCATTAAAGCTATTATAATGTATTAACTTTTCCCTGTCAGGTGTTGTTGTGGCTGAATGTTGCTAAAACCCCCTTTTAAAGTACCTTTAAAAGGGGGTTAAAAAAAACCAAATATGCAAACTTTAATTATTGCTTATAAACAATATTTCTGCGAAGTTTTAAACAAATCGCTTCACATAATAAGTTTCATACAAAATTCATCCACCCCCTACCCCCATTTCTCTAATTTAATTATATATCTCAAAAACTAAGCGTCAAATTAAAAAACTTTATTAAACATTTTTGTTTGTTTTTTACAGCTCTACATCGTGGATAGTTTTCTTGAATGAATTTCAGAATACTCTGTATATAGATTATAACAAATTATAAACCTAGAAGACTAAAAATACAGAAACTTCAATATACTGAAGTCAGTGTAGAGAGTCCAACATTCGAAAATAAATCCATACACTGAACGCGTGAATCTTATGCTAAAACAAACCGTTTTAATTTTTGCATTTCCGATTTTCAACTAACAAATAAAAATTCAAGTGAAAGAAAAGCAATTAATCGAAATGATACATCGAAAATAGTAATAATAAACTCTTCAGCTTGCTTGAGTCTAGTATAGTAAAAGTGGGGTTTTTGTGTCTTGCGCTTCTATATCTAAATGGAGATTTCTTCGGTTTCACGTGAAATAAATGTATAAACATATTTTGACGCTAGCATATGACTAAACTCGGTGTATATAATATATAATATACATTCATTTTTATATAATAAAAGGGTAAAGATACATCATATTTTATATATTTACAAGTATACTATTGCCAAAATATATTTATTATGTATATAATAGTGAACTGATTATAATCAATATTATATTTATATTTATATACAATGTATAACATAAACATGGGGAAAAGTAAATTCCGCATTTAGTATTGAAATACTACAAAGCTTTCAGAAGAAGCATGAAAAAACTCGGCCTTACGCACTACCGTGCTCTAGATATTTGAATGTACTATGACCATGTAGCGGTACGCTCCAAAAATCAAGTATGCTTTCTTTTAGAAACCATTGCTCCTAAACTATATCCTCCTCAAATTATCACGGTAATTGTTGTTATGTAAATTACCTTGGTAAATATCAGCAAACATATTAGACACTTACTCTATTCTATATTTCCAATAAAGATAATATATATCTTTTAACTTGTCTTCTATTTTATTAAATGTATTATAATTATTAATGATTCAAATAGAATCATTTATCATCTTACAATCACAAAAGTAGATGTCATTTTTTTAAATTTTATAATTGATTTGTGCCATGTTTTGGCCAAGCAACGTTGTCAACACTGACGAGAACTGTATTGCTGGCTGAATACTCGGCGAAAATGTACACAGCTCCATTCGCGGCTCCTTGCCTTACAAATATCTAACCTAAGTTTTCAATTTAATTATTCTCGCCTCATAAATACACTCCAATCAGAACGCCAACTAATGTTTATCTTCTAGCCCCTAAAATCAAGATGCCAACAAATTTTTTTCTCATTTGAATCAATTGTTTAGAAGCAGGTCGCATGCAAACAAGGGATCAATCTTGGATAGAAAAAAAAACTGGGGAAAATACTGTTTCGGAATTCCTCGAAAGGCTGTTCCTCGATGCACGCAACCTGAACAAGATACAATTTAGAAAGATTACCGAACTCATAACCGGACATTATCTTCTACGAAAGCACCTGTATACAATTGGACTCCACAATGTTCATTATGTCCAGACTATGCTAACAGGATGAAAAAACTTTCAGCCACGTCATCTTTAACTGCAAATCTCTCGATTACAGCTGATACAATACATTCGGTACATCTCACCCCGAATATATGAACCTTTCGATAAACCTGTTTAGTAAGCTCCTGGCTATTGCCAAGATACGAGACAAGCGAACCTTCTCAGACTGAAGTAAAAGGGGGGGGGGGAAGCACAATGGGCAATAAGGTTGAAAATAAATTACTTTTCATACCCCAAGATTTATCTATCTATCTATTTATTAGGAACAGGTCGGCCGATAATATATTTCGAACCACATACTCATCGACCGGAATTTTCAGATTCTACACCTTGAAATTCAAAATCTCTAATTTTGAGCCAGGGGTTAATCTTTTTTTTCTGAGTTCATTATATAAATTTATGTTATATTTATACATATATATAAAATAAACTAAAATAATGCACCATCAGTGGAGTAGATCCTTTATTTTATAGATACTTGATCCTTTATTTTATAGTCTCGTTTTTTAATGATCTGTTTCGTTTTATATATTACTTGAAAAGTGCGGTATTTATGTACGCACTGAATATGTTTTATAAATAATAATCATAATAATAATTTATAATAGTCATTATAAAATGATAAGAATCAGATTTTATAAATTATTTTTTAAATAAATATATATTTCATATTTTTTTGTATTATAGATCTGTTATACTATAATAGGTAAACCTTATGTCCATGAAATATAATATTTAAATATTTTGAAGAAAAAAATTAATATACGATTTATAGCTTGTTTGAATGGATTACATTGTTCACAATGTATTATTGTATGAGTTAAACATTTAGTTTATCGCATCATAATCTGTTAGCGTAAGTATCAAGCTACAATTTATTAATTTTGACCTAAAAAAATAAGTTATTAACCGGACTTACATTTAGGGTGTAATCGACTTTTAACACGATACGCATTTATACTGCACGGAACAGATTTCAGTGACTATCATGGATCATAATCAATATATCCATTTATAAGTTATCCATTTTTCCAAAAATCGAAACGGAGGATATAGAAACACTGATATGAACTTTGGTAGCTTTGAAAAAGCATAGGCATCTTGTCTGTAGATCAAACCAAGTCTTCTGACACCAGCCAAGTAGCCGCGCTTGTTAAGGCGTTGTGTGTACTTGGAACTGGGAGGTTATAGGTTCGAATCCCGACATCGGCAGTTTGTCGATTATTAAGAAAAAAAGGGGGTGGTTAATTGACTAAACTGTCGGCGTATGCACAAGAACGAAGTAACCGGCTATGCTTGTGAAGGTTTTCTGCAGTTTCCTTCACGAACTCCAGATGAGTATCGGCATAGTTCCTATCAAAGTCGGCTGCAGCCGTACATCCTACCAATTCCTAGTTTACACACAAAATTCCTTGCCCTCCACTCACATCCTTTGGCATCACAATGGACCTTATGGTCGAAGTGTGTCCAGGACAGCCGCTGCAATCTATCTAAAGCCCATGTAGCCTGTCGATGATAGCGGCCAGAATTTTTAATATCAAGATCATAATATGAGGTGGTGCATATTCAAATTTAAAATAGTAACCGAATGAGAATTTTATAGGCACAGAGCAATAAATCAATAAGGTGTGGTCGCATTTCCAATAATCAATGATACATCTTTCTGGTTTATAGCTCTATGGTCATAAAATTCTCAATCGACTACTATTTTTAATTGAATTAAAAAATCATACCTTTTATGATTTTAAATATCGTCTTCGATTTTTTTTTAAACTATTTTTACTTATATTTAATTGTTTTTGTAAACATTGTGTCTATCCATAATATACTCTTGTTAGTATGGTTGAATTTCGATTATGTTATACTAACGAGGGTGACTAGCGTTTACTTAATTTGACAAGAACATTATTTTGGCATCGATGTTTGATATGAACAATCATACACATGTCGGCTGAAGGTATACTATTTTTCATATCAAACATTGTTCAGACATATTACTTAAATGTCAAATTTATTAAACAATAATCACTTCCGTTAGTATGTCATAACCGGTGATGTAACCATACTGACATTGGATCGATAGACACAAAGTTTACAAAAACAATTAATTATATATAAATATTGTTTATTTTAATTCATTGTTTCGTTCCGCAAATTCCAAATTGTTTGGTCTAAGCCAAAACAAGATATACTTTGGGCTGAGGTATAGATTAGCTAAATTTTGAAAAGAATACGATGTTGAGCAAAACTTTAACAAAGCAAAATTCTCCGATAATTGTGAAATGGATGTGCCAAGGATTTTATAGTCTTTACTTGTATGTACCTTGGCAAATTTGGTTTGGCAGTATGTGAAGCGAAAAAATACATCAAATTCGGCTTAACGGTTTTGACGTGATTATAAATGCAGCAGACAAGCTAAACAATTGATAGGTGCGAACAACACCGCCACGTAAACTTGGCTTATTGGCAAAAACTGGAAAGAGATAAACCTCCTAGTTGGGGTACCGGTCACTGCAAGCTTAAGAGGCATCCATCTCTCATGAGGTTCTCCCGAACTGTAACGGGACGAATTACACGCCCTTTAATCTGCTGTCAGAATGCTCTTTCAGATTCCGAATAAGGTATTTAGCTTTTGGCTTAACCGAAATAGGGGAATATGAGGTAAAACAAAAAAAGTGGAGCTCTATCCTGTTATTCGCAAGGAAGATGAGTAGCTGAGCCGAATCACTCGTTTGCAAGTCCAACTTCATCTCTCAATTAAAATTATAAATATTAGCGGTACAGTTCCGGAAGGTAAGACTTTTTTTAAGAAATTTTCTTCTCTTTAAGAATCTTTTTTTCGATTTCCGATATCTACAATAGTTTTTGAGATATTTGCAAAAAACGAAACCGCCTTTTTTTTTACTAAATTGTTTATAACTTTTGCAATTTCTTTATGCGGGACTTTTTCAATAACTTTCTAAATGCAATTACGAAACGAATGACACCGTGGTCATAATTTTTCTGAGAAGGCGAATTCGAAAAAATGGCACATGTTTACTAGTCTACTACAACATTATGTCAATGTATTTTGCAAGTATAGGCTTGACCCTAATGATTAGTCTGTATAGATTTTCTGAAATTTTCCTCAACAAATACAAACAATACAAATTGAAGATTCGATTCGATCACACAATGAAGACCATCCATCATATATCATTCGCTATATACACAGTAAAATGTCATCAACATTTAAAATTAATTTATAATAAAAGATCAAATAATGTTCGAATAATTATATAAATGTCTGTTATTGACATTTCTCATCTGATAAATTCGCCAACGCACATAATGTACACTCTTTTATTATAAAGTCTATCGGTAAACAATTATTTTTCGAAAATAATTTCTGAATTGAAGAGTGTATGGCTAACAGTTCAAACTCAATATATACAAATATATACAATTAATGAACCATCACTTTTTTTTCGATTACCCTCATGGTACGACAATAATTTGTGTAACTTATATCCAGTTAGATGCTATCTATCATCAGGGGTGTTTATGTTTGCTTTTGTCATAAAAAAGGATATTTAAAATTAATTATCTTACATTTTTAATGATACACAAACATTAATTCATCCGTTTTTTATAACTATGATAAAACTCATTGTGATTGCAATACATGTAAGAGCTACAATCGCCATGTAAGAGCTACGTAGTCTAGGGAATTTAACAAGCTTTTATTTATTTCACAAAGTTTCGCCTTATTCTAATTTGTAGCTTTGGAATTTTGCATACATGTATAAGTCACGTGACAATGCAATATAGTATGGATTTGATTTCCAAAAGTAATCCCGGAAATCGTTATGTTTATAAATTTTGTGTAGTAGCGAAATCGTATGATTTTTAATAGAATAGACTAAACAGTTTAAAATTATAGACAAACAAATTTTTTTTTTAAACAAAGATTTTAATTATTAGATTATCAAATGATAATTAATGAGAACTCTAGCTTTTTGAAATAAAATTTTAAATTCGCCCGAATACCTACATCAGTTTTTGTATTATAAATACGTATTTCGACTACCATGTATTCATCATCAGTATAAATTAGCTAGTCGTAATTTACTCTTTGACAATTAGAAATAGATAGAAAATCGAAATCAATAGACAAAAATGAAAATAAATAAACAATTAAACAATTAAACAAAATAAAATATAATAAATTTTATTGAAATTGCTCTTGTTAAAATTATAAATAAAAGAATTGTTTCACCGCTGGTGAAACTGTCACCAAATTAGCAACGAATAACATATCCTGAGACAATATAAAAGAGTAAATTGAATAAAAAGTAATTCTAAAAAGAGTAATTTCAGTAAAATTTTTTATATTTCAATTTATTTTGTTTAATTTTTTATATATATTTTTTTTTGTTTATTGATTTCGATTTTCTATCTATTTCTAATTGTCAAAGAGTAAATTACGATTAGCTTTGTACTGATGATGACTACTTTGTAGTCGAAATACGTATTTATAATACAAAAACTGATCAAGGTATAAAGATTTTGTTAAATGAACTAAATAGCAAAAGTTTTTTTCCCGATTCACCAATTTTCAACTATATCCACGATCTCTTCTATATTCTAGACCAATGCTCTAACAACTGACCTACCTGAGATGTTATGGTTGTGCAAAGCATATGATCTTTCACTATTTTTTGATGTCGTTGAATTCTTAATTTTGTTACTTTACTATTTACATATTTTTAAATTATTTTTTTGTAACCTAGGGTCTATTTATATCCATTGTTTGTGTGATTACCTTTCGGTTATATTATAACAACGGAATCAAATCAAATTGCCATACATTAATTAGTACTATTAATTTTTGTATTCCAATATTAAAATTGCAAATATTTCTGTATTAGAGTAGTAGAAAACATAGCCAGTTGATAAATTATAGTAAAATTTTTTTCTACAACTTTTCCTATGATAAACTATTTTATTAAACTAATATTAGGAGATAAACTCCACATTTTGTGTTTCGCCCTCTCTATTAGCTCCCCTTTCTTCTTAATCGATTTTGTCGATTAACAACCTTTACAATTTCAAAAGAACGCATACGAAATTTCATTTCGATTATACTAAAAATTTTTTTTTCCTTCTCAAAACCTTTCATTATAGTCTGTGATAGGGGCCTTTGAACGGAAGGAGAACCACCCTATCTCAAAAAAGGAACCATCTGGTATAAAGGCGGATCCAAAACTGTGGAAGGGTCGGGGCGGGAATTAACGGTGAAAGACCCAAAGCAAACATAAGCCTAAACTTGGGGAACATAAGCCTAAACTTGACCTTGTCATTGTCAAAACGGAACAATGTTAAATTTATCTCGGTGCTGAGTCACAGTGGTTTCAAAGGAAACGAAAAAGCAGATACCTTAACAAGGAAGAAATTCGAAATACCCTTCATAGGCTCCGAGCCTATTTTAGGAATTCCAAGGACTACATGCAAACAAGTGATCCACGAGTGGATGAATACTAAACACCGTGATCACTGGGAAAATGTACCGCAGCAAAAGCTCGGGAAAATACTGCTTTAGAATGTAATGAAGAGGCTATCTCTCTATGCACTGAAGCTGAACAGGATCTAACTGCGGAAGGTTACCTTGCGTCTACACACAATGGGTCTCCATAACGGGTCCCTTGTGTGAAGATTGTGTGGCATGGAGGAAGAAACATCCAGCCACATTATCTTTGACTGCGAACCTCGGGGTCACAGTAGATACAGGATATTCGATGCATCTCACCCCGAATATATGAACCTTCAGAAATCTGATAAGCAAGCTTCTGGCCATTGCCAACATATGGGAGAAGCGGATCCCATCAGACTGAAGTAGAAGGGGGAGCACAATGGACCATAAGGTCGAAGTGCAATACTTTTTAGAACCCAAGATATATCTATTTATCTATCTATTAAAATTTTTGGTCATTTTCAACATCTACTACGTAGGTTTCGCAATTTTTAATCAATACAACACCAATATCTGATAAACCTTATGAAAAAAGTAGCAAAAATTGTAGAGAAAACGCCATTGTTGTTGTTGTTCATTTTTTAGTGTATTATAGACATGTTTCACTACACGTTACTGCCAGGTTGAAATACTTTACTTTGTTTACTAAACATTCAATAGACAATGTCTGAAAACAAGTAAACACAATTTTTACTTATAAAATTTTTACAAAATCCATTTAGTATACAGACTGTGTTGGACAGCTTTTCCTTTAGTGAATCAATGTTAAATATTATTTATTACTACCTGGCTGTCTGGTACTGTATGAAGTCAGTACACATGTAAATAAAGTCAGTCAGTTATCTCATACTATACTGTATGCGTATGGTTGTTTGTTTGTCATTTAAGAGTGGGGTCACAATGCACATACTAAAGTGTACTCTCATCACATGTGTACTGACTGACTTCATACAGTACTAGACGGCCAGGCAGTAATAAATAATATTTAACATTGATTCACTATAGAAAAAGCTGTCCAAAACACACTGTATATACAGAGACTACAGAGTGTCGTTATAAAAGTTTTAATTGTAAAACAACTAGCATTTTCACGGAAAAAATATAACAAAAGTTTTTTAGATCTAGAAATAGTGTTTACCCTCTAGGACACATCTATGATAGTAAATTAGAAGATCAGTAAATTTTCATTTAAAGAAATCCGACCTATTTAACAAAGTCGACGATTTTGCTAAAATAATATCAATATTCCAAATATACAAAGTGATATTTGTGAAATCTGTCTTAATAACCTAAAGCTTAACAAGACTCAGCTCTACATCTAAAAACATGAATATAAAAGTCAATTTATTTATCCAATTAAAACTTACCTGATAGTTTTATACAATAAATTATTCGTACTAAACTAAAAATACAATTAAAAAATAAATAAATAATATTTTTATAATTATAAAATAGTTATAAACTAATTATAAATTTTATTATTAAAATTACAATTTTATTAATATCCTGGTTTTAATAATAATAATAATAATAATAATAATAATAACTTTTGTATTATATTATAAATTATTGTTATTATAGAAACCATAAATAGGCTAACAGACTATATTATTATGCATAGGGTGTTTACAAAACAGTACCAATGCTTAAAAGTTCAAAATTCAGCTAAACTATTTCTGTTAACTTAATCGGCAAAAACAATCAATAGTGGTTTAATATTTTAATATAGAAATAATAATTTTTTTTTTAATAATTTGATTATTTAAAAAAAAAAATTACCAAATACACGCACAAATGTATAAAAATTCGTTACGCAAGAGCTGCTTCAACTTACCGAATTTCCTTAGAATACATAAATCATTCTCTAGCGGTCACAATTTTAGTCTGATCAAAATGAATCGATTTTAGTATTTGCAAGTCCAAGTTTATTAATAAATGACATACGTCGAGGGGAATGTGGGGGAGGGGGTATAAAGAAAGGAGAAAACACAAAATATAAAATAACTCTCTTAATATTAGAACAATCGAAAAATGTGTAAGGAATAAAGTTGTAGAAAATCAAATTTGTTACAATTCTTCAAATTATCATTTTTGCTCAAACTCTGTACAGAGATATTAAGGAATTTAATTTTCAATCTTAAACCGTCAATATTTCTGTAAATATTAGTGTAACAGAAAAAATGATAAGAAACAAAATTACAGTAAAACTTTAGACCTACAACTTTAGTACCTTTATTTCAATACCTTTTACCTGTATTTTAAATTTAACATATAATTTTTTCCCAAAAATGAGTTAATGCATGCATTTCTATAAAGATTATAACCTATAACAATAAAGTCGACAGAAAACGGCTGTAACAATGTAACGATTTTTAATTTTGAACTTAGTTCATCTGGAGTCCTATGGAAAATTTACGTAGGGTCTTCTCTCATCATTGTTTAGCTGTCTCTTATACTTTTCGCCAAACAATTCGGACAAACATACACATACACACAGCATATTTCCCTTTTATATATAGACTTCTAGAGAGATAATAATCGATTGTACAGGCCACAAAAGTAGCGTTCATTTTTCAAAGACTTTTAATTGGTTTGTGCCGTATTCATTTGGTTTTCAGAAAAATGCTCCAGATAAAAGTTATTCATTATAAAAATACTAACATCATTTATTCGAATCATTTTCCCAGTATCCGAAAGAATAAGGTATATATCGATAGTAAACTTTTGAAAAATGAGCGCTACTTTTGTGACCCATTATACATCACACACTTTGGTAGGAAATACTTGTGATACACAACATATGAACGCCTGGTTTATATATAGTTTCCTAGTTTCCTTTATAACACTAATGGTAATATTAATTTGACCATATAATCACCCATCACCGACATATATTTTATTAACTGTCTAAAACGTAGGTTTACATTCTACCTACGTCCTACATACAACGCTTTTATATAATAATAATAATGGCTACAGGTTATGTCAAAAGTTTGATTAGTCAGATTGCACATGTCCAAATAACTTATCTATCGAAACTATAAAGACGGTATTAATAATAATTTTGTTAATAATTTGTTCAATATTTTAAGATAGATCAAATTCAATGGTAATGAACCTTACGTGCACGTAAGGAGAACATATTTCAAAGTAGAAGGGCACCTTATTTTAAATGTATTTAAAAAATGACCATTACTTGGTGGAGAAATTTTATAGAGATGTCATATCATAATTCGTATAAGCTAAAAAAGAATGTAAAATATTTCTCTTTCAACAAATATCAGACAATAACAGCCAATATATCATTGTCATTAAATAATAAAAGACAAAAAGTTTATTATTAAAAATAACTTTATTTCGGCTAAAATTTCTCATAAAAAGTATTTTTATTATTAACTTGTAATTAATCCCTTAATAAACTATAGTACTATAGTACTGTTGTTTTTGTAGTACATATTATTTTATTTTACATTCAAAATTATTATCATTAACTTTTTTACACAGTGTATTATAGGTAGGTAAGTAAACAACTTTTAAACTTATCTTTTTCTTTGTTTGCCGTCAAATTTTGAAATCGTTAAAAGTGTGCCGCGACAAAAAAAGGTTTAGAATCACAGACTTAGACCCTGTGTATCAATTTTTTTTTTTAAAGACTGCTTGAATCAAAATTCTGTATTTTTAACAAATTTTCTTACGTCTTCGACATTCTTGAGACGATTTAGTTCAAAGAAGGCTTAAGATATAACCGTTTTATATAACATATGACCCTTTTCAAAAACTACTCTATTAAAAAAAGTCTCATAAATTTTCATCTAGTACAATCCAATTATTTTATTGTAATCTACTTTAATGTTTATTTAACTGAAAACCTATATATATATATATATATATATATATATATATATATATATATATATATATATATATATATATATATATATATATATATATATATATATATATATGGATAAAATTGTACCAAATTACATACCGTATGAACAAATAGTACCTAAAAAGTATAAAAAATATATATTTTTGAGAAAAAAAAACACTTGAAAAAATTGTATTTTTCCCATAATTATAGAAAAATACCGGCACACTAATAATATTGTAAGAAACAGAACCGATACTATATCATGGGTCTTCTTTTCGGGGTGTACATTAAAGTTTAAGGGCGTTGTGAACATACAGTCTATTTATTAATTTTTTTTTTTTTTCGTAAATTGAGTAAACAGCAAGATATATTTGTTCGTATAATATACCTGAAAGGCAACCATACTACTAATGTATATAAATAGACGCTAGTTTACAAAAAACAATTAAAAAATATGTATAAATAGTAAATAAATAAATCAATAATACACCGACATCAAAGATAGTAAAAAATAATATGCACTGCACTACCATAACATCTCAGGCAGCTCAGCGGTAGAGAATTGGTCTAGAATGCCAGAGGTCGTGGGTTCGATTCCCACCCTAGATGTGTATAATTTTTCATATAAAGCATCTGATGTCAGAAAATGTCGTAAAGATTTATTAATTTGATTATTTTCATAAATAAAGTTTACTTATTATATCGCTACAAAATAAAATAAGTTCATAAAATGGCCTAATTCGTCCATTTCCGCAAGTCCATCCGTCCGCCCGTCCGTCTGTGAACACAATAACTTAAAAATAAAAAGGGATAATGAGCTGAAATTTTGTGTGTGTGTGTATTCTAGAGCTAAAAAGTAAGCTCAGGTTCGTGAATGGACAAATAGGACGTTTGGGTAAAATGGGCAAAACTGCCCAACTTTGAAACCGCAAGAGATAGAACAAATATGTAAGGCCAAAAAATGTTCCTTTTTTAAAATTAAACAACTTTTGTAGGGAACTTTTTTTTATAAATTCAGTATATACCGGGTATTTAAGCAATTAAATCAGTTGTTATTATCACTTGTATTTATCTAAAACACTGAAAGTACTATCTTGAATACAATTTCCTACAAGTTTTTTCATGGAAACTTTTGATAGGATGGATAGTTTAGTATCCACACACGTGGAGGAGTGGAAGCGCCAATTAATTAGATTGATTATCAGCTTACGGGGTTACGTGTAATAAAAGGCGTGAAAACCGGACATATTAATGCATTTTTTTGGGCTGCTTCATAAAGTTTATTATTCAATTCATAATACTCAGTTTTAACAGTACATTTTAAGTAACATTCACGAAAATTTCAAAAAAGAATGTTACGTCTAGACAAAGTTATCAGCTCAATTGTTGGCTCCTCTCTTACATATAGCATCTCGCAACGACCATCCGTTCTTCTAACTGGTTTATCTTAAATCACTGAACCATTAAAAAAGCGATCCTTTGTCTAAACCTTGAGCAATGTTTTTTTACAAATTTAACAAAATGGCAGCCTCTATTTGTAGTAGTAATAGTGGAGTAGTAGTCAAAGGCTGACAAGTAGGCCTTTCTAGGCTTTTTTACCGACCCCCGAAGGACAAGGAATTTATATGTAGACTAGAAATTGGTAGGTTGTGCGACTGCAGCCAACTTTGTTAGGAACTATACCGAAATGCATCTGTAGTTTCTGGAAGGAAACTGCAGAAAACCTTCACAAGCATAGCCGGTTACTTTCGTTCTTATCCAGGTGCCAACGGTTTAGTCAATTAACCGCCCATTAATTTTTATTTTAAATTAAATTAATTGACAATCTGCCGCCGTTGGTCATCGAACCAATAATCTCCCAGTTCCGAGTAGAGTGCATTAACCAACTGGACCACTCATTATTGGTACGACCTCCAATGGTATACTTATGGATTTCTCGAAGAAAACCCGCTTGTTAAACACACACGCTTGTTATCGATATAGTTATAACTGATAACTTGCAAAGATCAATATTTAAGATTATAAAGACCGATTATAAGACCAATTAGCTGATTCACTATTAACCCAACGTCCTTAATACACACACGTATAACGAAAAATTGAGACTATACTAAGTACCACCATATACTTTTTATATTTTTTAATAAAATTCACATATTGTTTACGATTCGTGAAGTGTGATTTTACAAATGGTTCGATACAGACTGTACAAAACAATTATTGAAGTTGCACTAATTACATCTTTCACTATTATTGTCTCAAATCTGTTGGTACGGTAATTCGGTAAATTTGTCGCGTATACAATGGGTTCGTGATTGATTCTCGGCAATTATCATTATAGATAGATAAATAGATACATCTTGGGGTCTTAAAAGTATCGCACTTCGTCCTTATGGTTCACTGTGCTCCGCCTTCTACTTCACTCCGACGAGATTCGCTTCCCCCATATATTGGAAATAGCCAGGAGCTTGCTTATCAGGTCTTCCTGAAGGTTCATTTATCCTGTATCTGCTGTAACCTAGAGGTTCGCAGTCAAAGATAATGTGGCTGGAAGTTTCTGCCTCCTGGCCTCACAATCTGCACACAATGGACCCGTTATGGAGTCCCATTGTGTGCAGATGCTTCCGCAGGGGATAATGCCTGGTAATGAATCCGTAACTTTCCGCAGTTGCATCTTGTTCAGTCTCAGTGTATCGAGCCTCTTGGTTGCACTCTGAAGCAGTACCTTCCCGACCTCCTGCCGCGGTACTTTTTCCCAGTGATCACGGTATTTGGCATTTAACCACTCGTTGATCGCCTGTTTACATACAGTCCTTAGAATTCCTAAAATAGGCTCTGAGCCAATGAAGGTATTCCGAGTCTCTTCATCTAGGTATCTGCTTTTTCGTTTCCTTCGAAATTATCATTATAGTATACCTTTATAGATTTATGTATATTATGGCTGGACATGTAATTTATTCTCATACATTATTATACCCGGTATATAATCTATACCAAGGTATATTAAGTCTGACTTTGTAACGGTTGAAATAATTGATAGCAAAAAAATAATTATGGTATAGGTGTTCATAAAATGATCTAATTAGTCCATTTCCACAAAGTTGTTCGCACTTCCGTAAACACCATATCTCAAAAACGGAAAGGTGTAGCGAACTGAAATTTTGTATGTGTCTTCTAAAGCTAAAAAGTAAGGTCAAGTTTGTGAATGGGAAAACGAACCATGTTAGGATATTAAAATATATTAGACAACCCACGTAAACTGCATACGGAATCCTAAATCCTATAAAAAAACTGTAGGTATATAAAAGACAAATTTTTCTATTCACAAAATAAAAATTTCTACAAAATTCAACGATTGCAATAAAAAGATTTAAGTCAAGTGCGTACGTTCAACAACAGACAATGAGAGAGTTTTTTTTTTCAAAGGTAGAAAGAATACATGTATAAAAAAAAAACACACGCAAGCTCTTTGATAGATTTTGATTTTGTGTAAGGGTGGGTTTTTTTTTTAGTTCTCGATCAAACATTCCATACATTACAATCACTTTTGTTATCGGAAAACAGAATTGAATGTATATGACGGTGACTCTCTCTTCGCCGTCGATAATATCAAGAAACATAACAAACATACACATGTTTTTTAGCAAAGTATACTTCAAATATTTTTTGCTGAATATGTTTAAAAAAAATTGTAAGAAGTGATTTTATCACATGTCAACATGTTTTATAATTTTTTTTCTTCTTTTAAAATTTTAAATTGCAACAAGTGAATTGTATAATGATTGAATTTTGTCTCAATACCGATTAATATCTCATTTAGCCATGCCATACAGAAAAATTTGATTAAATCTCGTTTAGTTATTACAAACAAGACATATAACAAGTGAGTTTATTGTGTATATGTCCTGTATATACTGAGCTCCTTATGAGTGCGTGTAATGTTTATTGCACGCACATTTCTACACACATGTAGATACATAAATATTAGACAGTTAAGATTAATTAAATGGTTAAGGAATTGGATTCATCGTTTTGTATTAATTGTATATAGTGGGTTCTCTAGCATTTAAAACTTGAAAAAATGTTTTTTTTCTACTTTTTAGTTCATTAAATAAAAGCTTATTTGTAAAAAATATATGTATCTACTATTTACGCTTAAAACCACCAGTTTAAAACCACAAGTTGCCGAGCGGTCTAAGTATGGACAAGAACGAAGTAACAGGTTATACTTGAGGAGGTTTTCTGCAGTTTACGAACTCCAGATGAATATCGGCATAGTTCCTATCATAGTCGGCTGCAGCCGCATATCCTACCAATTCCAGTCAATACACAAAAATTCCTTTCACTGCACTCACACCCTCACATCCTTAGCCCAGCCAAAGCAGCCTATACAATCTATCTATCTATCTTCGTTTAAAGCCACTTAAATTACTTTCTCTTTTTTTTTTTGAAAAAATTATGTAAATAGAAATACTGCATTAAAAAAATATTTCTAATAATTTTGATTCATGTATGGGGAATGTGATTTGAAGATTTTTTGTCTTAATAACAGATGTTGCGACCCGAAAAAAGAAATTTTGTACATGATTTAGCATCAAAAACTTTGCTAAGACATCCTTAAACCTGTTCCTTTACGTGTATAAGTACCAAAGCTATACTCTAGGACAAGGGCAGCCTAAATTTTTCATAGATCACTCATCAAGGAGGACTAAGATATTAGAACATTAACAGGCATTAACATTAACATTAACAGGCACTTAAGAAGATAGATAATGCCGAGAAACATACTTGTTGGTTCTATGATGAGGCGATGGAAATACCGGGTTATCTACTGTACAACTACGAGGCTGTCACCCGGAAAAGGGTGAATTTCCTGATTGGAATTTCCCCTTCTTAAGCGAAGGGAGGCAAATGTACTCCGGACTAAAACCTAGGTTTCATCTGAACTTGATCTGGTCGTCTAATAGAGTATCCCCTTAAATCTTACCCTAGCTTACCGTATCTTTAACTACCAATACTGATAAATAGGCCAATATCAAGATACTTAATATAAAAATTCAAAAAGTTCTCTTTGTCTTGTCTTTAGATTTTAAAAACGAGGGTTTTTTTTCGCTACTGGTTTCGCTACTTTTTCACGGTTAGTGAACTTAGGTACTGAGCTACATTTGCATAGTGTAGAATGAGTTCATATACATATAATTGGTGGGTAAATTCATTAAAGATAACAATTAAAATTTTTCGCTTTAAATATTTTAAATAGCTTTTTGTTCTGTGCTTTCATTATGTTAAAGGTATAAACACTTATTTTTATTATTTTACCTAGTCCTTGGTTACGCGTAATATAAAAAATTCGTTACGCAGGAGCTGCGTCAACTTAGCGAATTTCCTTAGAATATATAAACCACTCTCTAGCGGTCATAATTTTAGTGTGATCAAAATGAAATATAATATCTGATATGATTTTAGTATTTGCAAAAATTAAATTTATTAATAGCCAAAATAGAACGATGTTGTATAACGATTATAGTTTATAGTTACTATGGAAACAACAATCAAAATTTTTTACAATAAAATATATTTCATGTATTCGTATCAAACAAACACAAAATATTAAATATCTCTCTTAAAATTAGAATAATCGAAAAATGTATAAGAAGTAAAATTGTAGAAAATCAAGTTTGCTACAATTCATTACTTGATCATTTTTCTCAAACTCTAATGTGAACAGAGATATTTAGAATTTTAACTTTCAATCTGTAATTGTAAATATTTCTGTAAATATTAGCGTAACAGAAAAATGATAAGAAACAAAATTACAGTAAAACTTAGTACCTACAACTTAACTCCTGATAAATTTTTCGATTTTTCAAATATTAAGGGAGATAGTCAAATTTAGTGTTTTTCCCTCCCTCTAAATTTTACCCATTAACGAACTTGACCTTTAGAATACCAAAAGCGACTCAAATACCAAATTTCATTCCAATGGGAATAAAACTGTGACCGCTAGAGAGCCCACAGACATTTTAAGAAACTACATATGTATATATATATATATATACAAATTTTAGCGATAGTGATTTTTAACACCTTATAGGTAGGATCGATGGACATTTGAAGAAATTTTTCGACATTTGACGAAATTCCAACATTAGTGCAAAAACAATAGCTGCATTTCCTTTTGAGGAAATTCACTAAAAAGTGTATAAAAAACCATATGTCGTTTCATAAATTTTTTAATAGGTTTCTTCATAGCTTTAATATTTCACTATACATTTAAGATCAGTTCTAGATTGTATCATGCTAAAAAAATTTAATGGCTTTATAAGAATGTGAGAATTCATAAGGTAATTCACTAATAAACTCATTTTCTTCAAGAGCTAGAGAAAATTGAAAGAAATATGACATTAGGTTCAGTGTCCTTTTATTTATGCCTGTTTAAATTTTGGACATTTGTGACGCGAGATATCGGCAGTCAAATTTGAGAGTTTTAACATGCAAGGTATACTTAAATGGTTCTACGATATCATTCTTGATCGTACACTTCTCTGCTTTGTGTTTGAGGAGGTCGCGTAGGATGCTATCTTCAGAATAAGAAAAGGGGGAGAGTAAAAAGTGAAAAATGCATCAGAATTCCGATTATGGTCCTTTCTTATAGACCAACCCAGAGGTGAATCGGTGAAAAAATATAACTTCATTACGAAGCTAGAGAAATTGAATTCATTACGGAGCTAGAGAACAAAAGTGAGTGGAGTAACGAATCCGATACGTACTCCTTCCAAGAAAGAACTGGGGCTGATGTGTTTGTGCCAAGGTACAAACAAATGTATGCTCTAAACCAATAAACAATTTCTCCAACATCCTTGCGGAAATACAGGCAATTGAAAGATGCACCTAGCACAACCTAGATAAGAACGATCGGATTGAGCGATCTTCTATGGTTGTCAAACGACGATCGAAGCAATGAGTTCTTATACCATTAGCTAAACGGTGACACAGGAGTGCTTAGACATATGCAGCAATCGGAGAGCTGATGGCCTGACGAACGAAGGAGCATTGGCGCCTCTTACAGGGTCATAGTCTGTCTGAATCGGGAGCTCACTTCTAGAGTTAGATTAAGAAAGATACCAAAAGAACCATGCTCTGAGACAACCTTTCGTAGATCAGCCTGTACTCAATCTCTATATAGAGATAAAAATATACTAGTTACATAATTAAATAACACTTAGGTAAATTCTTTTTGAAGAGTATTATATTTAAAAATTATTGTATACTTTTCACTTAATTCTTTTCTTAAATCAGTTCACAAATACAATGTAATAAAACATAAAGTCACATAACTATATATAGGTACAGTCATTATTATACTGTTGAATTAGTTGAAAAGGTACGTGGTGCTACGATCATTAAGATTAAGAAATCTGACACATGTACTGGAAAAGACTAAAGAGATGTTTTCTCAATTAAAATATTAATGAAAACTGTGATAAACCATATAAAAGCTACTTTCTATCCAAATATAAATTTGGAAAGGTTTTATTAGATAGATATTCTTTTATCTCTTAAGAGAATTGCAATTGTTTCTTGGATTATCAATTGAAGTATAATAGATTAAGACATTATAGTAATTGAATAGTTCACAGACATTAATAGACATTATAGTAATTAGAATATAGAATGGGAATAACAGAAGTTGGTGTGTGCTGTGTAGACGTTTATATGATCTGCTAAAAATTTATTATAATAATTGTATGGTAAATAGTGAAATTGTGTAAAATTAATTAAAGTATAGCTAAGTGATTATTTTAAATATTTTCTATGGTGTTAATTTAAATCTATAGTCAAAAATTTCTAAAATTGTGAAGTTAAAATTTTGAACATTGAAAGTGGGGTTATTTATGATGAGTTTAACATCAATCACAATAGAAGAATATTAAGACATAAAAAAGCATCGTTTTAATTTTATTATTAGTTTTCAACAAGTAGCCGTGGTGTAACGGTGAACATATCAGACTTCAAAACTAATATGTTAACAATACCGAGATCGAATCCAGACAAGTTCGTGTATTAATTAACTAATCATAATAACAATTAATTAAATTCATAAATAAATTATTAATCTTTAATTTTAATTTATAAACAATAAATAAAAATTTTTTTTTATTATTTGAATTTTACTTTTTATAATTAATAAAAATAAATTAAAATAAAAATGTCGAACGCCGAGATATTGGAGGCCATACTGTCCATAAAGAGCGATATCAATAATATTAAAACCGATATTAATAATATTAATGAAAATATAGCTAAAAAAATGGACGAAATAACACAAAAACAAAATAATCTATCAAATAAAGTGGAGGACTTAGAGCAACGTTTAGAAGCAATTGAAAACACTGTTAGAAGAAATAATATAATTATACATGGAATTGAAGAAAATCATGAAACTGCCCAATTGCTCGAAGAAAGAGTTGTAAGTGTGCTTCAGGAAAATTTAAAAGTAGAGTGTTCAGTTAAAGATATTGATTTTGCTTTTAGAATCGGAGCAAAAAATAATAAAAGGCCTATATTAGTAGGTTTAATCTCTGGGCGAATAAAAAGGGGTATTTGGGAAAATAAGAAACAACTAAAAGGAACAGACATATTTATATCAGAAGATCTGCCCTTAAAAATCCGGGATGAGAGGAAAAAATTAATACCGGCAATGTTAAAATTTAGAACCCAAGGTCATCATGCAATTTTGAAGCGTAACAAACTTTTCGTGGATGGCAAACTTGTTGAAAGCGTAGGGGTTAATACAACTAATAAGAGCTCTGACAATAACAAAAAAAGAAGTCATTCAGATGAAATCATTAATGTAAACGAAGTTAACAACCAAAAAAAACAATCTTTCGAAATCCTTAAACCAGCTGTTGAAAAAGTAAATTTGAAACCGTCAACTTTAGACCACTTCTTAAGACCAAGAGCCAATTCTATGGACACAGGTTCAGGAACTTCAGTGACTCAACGATCAAAAAACGGAATATAATAGCCAATGGAGAAAGGATGAACGTAACTGATGACGAAAATTTAAGGCATGAAAACGGTATCGATTTAACGGAAACGGGAGAGGAATTAAAATTTGTTTTCTGGAATATTGAAGGTTTGAGAAATAAAATTGGGATTTATGATCTGAAAATGTATTTAAAACAATTTGATATTTTGGGTTTGACGGAGACATGGACAGAAGAAAACGCAAAATACGAAATAGAGGGATTTCAGGGTATTTTAAAAAGTGAGGTTAGAGAGGCAAGAAAAGGAAGACATCCTGGTGGCATAGCAATCTTTTACAAGAACTATTTAAAAAAATACATACAAAAAATTGAAAGCAGTTTAAAAGAGGTACTATGGATTGTTTTAAAGAAAGGAAAGTTGAATTTATTAATTGGCACTGTATATTTACAACCCGAACAATCCACTTTTACGAACCCTAACTTCTTCAATAAGCTTAGCGAAGAGATGTATCGTTTAACCGAGAAATACCCAAATTCAGATGTAATTATGGGAGGTGACTGGAATGCAAGGATGGGGAGGAATCAGGATACTATTTTGTTTGGAATCGACAAAAATGATCATATTAGTTTTAAATTGGACAACATTCCACAAAGGCGTAGCAAAGATACTATTACAAATAAGTATGGAGAGAAACTTCTTGAGTTCATCAAAGGGCAGGATGTGGTAGTGTTAAATGGTAGGGCTAAAAGTGATAATAAAGGTGAATTTACATTTGTATCACAAAACGGTGCAAGTGTGGTAGACTACTGTGTCGTGTCTAATAGTTTGTGGGGTAGTGTAGACATGAGGGTAGGGGATATATCCGAGTCCCAGCATTTCCCACTAGAACTTAAGATGAAGAATGTATTCGAAAAATGTATAAAAAATCCTCCAAAAGGTATGCCGCTAAAAATATTTAAATGGGATAAGAATAGAGCCGATACCTTTGTAAATGAGATGAATACTTTAGAAACAGATTTTTATCTTAGAGGAATGAAAGGAAGGTTGGAAGCTGGAGACATTAATAATGCAATAAATATCATGCAGAAATGGTTGGAATATTTGGGATCCGAAATGGAGATTACTGAGAAGAAAAGGAAAGCTGCTATTAGTAAAGGCCGACCGGTTTGGTTCGATTGTGAATGTAAGAATAAAAAAATTGAAATGAAGCAAAAGTTGAGAGACATGAGAAGAAATCGGGAACAGATATTTGTAGATGCTTATTTATCGAGTAGGAAGGAATATAAAAAACTTTGTAATACAAAGAAGGCAGATAATGATTTGTTGTTTATAGAAAAAGTAAACGAAGCAGTGAATGAAAGAAATGACAAAAGGATATGGGAATTAATAAGAACCAAGAAGAGAGTAATGGATAATAACGACATAGATCCGGACGCTTGGGTTAAGCATTATCAAAATCTCTATGGCGAAGAGCAAGAAGGTTTCATGGACGTAAGTGATGTAGCAGTGAATGAAAGTAATGTAATCCTCGATCGTGAAATAAGCGTATCTGATGTGATGCTTGTCTTAAGCATACTTAAGAATGGAAAGGCGGGGGGACTAGATGGAATTATAAATGAATTTGTGAGCGCAGCAGCAAAATATTCATTTGTTTTCATAGAATTTTTGACAAATTTATTTAATCAATTGCAGACAAATAAAATATTTCGTCAAAAGTGGGTTACTGGTGTAATCTGCAATATATATAAAGGAAAAGGAGAAATAAATAACCCTGATAATTACAGAGGTATAACCTTAACACCTAGTTTAAGTAAAATTTATACAAAGATTCTATCGATAAGAATAAAGGAATGGGCTGAAAACGAAAACATCATTAGTAAATTCCAAGCTGGTTTCAGAGGTGGGTTTGAGGCTATGGATAATTTACTTGTCATCAAAACACTGATCAATAAAACACTAAAGACTAAAAGAAATAAGCTATATTGCGCCTTCATTGATTTCGAAAAAGCGTTTGATAAAATTGACAGAAACATTTTATGGAACAAGCTATCAAAACTAAAAATGTCAACGCATATGATAAGCATATTGAAATCAATTTATAAGGAAACTACATGTTGTGTGCGCATAGATAGATTTTTTGCTACAGAAACCTTTAAAACATATAAAGGTCTCCGGCAAGGATGTGAGCTTTCTGCCATCTTATTTATTCTGTTTATAAACGATTTACCAGATTGCCTTGACAACTTTGAAACCTTTTCTCCATGCATAAAAGGCCAAGAAGTGAAGATATTGCTGTATGCCGATGATGTAGCTTTATTCTCACAATCTATTGGGGGAATGAAGAGGTCCTTAGCAGCAATAGAAAACTACTGCGTTACTTGGGAAATGACCATCAACGTAAAAAAAACAAAAGTGCTTAGAGTTTGTCAGGGAAGGAAGTATAATCGGAACGAAGTTTTTAGGATCAATGGCAATTTAATAGAGAATGTCTCAAGCTTTCAATATTTAGGAGTAATGATAGCATACAATGGCAGTTGGAAATTACACCAAAACGAGATGATAACAAAAGCCAGTAGAGCACTTATGATTTTAAGAAAGTTTATATACAAATATGAACAGTTTCCAGTAAGCTTGATATTAAAAATGTTCAACTCTATTATCACACCGATCCTGACATATGGAAGAGAGGTTTGGGGAATTGAAGGTTGTTCAAAAGAGTTGGTTTCTTTTACCTACAACTTCTACAAAGAGCTCCTCGGAGTATCTAAATCAACCCCTAATTGCGCAATAGATTTAGAATTAGGTGTAATGCCCATTGAAGGATTTGTGCTGCAACATGCAATCAACTTTTACTTTAGAGTAGCATTTTCAAATAAAGCATTACAAAAAAGTTGCATGCAGGGGGAATGGGACAGCATAATTAAGGCTAAACTTTGTGAACTGGGCCTTAATTTAAATGAAATGCAAGAAGGGAGCTACAAAAGAGTTCAAAAATTAATTAAAAGTAAAGTAAGTGATTTATGCCTAGTGAACACCTTAGCAGAAGCCAAAACAAAAAATTCTTTGGAATTTTTCATGATGTTAAACCATTATGATAGAGGCGCAATGTACATCGACATAGCAAATAGAAGCGAAAGAAGAATGCTTGCAAACTTCAGAATGTATAGGTTCGGTTGGGAAAACAGAAGAATAAACACTAACGGAGAAAAAATTTGCGTTTTATGTGGATGGGGCATTGAATCCATAAGGCACATGATTGAGCACTGCCAAGGAACTGAGGGAAAAGAGAGGGAGGGAATCAGTCAAAGAGGATACGAAAATGCGATGGCTATGCTGGAGGTTAACAGTAAAGAGGATATAAGGGCGATATGCGATTACTTGGATTTAATCATCAAAAAGCGTAAAGCAAATTTATGAGCTAATCAAGGAGAAAAGTAGTAGTAAACACAGTATCTTTTTATTTTCTGTCTTTTTGTTAAATTTCTGTGCTATTGAAGCAATAATATGTTGTTATTTTGAATTTTGTAAAAGCACTTATGTTTATTATAATGTAAAGAGTGATAAGCCATTTATTGGCAAATCAAATAAATAAATAAATAAATAATTAGAATATATATATATATATATATATATATATATATATATATATATATATATATATATATATACAGAATGGCTTATTTTAAACAATATGCACTTGTTGAACATTTCTTCAAGGAAACAATTTTTGGCACGACTTTGGACCAATGACAGTTGTATGTCAATATTGAAAGGCATTTAAGTTTAAAAATGAAGCCCCTGGATTGTGCTGTGCGAGCGGTCAAGTCAAATTAACGCGATTGGTACCGCCCGAAGAGCCACTGCATTCATTGGTTTCTGGAAATGGGCCAGATTCTAAACATTTTTTGACTCATATCGAGCAATAAAATAATTTGTTTTAAATGACGTCATTTGGCGCAACAAAACTTATTCGAGAAAAATTTAAGCCAAGTTTCAAGGTAAGTATATTGAAAAACAATAAACTTTTACCCCCATGTGCCTGATGCAAAATACGTTGGCAGCTTTCAATTGAAATGGTGTATCAATTGAAATGACTTAAAGTATATTTTTAGCACGGTAAATTGCCAAAAGCAGAAAGAAGTGAGTGTGTTTAAAAAAGTTAATGGGGGAATGGGAGTGCTGAGAAAGTATTTTGAGAGCAACATGGGAGAGCCATATGGTGATACAAACAATTTGCTATACCATATCCTCTATTTATTATCTGTTTACCTTTGCAGATTCAGGATCAAATATATCATCTAACAGGTTCCTTTTTACGAACGCGGGATAATGACTACACAGTTTTGCAAATTTATTTTATGGGCGATTCAGCAAGACAAGTCGATCAGCGTTCAGACAATTCGGTGAAAAGACCAATTGTGGAACAACTCCAAATGTTTTTCCATCAGCACAACGCATTGGTTGCATTATTCACGACCGCATTAGACCACATGCCATCTGATAACCACAAAATTGTTACCAAAGCCGATAAGACGCCTGCAGGACAACACGCAAGACGTTTTAATGCGCCAACAATTGATGAAGTCGCTAGAAAATAAAACTAAGAATGTTGTGTATCATAAAGCATTAGAATAATAAACAACGAACGTTTTTGGAATAATTATTATTTTTTATTAAATATACCAATTCGATTTCAATATTCATAGTTAAGACAGGACAACGTCTCTCGGGTCAGCTAATATATATATATATATATATATATATATATATATATATATATATATATATATATATATATATATATATATACGTTTAGTTCGGATAGTAGATCTCCCACGAGTATGAGAGAGTACATATGTATACATTAAGCAACGTGTATGAGAAGGAGGTCTTATAGGTTTGATAAACAAACATATTTTTCAAAACAGTGAATAATATTCATAACTGTTCGAGTGGTTGGTGATTGTCTCATATAGCACAACAAAACACATAGGCACATAAGACCTCCTTCTCATACACATTGCTTAATGTATACATATGTACTCTCTCATACTCGTGGGAGATCTACTATCCGAAGATGTAAACTAAACGTACGGTATATTACATCACTGATTTTAGGTACTGACTAACACACAAAGTACACTATTTTTGCAAAACCCATCGCTAATCAACTAATTGTGTATTATTGAAGCCATTTAAAGAATAAATCTAGAATACACCTACATACGTCCAGACTCTACAATCTAGATGGTTTTGTTAGGTCTATCAACCTGGAACCCGACTTTATCGGATTAACACCAATTTTGAACTGAATAAACTACAAACCCCACAAGCTTCATTTGCTTGTAGTAACAAGATTCATCAAAATAAAACAAATCATTGTGTTTAAATAAAAGACAATGATAGTATCGTAAAAAAAATTATTGGATAATTTCTAGACTCGTTTGTAGGTTATTGAAGTTTTATCAAAAAAAATTTTTATTTATAAATGCCCCAAAGAACATCTAAGTACGGGAATATACGTGTAACTAGGATTATAAAAGACGTTATGAACAATCTAAAAACCCTACAATTGATTGTAGTAGGCTTCATCTGTTTGAAGTAACAAGATTCGTCAAAATATAACAATTAATTGTGTTCAAATTAATAGATAATGATACTATCGTGAAGAAAACTACTGGAGTATTTTTAAGACCGTATGCAGTTTACTCTAACAATGGATTGAGAAGTAGTTCCCACCATCCTTCTTTTGAACACAATTAATTGTTTTAGTTTGATGAATCTTGTTACTACAAACAAATAAAACTTACTACAATCAATTGTAGGATTTGTAGTTTGTTACTTTATTTTGATAAAACTACAATAAACTACACACGATTCTAGAAGTATTCCAATAATTATTTTTACTATCATTATCTTTTATTTGAACCTAATTAATTGTTTTATTTTGATGAATCTTGTTACTATAAACAAATGATGCTCACTCCAAAAAATTGTAGGGTTTGTAGTTTGTTAATAACATCTTTTTTTTCCCTAGTTACACGTATATTCCCGTACTTAGATGTTTTCTGGGGTATTTATAAATAAAAAATTGTATTTTGATAAAACTACAATAAACTACAAACGATTCTATAAATACTCCAATAATTTTTTTTACGATACTATCATTATCTTTTATTTGAACACAATTATTTGTTTTATTTTGATGAATCTTGTTACTACAAACAAATGAAGCTTACTACAATCAATTATAGGGTTTTTAGTTTATTCAGTTCAAAATTGGTGTTATTCCGATAAAGTCGGGTTCCAGGTTGGCAGACCTGGTTTTGTTCTCAAGTATATAAAGATGTTACTTTATGAATGAACACATAGTATTTATATATATACTTATATACTTGAAATAAAAACTTCGATATTAATCGTTTTACAGCTATACAGAATGATTTGTTATCTGGTCAACAAACTTGAGCAGTTGATAACTGATTAACATGCCCTAGTAACAGATGAAAAGGTCGACGAAGAAGCAAGTTAGCAGAAGCGATTCCCTCGTTTTAGTATTACGGTGCTTCTCTTCAAATTAACAAAGATATTTATACAAAGGAGTACAAATAAGTTTCCGCCGTTTTAAGAAAGATAGTGCTGCACAAGGTTTAGTTTAAAATTGTCAGATGAAAAACGGCATAAAGTATGTTTGGTCATTTAGGAACAACATAACCTTAAAGTATTATTGACTTAGTGTTATTGAGTATCAGCATCATTTATTTTTTTTCGTCCGAAAATGTCTAAATTTGTACCAAATAATCATCATTTGCGGGAACTTTTAATTTACTTCTACTTTAATTTAAATAAATCTGCAGCTGAAGCGCATCGATTGCTTGTAGAAGCATACGATAAGGCTGCTTTAAGTGAGAGAACTTGTCGTGAGTGGTTTCAAAAGTTTAAAGACTGTGGGGTTTTGGCGTAGAAGACAAAGACAGAATATTCACGGAAAAAAACTCATGCTGTGTATTTGTTGGGATCAGCTGGGTGTCGTGTATTGCGAGTTGCTTAATCCGAGCGAAACCATTACTGGAGCCCTCTACCGAACACAATTGATGAGATTGAGCCGAGCTCTGAAGAAAAACGCACTCATTCTCCTACATGATAATGTTTGAGCGCATGCTGCGTTTCCGGTCAAAATCTATTTTAAAACACTTGATTGGGAAGTGTTACCCCGGCCGCCGTATTTTCCAGACATTGCACCGTCCGACTAGCATTTATTCCGATCGATGGCACATGGTCTGCCTGAGCAGCGATTTACATCATCTGAAGATACCAAAAATTGGGTTGATTCGTGGGTTATTCGTGTCACAATAAATTCCTAATTTCAACTAATTCCTATACAACAGCCGTTTTTAGACGGAAACTTAGTTGTACTCCTACTTAGTTAAACTAATATATAAAAGTACATATTATAAATTAGAAACATGAACCGTAGAAATACAATTTTGGTACATGAAATGGTCTATTTATTCCATTTCCGCATGTCAGCCAGTCTGTCGATCCGTCTGTCTGCCCGTTTCGACAGTCTATATCTATCTGGTTATAGTCGTGGAATAATCGTTATCTTTTTACGTTTAAATCTCGAGCTAAAATAGTGTGTGTGCGTGTTCGAGGGCTAAAAAGTGACTTTAAGTTCGTGAATTGGGGAAACATCTGTTGAGGAAATATCGCCAACTATAGGTGAGAGATAGAAAATAAGTTTAAGCTAACAAAATGTGCATTTTTTAAAAACAACATTTTTTCACTTTTTTCACAAACTGAACTGTTTTGTCTCAATTTCAACTTATATACATCTGTAATTACTGTAAATTACAAATGCTTGTGTTTACTAAATATGTATATGTTTAAACATCCCCACTTTTGTAGTATTAAGTAATATAAACAGTTTACACACTAAAATTTCAAATTCGCCCCCTTTACCTAGATCAGTTTTTTGTATTGTAAATACGTATTTCGACTTCAGTCATCATCAGTATAAATTAGCTAGTCGTAATTTACTCTTTGACAGTTAGAAATAGATAGAAAGTCGAGATCAATAGACAAAAATAAAAATGAATAGAAAATTAACTAAATTAAAATATACTAGATTTAAAATATATAACTTAGCAATCTATGGGAAACCATAAAACACCATAGATAGGATGGCTGAGGTTAGAGGATTACAATAAATAAATAAATTAATAAAATAAAATAAAATTGCATCGTTACAAATTTAGGATTTGTCAATTGTTAAAATAATTTAGTTAAAATCTGTAACCCGGCTACTAAGCGCATATTGACAATTTAATAACATTTAAAATAAGATTATATTTTTCTAAAGATTTGTCAACAATTTTAAATCAATTTAAAACCACACTCAGTGCAAAACCTCCTCCAATGAATATGGAGCCATCTCCAAAAGAAGAGCTTTACAAGCCGCCAAAAATGAGCATTTAAACAAAAGCATGGGATGCTCTCTGCTTACGTCTTGATAATGGATAATAATAATAATAATTATTATTATTGTTTACATTAAAGTTAATTTTGTTGTCTCTTTATTCAATTTTAAATTATTTTGAATTTTTAGTTCATATAGCAATAAAAGCATGTATTTTTTTTAACTCTAAATTTTATTAGATTTAGAACCACATTAGTTATTATCTAGTGTCTTGGAAATATTGCAAAGTTAAATGAAAAGATCAAAAGATACGATTCTCATATTTTTTAAAAGTTTCCATCACTAAACTTACAATTGAGGCTTAAGAAGCTTATAATTCCATAGATACTATACGAATCAATCCTTTATGCATAGAAAATTTTTTTTTCTTAAAACTGTTTCGGTTAAATTGTCTATCAAAGTTTGTCTATGAGGTAACAAATCATCCTATATATCACTCAATACCCATCTATCTCTATCGTGAGTGATAATAAATTAAAATAAAACAATTGAACTGTTTCATTTACTTTTTAATTAATTCACCAACAACTAACTTCATTGCACACAATTGTCTCAGTATGTTAAGACTCCATAAGGACGATCATGTATGAGGCTTGCGATAGTAGATTTAAAAAATTATTTAGTGAATTGAATAGCTCAATTATGCAGTTATCCTCCCTCAAAAATTTAAAACCTGTTGACGATCATTTGAAAGAGTAATTATCGATTAAAAATCAAACTTTTAACACAGCGTCTTATGGAGAACACAATTTTTTTGTACTTAAAACTGTAATAACTTTATTATTAAAGTAGACACCGTAAGAAATAACGTTTATAAATATTCTTTGAAATATGCCGTTTAAATATTTGCATTAAACAAGTGGTGTTGACGAACGTTTGAATTAATTATTTAATAAAAGTAAAACTGTTTTGTTAGGTTTGATTTGCTACCATATTTTGAAAACTAGACACAGTAAAAAAATATTCACAAACATATACACATATACACGTCATAACAAAACATAGTTTATTGTCAGATCTGTCAAATAAAGTCAAATCAATTTCTTCTTTACATTTACTGACATTTTACAGTAAATACTTAAAAAGGTTATAAATTGTAAGATTATTGATATACTTTACAACTTTTTTTAAATCCTAAATAAATTTTATTAAAGATAGTATTCATTTGACTCTAGCGTAACACATGAACGTCCTTAACTAAATAGAATAATAAATTTGTATGATGGTTGCTGATGTTTCACCGCCTGACAGCTTCTTCAAACTTTTTGAAAACAATTAATTCAACATAAAATATTAAATCATATTTTCAGCGATAATGATAGTATTAAGTAGGTTTATTTTAATAAAGTATATATTAATAGAGTTATATGTCCACTTAAATAAGTATACCGAACATTCGACCTTGAATTACCTTAATGAAAACCTAAACTAATTTTCTTCATTTTAGTGTATGGCTTAAATAAAAACTAATGTTTAAATAGGTTTTTTTTAATATGATTTTAATTTAAGACTAGAAAATTCAATGTCACTGCTTCCACTGCTTCAAATATTTATCGACACTTTCACCAAATTTCTATTTCAGCAAATATTTTCGAATTCTATCTGTATAGAACTAGCTGACTCGGTAAACGTTGTGCTGTTCAAAAATCCCATAGAAAAAAGCACTATTAGTTGATCCCGAAATTTTCAAATTTCCGAACATCTATTCCAATTTTTCTTTCCTTAAAATCATTATTCGGACAATTACGGCCGTTTTCAAGTGATATACTTCCCAACGAACAGCATTTAATTTTTATTATATAGGTATAGAAAAATAACCTACCTACCTACTAGATCGTTAAAATTTATAAATATATATATATCTAACTCAAACATTTTATGTGGTTTCTCTGAAAGTATACAATTTACGTTGTATTTTATCTTCGAAACAACGTTTTCTGACAGTTATATTTCTAATATAGTTTATAGTTTCTATAGAAATACTTCCATTAAAAAATTTAGAATATAACAAAATTAACGTTATGAAATGTCAAAATAAAATAAATAAAAATATTTTATATAAATTTCCAATGCACTCTCGATTAGAATTTTTTGAAGCCCGAGCAACGCCACCTCTCTCAGCTATGGTAGTATATAAATATTTGTATGGTTAGATATTAGAATTATATATAACGTACACATCCATGTATATATATCAAATAATCGATGCATATAAATTTAATTAGACACAAACATAAAAATAAATAAATTAAACATATTTATATTAATTTTATATAAATAATAAACGAATCATTAAACATATTTGTATTTATATTAAGTGAATGATATGTGAGGTATATATTTGATAGTGGTAGTTTTTTAATAAGGGTCGTTTATATTTAGGGGTTGGTCTTATAAATATACACATATACAATATATATACATTATACCGTATACATACACAATATACACATGCATATGAATTGTGTAATAACAGACAGTTTGGTGCCAATTTTATCTTCTTCTTTTTTTAAAGGCGGAGCAAATATTGACAAATATTAGGGTAGAAATTCTTTACATTAAATAATTTGGAAGCCAAATAATTTTTAATTTAAATAGGGGTGTACAAACTTAAAATTTTTGAAATTATTAAATATATGTTATCTTAAAATTTCATATAATTTAACGTATAATCAAAATAGGTCAGCGCTCGATTAGTTTACATCTAAAAATCGCAATTTTTTACTCTTCGGTTTATTTTGTTATCTCTATATACAGACCACAATAATAGGTATTAGAACTATTTTCTAAAAACAAACTTATATCTAATGAACTAAAAAGTAGAAAATATAATTTTGTCTCCGAGTCACCAATATGTGAATATAAATAAAATCTTGGGTAACCCAGATATTAAATGACCCGGGAAAAATTTTGGTGTGAAAACGTCTATACGCTCGTTACACTGTTGGTCGGTCAAACATTCTTGTAGTATCGAAACTCGGTTAATAGCTAGGACATTGATTCGAATGTCATTGTGTAGAGCTTGCGGAGAGCTACTAGAAAGCAAAGTGAGACGATAAAAATATTCGCCGGAGTTAAGTTTCCATCGAATAAAAATCGGTATTAATTTGAAAATTACAAAAAAAAATTAAAGATTTCGTCTAATATGACTCTTAAATATGCTCAAAATTATATAAAATATTTCATCAAAAGGAATCCAACAAGCCTAATAAGTCCAGTGCCGAACAAATGTGAGAGGTACGGCTTCATCAAAAATGAAAGGCAGTGCAAAAAATGGCGCAAAGCGATTACGTAACTGGGCTATCGGGCATACAGCGTCTAGTGACATCTACGGATTCAAATGTTTACGGATCATGTTCAGGACATTTTCACGAAAAAATGTGCAACACAAAAGCCAAACTGCGTCTTTCTTTTTTATATTTTCCATTTTTTAGTTGACTATATAAAATCTCATATAAAAAAAAAGTTTTATGTATTTTCTTCTTTTTGATCTGCAGTTATATACAAATTTTTTTTTATTTATTTTAAGATAAAAATTTAATTTAATTTCCCATCGCTTCCACATCTTCACAAAATTTGTCTACACTTCTACTAAATATATTTCCGAATTCCAGCTACATAGAACGATATCAGGTATACTATATAGCATTGACATGTGTGCTCAAATTTCAAAGCTCTAACTCAATTAGATTTAGACGAAATTTCGATTGCAACTTTTGTGTTTATCTCACAAACAAACAGAAACTGAATAAAATAAAAGCTTGCAAAAATAAAATAATGTCATATAAAGCCCTATCATTTCGGGGTCAAAAATCAAAGTTTGTTCAAGAACTACTTCCTCTTATCCTACGTAGTTGAATTTTTATATATTGGTTCAGTTTAGATGACAATGCATTTTTATGGTAAGCATGACAAGAATCGACAAGGAGAAAGGAGGGTTTAGAGGGACAGGGAAACACAAAATTTGGTATATCTTTCTTAATATTAAAAAAATCGAAAAGTAAAGAAGTAAAGTTGTAGAAAATTAGTTTTACTATAGAAAGCTTGTTTTTAAAAATGTTTTTTTAATAAAAACTTATTTATTTAGTAAATTCATTAACTATAATCATTTGATCAAATTTTTTAAAATATTTCATAACGCCAAAAAAGTGTAACTTCTAACGAGCGCAGATAAATACACATACACATTTTTTAAATTTATATTATAGTTTGTATACCCCTAAAAACCAAACAAACAAAAAAATTCAAATAATAAACAAACCACTTTGTCAATAAAATAAATTAGATACTAGAAAATGTAAATAAAAGATAGTAATACAAGACTTCATCCCCTCTAATAAATAGGGTGGTAGTTTTTAAAAGCATGCACATACAAGCATATGTTAAGGACCTTCGTAATACCATTAAATTTATTGGCTATTATTAATCTTGTTTAACCTAATACATAATAATGTAACATACTTTAAAGCTATCTCTTTTCAATAAGGGTTGTAATATTACACACTAAACTTACCCTCATTATTACTTATATTTTGGGTAAGTTGAAACCTATTAGTTACCAATGTGGAGGGGGTAAAAATAAGGCGGTTAAATACGCACTAAATAAAATTGCATCTATGAGAAAAAGTGGGGATTTTTAAATAAATATTACAACTTTTTGGCTAAGGGTTGTTAGTATACAATCAGCGTTTGTAGTACGAAGTTATTGCCAATAGTGTCAAAAATTTGTGAAAAGTGAAAGTTTTTTTTGTGTGACAATGTCTCGTTCATTTCTAGTGGATTCATTAATAAACACCCAAACACAATCAACAAAGGATTATCCGCCAAAATTGGCACAACATTTTCATCCAAGTGCTGTACCAATGTTTCCATATCCACCAGAATATTTAAGCAATTATTTGCTATCATTACAACACCAAGCGAATTTATTTCACCAAATCAGTCCAGTTCGACCAATTATTAAACCTGAACCACGTGTGATGTTACCAACAAAACGTATGTCCTTACCCGTAACACACCCATATGAACGCTTACCGTCACTCAACATCGATCAACGTACAATAATATCCTCACCGAAAATGTCCCCTTCAAATCAAAGTGGAGCATCATCTTCAAGAGAATCAACTCCTACACCACCATCACCAAGTATTAAATCTGAATCATCAGGCGATTCAAAAGTGGATAATTCAAGTAAACGAATCCGTACGGCATTTACATCCACACAATTACTTGATTTAGAACGTGAATTCTCGGCGAATATGTACTTATCCCGTTTACGTCGTATTGAAATTGCATCCGTGTTAAAATTATCCGAGAAACAAGTAAAAATCTGGTTTCAAAATCGTCGTGTTAAATATAAGAAAGAGGATTTACCACAATCATCGATTACATCATGCTCCATGCAGCCTACAATAACCTCATCTGGCAACGTAACAGGATGTTGTCAAACAAAATCAGGACAATCGAAGTGTTGTTGTTTACGCACTAATAATGCAATACGTTCTAAGACGAAGAACTCACCAATGTCATCACCAATATCATCTTCGTCATCAATTCGAACTGGTGCACACAACAACAATAACACCACCAGCGATGATTATGGTATGATGCAGGTTAGAAATTGTAGTGATGTTGAAGATTTTTCAAGTGATCCACATATTGATGTGACAAACACAGATGACGATGATGCCAACACAGATGTAAATGCACATCGTATTTCACACGAAAATAAACATTTATTCTATCAGACGTAAAGCGTACCTAAATAAAAATAACATAAAATATTGACTGATGATATTTTTTTGTTATCTTATATATATACAGAGTTGTTCGAAAATCATTGAATTATATACAAAAAACAAATAGCTTTAATATAATAAATTTTAATATACTAAAAATCCATGCGTAAAGTAAAACTTTGGTATCAAAAGTGTATTTAAAGAAACACATATTGCAAACGGTGCAATAAAACCTCAAGTAAAGATAATTTTTACGATAATTTTTGAACAACTTAGATATAACTGAGTAATAAAATAATTTTTCATTCTGCTCAAAAAGTATTTAATAAAAATTGCCAAATATTAAATTATAATAAATCATATTTTTGTACTTAATTTTATTATAAAAAAGAAATAAATCGAACTTGTAAATATAAATATGTATACTTAATTAAATTGTAAATAAAATTTTTATGTATTTTTGATATGAAAACACACATATTTTTGTATAAATTTTATGCCAAAGTAATTTTAATTTTTTTGTATAAAAATTAATTAAAATCAATGCGAAATATATTTATATATTTTTAAATTTAAAATGTTTCTTTTTTTTTCTAAATATTACATTTGATTACTTTCAGGATTTTTTAATAACGTATAAAATTAATGTTTAATTACGTTTTTAGTCGGGTATTACGTTAATTTCAAACTGTAACAAAAAATAAATTTACCGTAGTATTTTTTTAATTGAATTAGTGTATGAACCATACCGATGTTTTGTTTTACAAAAACGCTAAATCATATTTGATCGGTAAAAATCAAATAGCATGGCCAAGTGCGTTTGGCCAAGTTAATTGAATGACTGAAATTAATCTAGAATTTATTTACAAAAGTTTGTTCTAAACTATTTTTCATGAAAAAATTAATATACTTTTAAGACGGGTCACAGTCTAGTACTAATAATAGTCATTTATTTGGGTATTTCATATTAAATTTATCTTAAAAGACGATTAAATTACAAACAAGCGTGTTAATTGTTGAAGATCCTTTTTTTCTGTGGGATCCGCTTATATTAAAATGTCTGTCTGAATACACAATACAATTAACTAAATATGTCAAAAAATTGACAAGACGCCTTATAATTGACATACAAAGAGTTTCTATCTGATTTAAACATATATAGAATTTAACAAAAAATCAAGAATGTGAAATACTCAAGCGACTTTCATGTGTATTTCTATAACTTTATAAAACTATAAGCAGGAGTAATTTTGTACACATATTTTCAAAATAATACTAAATTTGATTTTGTATAATACGTTTTTCAATTTGCTTGTGGAAACAGCTTAACCGATTTTATTAATAACTTTTGTTCAATATAATAGGAACTTATACTATTAAAGATTTTTTTCTTTCATTACGGAATCTGATCTAGAGGGAGAACTTTAATAATAGCTTAGTAATAATTAAAACTATTAAAATAACTTTAATATTCCACGCTTAACATTATTTGTTGTAAAAACTCATTGCAAAAATTAGGAATATTTCCCATACTCCCTGTGGAAATAGTAGAAGCTATTCTCGGTAAATTCTTCATTTCGGTATGATAACTATTGAAAAGCTTATTTGAAGAGCATAGAAGGTAAGATACATACCAACAAAATACAGAAATTCTTTGCAATAAAATTACAGAGTTTAGCAAATTTTTCCACAAAATCCAAGAAACTAATGAGAATTTGTATACTAATTGAAGATTTGACTAAGTTTTGAGGTATACGTCTAACATATTATTCGATGTTTAATGATATTCGTCGTGTATGCGGATATACAGCGTAGATTCCGTCCTATTGTACAGATTTGACAAATGAGATGTTAGATTATCAAATAATAATTAATGAGAAGAGGTTTTTGAAATAAAATTTCAAATTCGCCCCAATACCTAGATCAATTTTTGTATTATAAGTACGTTTTTGTATTATATTATACATATAAGTCATAATTTACTCTTTGACAATTAGAAATAAATAAAAAATCGAAATCAATAGACAAAAATAAAAATAAATAAATAAATTAAACAGAATAAATTAAAATATAATAAATTTTATTGAAATTACTCTTGTTAAAATTGCTTTCATTCAAATTTACTCTTGTTAACATCGCTCTTATTAAAATTACTCTTATATTGTCTCTGGATATGTTATTTGTTGCTAATTTGGTGACAGTTTCACCTGCGGACAGTTTCACAGTTAGAGTTTCAGAGTAATTTCAATAAAATTTATTATATTTTAATTTATTTTGTTTAATTTTTATTTTTGTTTATTGATTTTGATTTTCTATCTATTTATACTTTGTCAAAGAGTAAATTACGAGTAGCTAATCTACACTGAGATGTCATCAGACACTAAATGAGATTTCATCAGATTTTTATTAATAAATCCACAGGATCTAGGCTATGTAACTTGAAGTATAATGCAATATGGAGGATGGTTCCATTAATACATATATTTATTTATTCATTAACATATAAACGCGGGTGCTTTGATTTTTCCAAAAATAGTATATTACGTCCTTAGGCCAGAAATGATTGCCTCGGCTTCGCCTCGGCCATCACATCACATACGCCAGGAAATCCAACTTTTTGGCCGTAGGTCGTATACTATTTTTCTTGCTCCACCCGCCGAATGTACGCGCTTTCTGGCCGCATTTTACGTGTGTTATTGTAAACAAATGAATAATTGCTATGTTATAAAAACAATTGCTATGGTAGCGGCCAGAAAGTCTCGAGCCTGTAAAAGCGCACTACAGCTCGAGAAGGCCATGAAAATCGTTCATTCTGGCGTAAAATGCGGCCAGAAAGCGCGTACATTCGGCGGGTGGAGCAAGAAAAATATATTTAAGAAAAATATATTATGCACAATTTCAGAAAGACAAAACTCAAATTAGAAATCTATTTTTCACAATGCGGTTGTATTTTGTATATTACACATTTTTTTTTAAACAAATATATATCCAGTTTGGTAAAACACAGCACGTATTAGGGTTTTGAGGATACTTATTCAAGAAAATTACTAGTATAGATTCTTTTGAAATATATACGAAATTTGGAAAAATACTTATTCTTAGAGTTTTAAAGATACGTATTCAAGAAAATTACAAGTAGATTCTTTCAAAATATATGCGAAAAACTGTATGAGGTTATATCTTGAGTTCTTTCTAAGATTAGCTCTATTAACTTTTTATTAACGTTTAAATATACTTTTTTACTGGAGTAACTTGGATTTTAAATGTATATATGCGACTAAATTTTAAATGTCAGCTGTTCAAAATAAACAGAAGAACAATTTTTCTAGATTGGAGACTACTATGTCATAATTTAATGGAAATAGTATAAATTAATCATATAAATTTCGTCAGTAATTTAGTAATTACTCTTTAGCACCTACGCGGATGCTTAAAATATTTTAATTTGTCTTGGCAGCAGTAATATTTTAATTTGTCTGGGCAGTACCTACTAATCCTTACTCATAATTGTTTTTATAATATGTATATACATAAAATATATATAAATTTTTTAGTATAGGTGTTCATAAAATGACCTAATTAGTCCATTTCAACATATCCCTCTGTTTGTGAACAGGATACCTCCAAAACGCAAAAGGAAAAAACGAGTAAAAATTTGGCGTTTGTATGCAATAGATGAAAAGTAATTTCAAGTTCGTGAATGAACAAAACCGGTCTGTTCTTCCCCCTAAAATGTCTATCTTTAAAACCGTAAGAAATACAAAAAAAAAACCACAAAATGTTTTTTTAAACAAACAATACTGAATAGTTTTGCCATAATTTTATTTTATACATCTGTTCGTGTGTAAAAAACAGTTCACGCATTGATTTTGACCACAGTACATACAGGTATTTAAGCAATTAACTCAGTTAATTGTTATTTCAATTATTCATATTTACATGATTTCATTATATTATTAACTGAAACGCGATAATATTCGTAAATTATAATATTTTTTAAACGTCTTTACCATTTCGTGTCCCCAACTCCCAAATTTCGAATAAATATTAGAGGAGCAAATCTGTTCGATATCACCCAATGAAAAATTCATCGAAAATTTCGCATTATTTATAGTAATCTTGTATATTTTACTATGATTTTGTAAAGAGTGTGATTTCTGTAGAAAAAAACTATTTAAATCTTCTATTCAAGTCTTCACGTATATTATACATATGAAAGTAACAATGGAATCTCATATATGCAGTGAAACATCGGATAAATTTTTATTTAAAATAGTTTAAATACTAAACCAATTTAAGTAAATTTTAAAAATGATTATTGATACTAATCTTTTAATGCCTTTTAAATCTTATCATATTTTGATGTATGAAAAAAAATGTGTCAAAATTCTATTAAAGTCGGTCAAAACTTCAATATTTAATAATAATATCTGTATTTGAAATCTTTATATATATATATATAGGCCTTTTATAATTGTTCTGTTCATAGCATATATATAATACAATACTAATATTCATAATATATTAAATATCAAACATGCATATAATATATTTAGAATAGACAGGCTTTCTTAAAATAGTGTGAAAAATAATATCCATTTGCAATTTTTATAGATCCAGGTGTGTGAATTTTTATTTTACTAATAATATAAAAAAATTAATTTAAATTTATCTTCTAATTGGATGGTTTCTTATAAGAATTCAATTCTTCATAACGAGGGTATTTTTGACAGGAATAACTGAATTCCACATTTTAAAATAAATTTCGATTGAGTTCTTTCTCTTGAAGAAATTTATGATATTAACTAAGGATTCAAGAAGAAAAAATAAACACACTTTTATGAGCAATCAAATCTCTTCACAAAGTTTAGCATTATATATTTATAAGTAAATTTATATTAAAAAACAAGAAACTCTAATAGGGAATATGAATGAAAATTTTTTTCACATTTATTTTCAGAACATGAAAATACTGTTAATACTGTAATAATATTTAAAAACGAGTTTTACGTGTATTTTAAATGGTGAAAGTGTAATATGACGTCACATAACATATCAACAGGGCTATCACCCTCTTTGTCTAATCGGAAATTTCAATCATTCATATCTCGCTTATTTTTAAAGTTATTTAAAAAGTAACTTTACCTTGATATTTGTCAAGTAAACATGCTTCAATTCAAGTGAAAAAAAATTTTCATGCATATTCCCTAACTAGAGTACATATTAAAAAGAAAAATCTAATTAAGAAGTAAATTGTAATAGTTCGCTTTGTATTGAAAATGTCTTAGTTTGACTCGATGACCCCGATAACCGTATATACCCAAATGTATAGATACATATATCGCAGGAAAAAAATTTTGGTATAGGTGTTCATAAAATGACCCAAGTAGTTCATTTACTCATATCCGGCCGTTATTCTATCTGCCAACAAGAAACTAAAATAAAAAACAGGCTAAATCGATCCGTCTCTCTCTCCACCAGGTGGAAATATTGATCTTTGAAACCGTAAAATAAAATAAAAATTACTCGACTAAAAATGTTTACTTTTTAAAAATAAACAACTGTTGTTTGAAACTGAATAGTAATTTCTTTTTTCCTCTTTACAAATAAATGTACGCCATTCATCAACTCATTTAAACACTGTTGTAAATTACATCACAATGGCTAATCTTGACGATTACAGCCTGTATACCTTGTACATTACATTTTATTTTTTATACGTGAACCAGCTTATATACCCGTGGTTTGGAGAAAGTGGGAAACACAAAATTTTGCATATCTCCCTTAATATTTGAAAAATTTATAAGAAGTAAAGTTGTAGTAAATTAGTTTTACTATAATTTTGTTTCTTATCATTTTTTTTGTTACACAAATATTTATAGAAATATTACATATTTATAGAAATATTTACAATTTAAGATTGAAAGTTAAAATTCTTAATATCTCTGTTCACATTAGAGTTTATGAAAAATGTTCGGGCAATGAATTGTAGCAAACATGATTTTCTACAACTTTACTCCTTATGCATTTTTCGATTGTTCTAATATTAAGGGAGATAATTTATATTTTGTGTTTTCTTCTATCTCTATGCCTCCCTTTCTGCTTGACCTATGCCATTTAGTAATTAAATTGGCCTTGCGAATACTAAAATCATATCATATGCGGCATTCCATTTTGATCAGACTAGAATTGTGACCACTAAAGAGTGATTTATGTATTCTAAGGAAATTCGTTAAGTTGACGCAACTCCTTCGTAACGATTTTTTTTAATAATTTCTCCATCTGAAGAAATTTGCCAATCTAAACGACGAGTATATATTTATATTAATGAAAAGTAGCTCCTACATGAGGAATTTTATTAAACAAAATAACTGTAAAGAGTAGGCTCTAGAATTTTTTGACACAAATTGTATGTACATATAACCTCATATTTTTATATAATAGTAAAAAAAATAGGAATACAACAATAAATAATCAGTATTAGTTTTACTAAATCGCTGCTTTCCAGCTGCTCATGGAAGAATCGAATGAAACTAATACTACTGATTTTATTGCTTTTACGCTTGTTTATAACAATAATGCAGCTATTTTATCGTGAAGCTAAAAAAAGATATATAAAATCATCAATTATTAATATTATCAATCATGGCCAGTTTTCCGCTTAGGCACGCTAGACACGTACCTAGGGTGCAACAGATTTAGAGGCGCAAAGTTTGGAGGACGAAAAAAGAAAATAAATCCCATTCATCCCCAGCCTACTGGCGTAGGTAGAGTTCTCGAAATGTTAATTGATGCACAAATTAATTTATTGTAAAGTATAAAGATTATTACAAAAAAATATATTATAATATTACATAATATATACCATATATTTATTTACTTATTTTTATTTGTAATAATTTTTATATTTTGCATAAAATTGCTAGGGAAAAGAGTAAGAGAGTTAAGGGAAAACCCTCCTGAATCGAAACTGGCAAGGTAAGACGAGGGGGTGTAATAATTTGAAGTGCCTAGGGCACCGGTGGTCAGGTGCCCTAGGCCCTGTTATCAATAATAAAAATTTTTATATCAAACCGGGAAATTGTGTGGACCTAATAGATCGCATTTTGCAATGTGACACTCGAGAATCAAAACCGAACAGCTTGTATATTTTTTTGTCTCGCAATACAAAATCCGTGTTATACTAAAATTTAACTCTGAGAATATCAGTTTCCATTCTCTGTAACCGGTCACAAATCTCCATTCTGCACATATAAGAATTGAAAATTTCCCTCCACATTACACTTGAAACCATCATCAAGTCAAAATCGGAATTTTTTATGAATGAATATTTAAAAAAATTTTACACTTTCTATATATGAATCAAAACTCATTATTACTAATGTATAGAGGTTGTACACAGATTAAAGCCGACAACTTTTGTTATAAATTTATTTTTTTGGAATAAATTGTAAAAAGTTTGTTATTTATGACAGTTTTATTTGACAAATAAGAGTGGTACCTACACACACTATTATATATATATATATATATATATATATATATATATATATATATATATATATATATATATATACATTCTGTTTGTATATATTTATTATAATAATCATTAAAAAATCATATTAGTATCGCTCGAGTGCTTTTTACAATATCTGTCTAGAACTCTAGAGCTAGCCTAGGTACATATATTTAACACAAAATGACATATATTTATTCAATGACTTTTTAACTTTTGGGTGGACTTTTTAAAAGTATATAATATGATCCTTTATTTAGAAATGGACATACAAACATCATTTTAATTTCTTACGTTTTTTTTTCTTCTTTTTGTCAATAGGACCATTTGTGTATCGTATACGGTACAAAAGAATGCCTCTATTGAGTCTATACTTAAATACATGGTGTAAATATAATTTTAAAAGAGGCTTTTGTTGTTTAGAAATATGAAAAAAATGTCTTTGCAAAATTTTTTTGTAGTATAATGCGGATTTATAGTAAATTTAACAATTTTTTTTTTTCTTAGATGAAATAATGCTTTTTTTTTTAATTTAAAATTATGAATGACATCAAATTGGATGCGAAATAGTAAAGTTGTAGTATTCAATTCAATATATATATAAGTGAAATTCGTTTATAATAGTATTAAAGGGAAAGGGAAATTAGGTCAAAAACAATTAATTGAAATAGTCCGGTCGACCTTTGAGTAGTCAAATCAGTGAAAATAACAACTCACTGAGTTAATTGCTTAAATACCCGGTAAGCTGAATTTAAGAAAAAAAGTTTCAAACAAAAGTTGTTTATTTTTAACAAAGGAACATTGTCTTAACGTTTTTGTTCTATCTCTTACGGTTTCAAAGATAGACAGATTTGCCCATTTTGCCCAAACATGGTCCGATTTTGTCCATGCAACCTTACTTTTCAGCTTTAGAACACACACACAAAATTTCAGCTCGTTATCTCCTTTTGCCTTTGAATTGTCGTGTGCACAGACGGACGGACAGATGGACATGAGGAAATGAACTAATTAGGTCATTTTATGAACACCTGTAACAAAAATTTTTTCTACGATCCATATTTTTAACCGTTACGAAGTTGGAACTAAACTTAATAATATAATATACAATAAAAAAAAAAATATATATATATATATATATATATATATTATTATATTTTAATATACCCTGGTGTATGTTATAAATACCGGGTATAACAAACATTTTTTGTATTTTAATTTCTAAAAGAAAACTTTGATTATATTAATCTCCACTATTATAAAATGGTAAATGTCGGTTTATTTTTTTATTTGTTTGTTTCTCCGAACATCACGCAAAAACAGCTGGACCGATTTTGACCAAACTTTTTTGATGTGAAAACGACAGTGTACAAGTATGATTTTATATGCATGGGGAGTGAAACGAATTCTCATATTAGGCAGTAATATTTTCGTAAAAACAATCGGCTATGTGACAATCGGCAATCATTGGCATTCGTGTTTTAAATGAGAATTTAAAATTGTATATGAATATTCAATAGGGAATATGCATGAAAATTTTTTTTCACTTGAATTGAAGCGTGTTTACTTGACAAATATCAAGGTAAAATTACTTTTTAAATAACTTTAAAAATAAGCGAGATATGAATGATTGAAATTCCCGATTGGACAAAGAGGGTGATAGTCCTCTTGATATGTTATGTGACGTCATATTACACTTTCACCATTTAAAATACACGTAAAACTCCGTTTTTAGTATTTTGCAAGAAAGAGACAGATAATAATCTTTAAAAGCTTATAGTTTCCTTGATATTTGTCGGATTTTAATTTCGTTTTAAATATTATTACAGTATTAACAGTATTTTCATATTCTGAAAATAAATGTGAAAAAAAATTTTCATGCATATTCCCTATTGCAGTTGTATAATAGATATGTTTTCACATAATGCCTGAGTCCTGAACGCAAAACTTTTATCTATGGTATGGCATTTTTTCTCGCTACGAAATATAGAATTAGAACAGTAGTGGAAGCGAGGGGAATGATAAATACTTGAAGTAGTGGAAGCGGTGGGAAATTACATTGAGGTTTTTAGTCTGAAAATTACGGGAGTCAGAGATATAACAAAAAAACGCAGCGATGTCGCGGGTATAAGCTAGAATACAGTAAATTTTAATAAAATTATAATTTAAAAAAAGTTTAATCGCAAAATATATATTTTGATTTGATCAAATTTGTTTCCATGTGAATAATTTTATGTTTCCATATACATATTTTATGTAAAGTCTATATATTTTTACATATGATTATGATTTATTTTTCATTTTTCTTCGACAGAAAAACCTGCAGAGCATAAAACAGCTAATAAAAATAAATAAATATCAAATGTTCCAATTTGTTGAATAATATTGTTAAATTCACCGTCAAATTTCATTATTATCTGCAATGAAATATATATGTTCCTGTTCTATAAAAAGATACGTGTTAAATGTTTTAAAAACATAATTATTTAAATTTTAACTCAGTATAAGAATTAATAATTTTATCACCATTGACAATATAAAGAAGTTTTGAGTATTTATTTCCATAAAATATATTTATTTGTAAGTTATTATTGGACTATCGTATCGTAAATGCTAGTATTTGGAAACTTGCAAAAAACCGCATACCGAATAGAGCTAACATGCACTGAAACGCATGGTGGCTGTTGTTTAAAACTGCTGTTTTTATCTAAAAAATACCTGGGACATATTAAAAATAATTTTTTCGAAATTTAATATTTGTGTAGAAATTCCAAATTTTGAGTAAACCGTAGGAGTAATCAACTTTTATAAAAAGTACCTTTTTTGTAGTAAACTACATACTTCTGAATTTCGTACCCTAAGTCCTTTGTTGCCGTGAGCGTAGAAATTTAAGGTGGTTGAATTATTAAAATGCCCACGTTTGCACTCAATTGATATGATCAAAATTCCCATATGGGTTGTTTTGTATGGTAATATATATATATATATATATATATATATATATATATATATATATATATATATATATATATATAATATATATATGTATATATATATGTAATATATATATATATATATATATATATATGTATATATATATATATATATATATGTATATATAGTACCTGCTCGGGTATATGCCCCAGCCATGTTTTTAAATATTTGAGACCGACCCTGGCAATTCCTGACGTTTAGAAAGCTGTAAACTAATATTGTACTCTATATATTTTACAAGTATTTCATGACAAAGTATTTATTCGGCCATTTTTGTTGACTTGAACTGAATATAAGTTTTAAGTATCCTGACAGAAATGCGAACACTTTGTTAAATAACTGTAAATTTATTATAAGTAGAACAACAGCATAACATTCAGCTTCTAATCTGATATCTAAAACAGGTCTTGTGCTGGTAACAAACAGATGGCTAAATTACAGTGAAAAATTGAAGACATCAAATGTAAGATAGTATTGATATGCCTTTATTGTGGATTGAATAGGTGTCAAATTAACCCAAATAAATGGATTTACTATATATATATTAGCAAAAACAAAATTTAGATCTGCATTTAAAAAAATATTCTATTTCTTTCAAAAATATATTCTTTTTTGAATTTGATATACTTTTAAATACATTCTCTAAATTCACACCTGCGCGGTAAATTAACAGGAAAAAAAAGTAATAAAAAAAAATGCATAGTATTAATTTTAAACAATAATTACATTTTTATTGATAGTTAATGCCACGCGTATCCTGTTTAAGAGTGTGAAATTAATTTTATATATGAAATTATTATTAAACCGTATTTTTCTAATACATTTTTATATTTATAGAACAAAATTAAATTTTTAATAATTTTTAGTTGTTTATTAGCGCGATATTCGTTTTATTAAAAATGAGTTTCATATTTGATATATTATTTTGATGGGAAACTTGTACCGTTATATCTTTTAGGGTTAATATTGTTTGTAAACATGACGAGCTTAGGTTGGGTCACTACGTCAAAAAAAATAAAAATTATTTTATAACAGTGAAATATTTATGATATTAATATTTTGTTTTTAACCAGTTAAATTTTCGTAATGTTTAGTTAAGATGGGAACAAAATCGATTTTCCTGCATCATAAAATTATGCATATAAATTTTTCATGAAAAATATAAAATATTGAGTAACATTTTATTTTTAACAAAATCGTTACGAAGGCGCTACGTATATATATATATATATATATATATATATATATATATATATACGTATCTCCTTCGTATATATATATATATATATATAGGTGAGTTAACAGTCATGGAGTTATTTAAAAGGGAGGATAGGGAATCAACGCTGCGGGAGCAGAGATACGTGAGGCGAGCTCTCCCCATCACTGACGTAGAGCAAGTCAATCTTATGTGTTTCAAATCGGGTAGAGTTTTTATAGTAGAGTTTTGCATTCCGAAAAATGTAATTATAACTGAATTAGTCAATTTTTATTACGTTTTTTTACGATGAAATTTTACGGCGGCATTTGACGTTGTTTTTTTAAAGTTAGGAGTTGATTTTGGAATCAATCGGTGCAGTAGTGTAAAAGTTCTTTAAAAAAATATTTTTTTGAAAATTTCATTATTGGGATTATCATAAAAATAGTCAGGATAGTTTTTAGGACCTCAAAAATTCAAGATCTTATATAAAATTAATATCGAATTAACGGTGGGTCAGGTGCAAAAATGTCCAAGGACTTTTCATCTAAAAATTTCATTCCCTATCCACCCTTTCAAAAACATCCATGACTTTTAACTCATCCTGTGTAAATATATATACATGAAACCACCTACATATTCTTTTCAATATACATTTTAGAAAAAAATGTTTCATAAAAAAGTTGTTTAGTTTAAAGGATAATGCAATAATTATATTTCTATTTCATGCATCCGAGCCTTAGTGGTATAACTGATCCTTTAAGCGGTGCAAGATAAAGATAAAAAATGTGTATATCTCATAGAAACAAACAACTGTTGTTTGGATTTTTTTTTTCATACTTCCCATAGTTTTAATGTTAATACAGATAATATGGAAATATTGGTTTTAGAAAAACAATCTACATACACAAATATTGTTTATTTAAAAACTCATAAAACCAAACAACCTTTATTTGAAATTTATTTTCATGCGTCCAATACTTCTGGCGTAAATCTAAATTTGCGTCATATTTACACCAAAGCATATGGGATTTATGAAAAAAAAGTTATATTTAATGAATTTCCCTACCTTGCACTATTTCAGAGATATGTTATACCACGCGGACACGGATGCATGGAACAAACATATAATTATTGTATATGTTTTCTCCTTTAAGCTAAGCAAGTTTTGTTTGAAACATTTTTTTTCTAAAATGCATATAGAGATTCTTAAGATAATCAAAGACCAAAGAGAACTCTAGGTTTTTTGAAATTAAATTTCAAATTTTGTCCCAATTCCTAGAACAACTATTTGTATTTTATAAATACGTATTTCGACTACAATGAAGTCATCACCAGTATGAAATAGCTAATCGTAACTAACTGTGAGATATGGAGTCAAAGATATGTTGCTCGTACTAATTGTCAAACCACATAAGACACGCACCATTTTATAAAATATTTAGGTGGAAACTTTTCAAATAAACACCCGGTATATATATATATATATATATATATATATATATATATATATATATATATATATATATATATATATACATATATATATATATATATACATATATATATGTATATATATATATATATATATATATATATATATATTCATATCGTCCATTCAAAATGAAATATCGTATCATATATGCATGCTTTTGGTATTTGGTAGAATCGGTCAACGTGAAAGGGAAACTTGGAAAAAGAAGAACTTTACTAAAATTAATTACCTGATCATTGTTTCTAAAAATCTTATATATACAGATAAATACAGAAATACTCCCCGTTTTCCCTCGATGGATATTTAAAGAAATTTTTGAGAAGTTTTTGCAACGGTACAACACTAAGAGTTCTATTTTCTTGTACCGTAAATGGGCTAAAAATAGTACATCTGAGGAAATTTTACATAGTACCTAAATACGCTTAATACGTACATTATGCGTTCCACTATATGACTATATAAAACCTATTTTGACAAAATGGAAACCCAACTTCAAAAATCAAATATTCTATAACAAAAAATGCACTAAAAAGTAAAAAAATAATTGCATATTCTTGTGCCAATTTTAGTTCACCTAAGCAAAAATTTTTAAATATATATGTACAATTATTGTTAATTTTGGAGGCGGTGTCAGCATAGAGAAATTCACATAACTTTTGGACACCGCCTTCAAAAATAACAATAATTGTACATATATATTTAAAAAATTTTGCTTAGGTGAACTAAAATTGGCACAAGAATATGCAATTATTTTTTTACTTTTTAGTGCATTTTTTGTTATAGAATATTTGATTTATGCAGTCGGATTTCCATTTTGTCAAAATAGGTTTTATTTCTCGCTTTTTAGTGACTTTGAAGTTCTATAACTTATTTTATTTGTCTAAATATGGGTAGACCTACTAAACGACCAACTAATTTTTAGTGCATTTTTTTAGAACACTTTTTTTTATCCGTTTTTTTTTTTTTTTTTTTTTTATTTTTAGTGCATTTTTTCATAACAGATTTTCAGTTTTCTTTACAAGCATTTTGTTTTTTTTTTGTAAAAACTATTTTTTTTGGGGTCGGTTTTTTTTTGTAAAAAATTTTTTTGAAGTCGGTTTTTACAAAAATTTTCTTATTTTCGCATTATGAATGAGTATACCCTTTCAAAACAAAAAAAAATTTCGCAGAAATCTGTTATCACATATAAAAAGAGGATTTTCCTCGATTTCCCGGGGATCCCCTCATCAGAATGCGATTTGGTGCCAATGGGACCAATGGGAAACCAAACTCTTTAGAACAAAAAAAAATTCAAAATCGGTTCATAAATAACGGAGTTCTGAGGTGACATACATAAAAAAAAAAAAATACAGACGAATTGAGAACTATCCTCCTTTTTGAAGTCGGGTTAAAAATATGTATTCATTTAAAAAAATGAAATTCGTTAAATAAAACATCGTATTTATTTGAGATAATGATTATGAGATATTTATAGGGTAACAAATTTATAATTTATTAGTTAAAGAATGAATAAGCAATATGTATTTAAATTTTGTCAACTTTAAAAGATAAGAATAATATATAATAATAATAATAATATATTTTTGATTTGTTACAGTATATTTAAATGTATACAGTATCATTAAAAAAGAAGCTACAATATAATACAATAGAACTCCAATTATCCAGATTGCCAAATTATACGGATCGTATGAGAAGAAAAAAACATATTCAAATGGCTCTTACAGCAGCGAGCAAATGGAAACCGTTCTTTCAGGACCGTTTATTTGCGAAAAAGCAAAACAAAATTTGCTGTTTTTAAGGATCTTTTTTGATGATTTATCTAATTATCTGGATAGAATCCGATTACAATTAATTGGAGTTCTACTGTATATTGAAAGCAATGTTGTCGAGTTCAATACAATAAACATGATTGTACTGATTCAATGTCCTAAATTTGAATAATAATTAATATACTACTGTAGGTACGTAAAACGTAAATTTAAAAAAATATATATATAGTATAAATAGTAACATGTATTTTATACAAAAAACATGAAGCAATAGATAGATTAGCATTAGATGCATTTTAAAGGAAAAAGAAATTTGATGCCATGATTACATTTTATAATAATAATTATAAATTTGTTCATCGCCGGTTTGCAAACTACAACACTAACTACACACAAATGGTCTAGCACTAGCACTGAGTGGAGTAGAAGGACAACAACACACGAGGATGAAGAGATATGACATCCCCAGTCTCAGGGCCAGATTCGCATAGAGAGATGAGTGCTACGCTTACCAATGGAAGCTCTCTCATAATAATAATCTAGTCCCAAACATACTAGAAGTTGGTCAGCACAGTTGCTTATTGTTCTAGGACAGATTGCTATGGTGCAGAAAAGAACAAACAAACAAAAATTAAATATCCAAACGAACAATTAATTATTTCTGGTGCGATTTTGATATAATTGACTATATTGATGCTGAAAGGGCCGGCGGAGTAGTTTTCATTCAAACATTTAATATACATAGATTGCATTCTATGATCCACGTTTCGCTTGTGTTGTTGTTGATGACACTTTTTCTTGAAATTATATTATAAAATCGACAAAATTTCGGTGTAAAGTAATATTAGTTGGGTCACATAGGCATAAAACCGCTATCAAATATTTGATTGAGTGGTATGTTGATGACGAGATTTAACAAAGTTTTTTTTCCATTTATCGTTTAACAACAATATAAGGTCGATTTAAATATTAAACTGACTCTAAATGAATCCAAGAAATTGATTTTCACTTATATCTAATTGTTATATCTATTTAAAAGTCATATCCAATGTAAATATAAGTAATTCTTTTGACAATTCAATGAAAATTCGACACTTAGCGTATGAAATTATAATACAGTAGCCTATACCCGGGACTTAATCCCCGTGACAATACCCGTGAATTTAATCTCCAGCTCCGATCATTTTAAAACAAAAAACCGCAATTTAACACAATGTAATTTAACACCGCTTCCACTACTTCAAATATTTATCGACACTTTCACCAAATTTCTATTGCAGTGAATATTTCCAAATTCTATCTCTTGTAGCGAGCTAAAATACATAATTCTTAAGGCTAAGCATAAGCTTTTAAACAAACAAAAATCGGTCTAGTAGCTTGTGTGTGATGCTCGAACAAAAAATAAACAGACATGTACAATTTCATAATAGCAGAGATTGAAAATTAAGTTACCTAGGCGACTATTTAATGTTCATTATTATTAAATTAAAATCGTGAATATTTTGGTAAATATTAGAGTTACAGAAAAAAATTTAGATTAATTGAATTTCCTACAACTTTACTCATGTAAAATTTTTTCATTTTACTAATATTAAGGAAGATTTTCCTCACTTTGCTCCTTCTCTCTCTTTTTTCCCTTTGTCGATTTTGAAAGAACGACGCATACCAATTTCCACCCCGATTGGACTAAAATTGTGTTCTGTAGAGCGATTGTTATATTATTTTCACTTGTGCTTTCGTCCAAATCACCTTTAGTACATACATAAAAATTATCGTATTTGGATCAATTGAAAAAGTCATCAACGATTCAAAATCAAATTTTTCACTTAGAGCCTTACGGGAAAATATAATTTTTTTATATTCGAAATTGTAACAATCAATTTTAATAAATTAGACACTGTGATTATTATTGTTTTAAAATATTCTTTGCATTATATAGTTTGTTTAATAGAAATTGAAAATAGTTCCGAACATTATAATTTAATTATTTTAATCAGCATTATTGAAACTATTTCGATACATTTTAGAAACAGTAGTATCACCGCGCACAAAAAATACAAATATACAGAAGAAAAAAAACATGTTTATTAAAATAATAAACTTTAATTTTAATTTGCGACAAAAAATGACAAATTTTATTATGGATTTTGTATAATTTTCTGAATGAGATGAGATTTGGTAGAACTTTATGCATTTACTATACGTATTTGGGGCTTTGTTTTAAATTATACTATTGTCAAAGATTTGAAACCAGAGGAGTGCCCTTTGCAATTAACTATTTAATGAAATTTTTAGTGAACTACTCAAAACAGCTTCTTTTTTAATATACAAAAATTTTTTTTAGAGCTTCTGACATAAGAGTTTGTAATGTACTAGTTTCTAAATCGTAGATTTCTTCAATATTAGGATACCTATGAGTACAGTACATGTTTCCCTGAGTTACCTGATAACTACCAACAAACTCAATATTGCTTAAATTAAATTTCAAATTTTGCCCCAATTCCTAAAACAATTATTTGTATTTTATAAATACGTATTTCGACTACAAGGTGAGACACGCACCAAATTAACAACGAGCAACATATCTCTGACTCCATATCCCAGAGATAGCTACGATTAGCTAATTCATACTGATGATGATTACCTTGTAGTCAAAATACGTATTTATAAAATACAAATAATTGTTCTAGGAATTGGGGGAAAATTTGAAATTTAATTTCAAAAAACCTAGGGTTCTCTTTAATTATTTTAATAAACTTTATATCATTATTGCTTATTGTATATTCAGGCAAAATACTAATTTTTTGTTGATTTTGGATTGATTTTTTAAGTCCAAATCATTAATTCTCTCTTATTTAATTTTTATTGAGTAGATTTTGGATCGAATATACTAGAATCTCTTGATATATTCCTACATTGGCACCCGGTTGGAGAATCATGGTATATTCCTTAAAATTCGATAATGTGTTATCGCATTCCAATCATGATCAGTTGTTTTGATACAATCGAATTCGCAGGTGCAGGTTGATCCTCGCTAAACAATAACAGTTAAATTTCGTCATCTTTAGACAAAAAAATTTAACCGTTATATATTTTTTTTCTAATAAAAATTTTCCCTACACACATAATATTAAAACCACGACCATTTTACATACAATCGTAATAAATAAAAATTTAAAATGTTGTTATTCAAAAATTAATGCAAATAAATATGTTCTTAAATAGTTCAATCTCATTGGTTACGCCATACAGATACTTTTAATCACCGATTCAAAAATCATATTTTAATAATAATACAAAAAAAGAGGCGTGTTTTATGTATTAAATCTGCTGTAATTTTATTTGTAAAATTACCCCGATACAATCACATTCTAATCAACGATTATTATACGATCAAACGATTATACTATGATTATATTTATACAATTACATCTGTTTTTTTTTTTCTTCTTTAAATTGATACACAAAAATTTGTAACTGAAATAAATAAAAACATGTTTTTTTTAATGTGATATTTAGCAATGACCCTTATAATTTTTGCTGTAGAACATGATGCGTACGAACTAACCCTATTATATATAATAAGGTAGCTTCTGAGTACATACAAAAAGCATTTATTTAATAAATAAATTTAAAAAGAAGCCTTTTTTTATTTTAATTTGATCATATTATATGTAGTAGAATTTTCCCCTCAATGATTTTTTGAAGTGTGTCAAATTTTGTTAGATACATCAGAAACTATCAGAAATCGTTGTTAACATTTATCTAAGTACTCGTTTTTTATTTTGTTTATTAGTTATAAAATTTTGTGAATAAAACACCATTAACTAAATAATAGTAATTTTTCATTGAATTATGTGTGTATGGACCTATAAGATGAAGAGTTTTTTTAACCACATATCTAACCGAAATTGTTACAATTGTGAGAAGTTTTTTTTTTTTTAAAGTGGGCTTGAACAATAAATTTTGTGTGATATATTTTTTGACACCATTTCAATCAATGATAGCCTTAAATTCTATTTAACGGTACACTAAACCACACAAGTAGTGTCTTTTTTTTTTAATTTACAGTCGATTTGTATCGAATTCATTCTCTTTTCGAAATATGTTTAGAATAAGAGATGTTAGGATTTTTATGACGAACAACTTTTATTCGAGACTAATTTTTCAAAAACTAAAAATATATTCGGCACAAATCGACTAAAAAATTTTTAAAAAAGGGCATCATGGTTGATATAGTGCAATCATAACTTTTACACAGAAGAACTATACTTGTTTAATAATACACTTCATATCATTTCTAATAACGTTTTTTATATCCGCAATATATTCAAGCTGTAATTGTCAAGACTAGTCATTGGAATACGAAATTTGGCCATTTAGTTCATTTTCGCTTAAATGTCCGTCAGTCCGTCCGTGTGTAAACACGATAACTCAAAAACTAAAAAGGATAGCGAGCTGAAATATTGTATGTGTGTTCTAGAGCGAAAAAATATGGTCAAGTTCGTGAATGGGCAAAATCGAATCATATTTGGGCAAAATGGCTAAAACTGCCATTAACTCAGTTAGTTGTTATTTCCATTTGTTAACAATATAACTTTATAAACTATTCTTAAGATATTAATGCAATAAACTTAAGGATATACGAGCACTAGAGCTTCAAAAAGATTAAGGCTTGATTTTTAGAGTACATGTAGTTGAAGTGCATATATATCAATTATAAATGTTTCAGGTGAGGGGGGGTACGGGTTACGGGGGTCTTGAATTAATTAGTGAATGTTAAAGATCGAGTTTTAATGCATTGCTCTTATGGAAAAATCCGCGAGCATAAGGTCGAAGTGCAGTACATTTTAGACCCCAGGATATATCTATCTATCTATCTAAACCGTGAGCTTCGACATATTTGGATAATTTTCCCTTGGAATAAAATAACACGAATAATAAAAACTACGTAATAGAAAATAGAAATATGAATAAAGAGATTGATCCAATAAAATTCCGGTATGACGAGCCTAGAAAAAAGATATTTAAGAAAAAAAATTGAGATTTCGGGTAAATCTTATTTCTGTCGGCGGTAGCTTAATTACCCGAAATCACAGGTTTTTTTCTTAAATATATATTTTTTTTAAACCCGGTATGACGGGCCAAAATTAAATTATAATTTTAACTAAAGCGACAAATCTTAACTTTTCATATATTGTTTGTAATTTAAAATCGTGAAGGATCTTTTGCGCCACCTGTATATATAGAAATAAATTATATTCTCTTATATATAGATACAGCCCGTATTTTAAAATACACCCAATCTGCAAACAATGTATAGTGTAAAATTTCAAATTCGCCCCCATTACCTAGATCAGTTTTTTGTATTATAAATACGTATTTCGACTACAATGTAGTCATCATCAGTATAAATTAGTTAGTCGTACTCTTTGACAATTAGAAATAAATATAAAGTCGAGATCAACAGACAAAAATAAAAATAAATAGAAAACTAACTAGATTAAAATATACTAGATTTAAAATATAATAAATTTTAAATTATATTGAAATTGCACTTGTTAAAATTTCCTTCATTCACATTTATTCCTGTTAATTTTACTCTTATTAAAATTACTCTTATATTGTCGCAGGATATGTTACTTGTTGCTAATTTGGTGACAGTTTCACAGTTTGGTGAATTTTTATTTTTGTCTGTTGATCTCGACTTTATATCTATTTCTAATTGTCAAAGAGTAAAGTACGTCTAGCTAATTTATACTGATGATGACTACATTGTAGTCGAAATACGTATTTATAATACAAAAAACTGATCTAGGTAAACCTAGAGTTCTCACTAATTATCATTCAATAATATAATGTATAGTGTATCAATCGCTGTCTATAAGTAGTGTACTATGATATGGTTTACTTTGTCGCATGTAAACTGTATTAAAATCAGTATTGTATAACATATAACTATTATACTTATCACTCTCTAACTACAATCATTTATATATAGTTGCATCTTACTCGTGCATGTATATATCGTCGTTATTTTCCGTCGTCCGTCATGTGAGTGGGCCTACATGTATATGTAACAAAGACACCATAGCATAGTCACTACATATAGGCAGCGATAGATACACTATACATTATTTCCAGATTGGGCGTATTTTGAAATACAAGCTGTATATAGAAATAAATGAAACATCATAAATCAAAATTGAAAAATTATTATTACACTTTTATAATAAATAAAACAAAACTATATCTTTCACATTTCACCTTTCACCATCCATATAATATAATATGCATTGAACAAACATGAATTGCTGCTATATAAGTATATATAAACATACAATATTCAATACTTTCGATATTTGTTGTGTTCTTATAAACTCATTAATTTTAAAATTTAAAATATCCAATACTAGCAGATTACCAGGCTATGCTCATGGACGCAGGTCTAACGAATCCAAATGAGTTCAAGACAGAGAACATTTTTAACCATTTTTGAGTATTGCATTCTTCTTTTTTTTTTTTAAATTATACTGCGTTTTTAACAACTATGGTCATTACGCAGTATGCGTTGCATTCTTAATCATCCATGAAAAATCATACACATCATGGATGGGGATCGAACCCACAACCTCTAGCATGCCAGACCGTTGATCCATGAGCTTATATTTCTTCATTTACTTAATACCGATGTATCATTAGTGTGTTATCGATGTATCATTAAGGCGTTATGTCTGCGCAGTATGCCTACTTGAAATCGGGGAGGTTATAGGTTCGAATCCCGACATCGGCAGTTTGTCAATTATTAAGAAAAAAAAGGGGGTGGGGTTATTTGACTAAACTGTCGGCGTATGGACAAGAACGAAGTAACCGGCTATGCTTGAGAAGGTTTTCTGCAGTTTCCTTCACGAACTCCAGATGAATATTGCCATAGTTTCTAGCATAGTCAGCTGCAGCCGCATATCCAAACAATGTCTATACACAAAAATTCCTTCCACTCCACTCACAGCCTCACATCTTTAGGCATCACAATGGACCTTATGGACGAAGTGTAGCCTGTCCAGGGCAGCCTCTACAATCTATCTATCATTATATCTATCATTAGTGTGTTTGTCACTATTTAGATTCTATAGCACGATAGTGCGTCAGTGAAAATTTAAGCATAGACGCCTTCCGTATTTATTTTTATATAGGCTTTACACGAAGGATTAGAAATGGTTTTTAGACCTATGTAGCGCAGGAACAAAAACAGTTGTGAGGCTCAAAAATGTAGCGTGAGACCAATCACCTGATGGTACGTACCAAACTTCAAAAATTACAGCTTAAATAGTTTCCAAGATATTAAACCTAAATCGACATTTTGGGGACTCACTCACTCATCATCATCATCAATATTTTAGAGTACTTCTATTTGTCCTAGAAATTTTTGGCAGGAAGACAAGTTTTAGACTGAAACCACCCAAAAATAATTTCTGAAAATCAGAAATTTATCTCCGACCCCCCGCAAGTTGGGCAAAAATATCTACCGCGAAAAGGGTAAGAGGTAGAAGAAATTAATGTAGACAAAAAATTTTCCTTTCTAAAAATAACAATTTTGTTTGAAACTTTTTGCATAAAGTTTATAGATTTGCCATAATTTCTGTTCAAACATTGTCAATTACAAATAGCCATACCATGTGTCTGTAGCCAGTCTAGTTTTAATCTGATCAGAATGAAATTTTGTAAGGCTGAGTTCGTTAATGCGTTAATCGGCCAAGGTGGGTTTAGAGGGAGGAGGAAATGTAAAATTTGGAATATATCTCTTAATATTGGAAAACTCAAAAAATATATTATAAAAAAGTGAAATACGAAATACCCTGTACCTGCGAAACGTACACAATAAATGTATACCAATCATTTGCATACTTTTAGTAAACAACTTTATCCTCATTTAAATACACACCAAGGAGAATCTTTTGCAATAAATTTATACCAATCATTTTCTTATTTTTGTTAAGCATATTGGTCCTTGCATACCAACCAAGTATCCGCGCTTGTAAAGGCGTTGAGTGTACTTGGAACTGGGAGGTTATGGTTCGAATTCCGACATCGGCAGTTTGTCAATTTAAAAAAAAAGAGGGAACGGTTAATTGAATAAACTGTCGGCGTATGGACAAGAACGAAGTAACCGACTATGCTTGTGGAGGTTTTCTGCAGTTTCCTTCACGAACTCCAGATGAGTATCGGCATAGTTCCTATCAAAGTCGGCTGCAGCCGCACATCCTACCAATTCCTAGTCTAAACACAAAATTCCTTATCCTCCACTCACATCCTTACATCCTTATGGCATCACAATGGACCTTATGGTCGAAGTGTGTCCCGTCCAGTACAGCCTATACAATCTATCTTGGTCCTTGCATAGATTTCACTACTTTTGAAGGTGAAAATATTTTTTCAAATCTTGCTATTATTGATTTATTGGTTTATTTCAAATCTTGCTATTATTCATTACAACAAATGTTACCAATATTCAGACATATTACTGAAATGTCAAGGTAAGTAAACGGTAGTCACCTCCGTTAGTATAACCCAACTCAACATCGATTTCGGTGATCAAAAATATTATTTCTAATTATACATATGACGTGGTACTATATTGTACATAGAGGTAATAAAGTAAAAACAAATCATTGCTACAAGCAATCTTGCTATTATTGATTTATTGGTTTATTTCAAATCTTGCTATTATTGATTACAACAAATGTTATCAATATTCAGACATATTACTGAAATGTCAAGGTAAGTAAACGGTAGTCACCTCCGTTAGTATAACCCAACTCAACATCGATTTCGGTGATCAAAAATATTATTTCTAATTATACATATGACGTGGTACTATATTGTACATAGAGGTAATAAAGTAAAAACAAATCATTGCTACAAGCAATCTTGCTATTATTGATTTATTGGTTTATTTCAAATCTTGCTATTATTGATTACAACAAATGTTACCAATATTCAGACATATTACTGAAATGTCAAGGTAAGTAAACGGTAGTCACCTCCGTTAGTATAACCCAACTCAACATCGATTTCGGTGATCAAAAATATTATTTCTAATTATACATATGACGTGGTACTATATTGTACATAGAGGTAATAAAGTAAAAACAAATCATTGCTACAAGCAAGAGTTGACATTAGAATTATTATTATTATCAAACAATGTACCTACAATTTTATCTAGGTTATACCTTATAGGGGTGAGATTACACTTTCAATAATAATATGAAAGATGAATTTCTCTGTTATATGTACACATTGTTAATATATACAGAGTGTTTCAAAATATATGTTTAGGAAATTATTCAATTTGGTAGTTACGAGTTAATAGAACCAATCCCTTCTCATTAGAAGGGAGATAAGAGGATTGTTTTTAGACAGTAAGAATCTGACACTACCAGTAACTCCACCTAGCTGGTGTCTTTTCGAAGTTTTTTCAACCTCGATAAAAGAAAGTAGTTACAAGCCTGGGAAGGCGGAAACTGTGGAAACACAGCAACCAAGAACCAATTGAGATAACGATCAAACGTAGAAAATGGCTTGGGCACCATCGAGGGATAAAAATGCTCGAGTTTGGGCTGGATCATACGGAACTAGTGCCGAAAGGGTTGGTCTAGATAAATTTAGAGGAAAAGCTCTGAAGGAAATGTTTGTCGACAACGGAACCGTTGACGAGAAGTGAAGGACTTCTTGGAGAATCGGAAAGACGGGTGAAGATTCACCAGAACCCTAAGATATCCACTACGTTTAAAATTTAATCTAATTCATTCTATTTGGAGCAGCCTGTATATGTTATATATATATATATATATATATATATATATATATATATATATATATATATATATATATATGTATAATAAAAACATATAAAAACATTGTTTACTAAAATATAATAAAGTACGATACGCTATAAACATTGAATACACATATTGGTCGAATAATTCTTTACATTCAAAACATTGTAACTAATATATTTTGACATATATTATTATAGTTAGTAATTTGGTAATATCAGATTATATCAAAATATTTTTTGTTGTAGATGTTTCTTGTTTGTTATACAGTTATACAGACTGCACAATTATATTATCTTATATATATATATATATATATATATATATATATATATATATATATATATATTATACTGAATTGATTTTGAATCAATTACAACTGTTGTTCAAATTGATAAGAGATACCATATATTTACTGGTAAACAAAGTGAAATTACAAATTCATATGAATATTATAAATGCAAAAGCCTGTTAAGTTTTCCCGGCAGTACTGTTACTGATTTTGTGATCATTTTAGAACATGCGTCGCAGCAGTTGTAAGTCAACGCTATGGTCCAGAAATCAATAGTATAAAATTTTTATAATTTATATAAATATTTTTATTTACATTTGTTACACTAATAAACTTTTACAATTTTGTGTGTGTAAGTATCGATAGTCAGTGTATGTTTTGGAAAGTAATCGACGTAATTATAGACACTCAAATAATTTTTAGTTCTACTGCCCTTACTGATACACCCAGTAGAAAGAGCGTTTTCAAACAAATGAATTTGGCGCCTCATGAATCTATCCTGTATCTGCTGTAACCCAGAGGCCCGCAGTTAAGTACAATGTGGCTGGATGATCCTCCTCCTCGCCACACTTGAGCCTATGCACTGCACAACTACGGTCCTTCTGTCCAGGTAACGATCCAGATAATGTGGGCCCTCAACGAGCAGTTGGCTAGTGAGGGTTAGCAGCATCGAGAGTTGCACCTTTGTGGATTGTTACTGAGTCATTATGACCTCAGGATACCTCCGCAGTGCAATGCACATCTTTGTTGTTGTGGTGGTTTCGGCAAAGGTATTTATAGCTCTTGCCTTTTCTTCCCCCCTATGTTTTTTCGACATGTATTTCGGGCTTGGACTCCCATGTTCAGATCTTCCTGTGGGTTTTTTCAGGGGTTGATTCCCTGAGTTGGCCCCCACAGGTGTCAGTGTTTTAGAAACCAGGGTTGTAGGTTTTTTTTTCCGATTTTTCCTGGAGGTGGAGTCGGTTTCCCCTCAGCTCTGGCTTTCTCTACTGCTGCTTTTCTTCGGGCTGCACCCGATAAATTTTTCTTTCTTCTTTCAGGAAAATATTCTAGAATTTATCGTCCAGATTTCCTTCTAGGCTGGGTGCACCTGCTGTTTTTTATGTCTCAATGAGGTTAGTTTGCGCAGCCTCGGCTGATTCACTTTTGGGTATTTGAGCTCCAGAGTTTATAATTTTACATTTGGTTTCCATTTTGGTCCCACGAGTAATTCTGGCTGACTACTACCCCCATCAGCCCCTTGATGGGGAGGGCATTTATACAATGGAGTTTGCCAGTTGCTCCAAGGGGATTATTTATGACAGCATATAATTCTTCTTATGTCATTAATAATTGTAATAAGGTTCAATATAATATTTTGTTTTACTGAAAAAGTATGATGGTTGGTCGTTATAGCCGATGAATTTCGATAAATGTTCGTCGCTTTAAGCGATATTTCGCTTTTCCCGATGTCGTTATAAGCAGTATATTAACATAGGTGTATATAGGGACCTTGCCATTTAGTCGTAATAACCGATCCGTCTTTGTAAACGAGATCGGTATAGCCGGTTTCGACTCTGTATATACATGATCATCCCATTTTCCAACAACAGTCAATAGTGGAGTATTTTTTGTTAGGGAGACGGTCTGTTCATAATACAAATGTTGTATTGTATGTTGTGTGTTGGCTTGTAGGGACATAGTGTTCTTAAGTTGATGTCTGCTTGTGGCCTCCACTCTAATTGAGTGATACAATTTGATACGTAATACATCTAACTCCGTATATGGTTCCATTGGTAATGATTTGTTAATCAATTGAATTGTAGGTTACAGGCATTCATCAGTATAAGAGCGCCTTGTTCGCCTGAGGTAGCATATAGCATATAGGATGGTATTTGTGTTATGAACAGTCTCCCTAACAGGAGGTGTTCTATTGGATGTTATTGGAAAATGGGAAGATAATGGAAAGAAGTGGAGGCATGTGCTATTATGCACCTGATTCGATTCACCTTATATATATATATATATATATATATATATATATATATATAATATATATATATATATATATATATATATATATATATATATATACATGTATATTATATTAAGCTATATGTTATCTAAATTAAGAATTGTAATAATTTGGTTTGATTTACTATTATTATATAACAAGGAATTTATCTATAAATTGGATTATCTATCGTAATATATGTCTAAGCTTATGTGTGTATGTGTGTGTGTGTGTGTATGTGTTATTATGATTATTTATTAGAAATATTTGTTTGTTACTTTAATTAACACGCTTCCTCAATAGAGAATATGCATGAAAATTTGTTTTCACATTTATTTTCAGAATATGAAAATACTGTTAATACTGTAATACTGTAATATTATTTAAAAACGAAATTAAAATCTGCCTCTTTCTTGCAAAACGTAGTTTTACGTTATTTTAAATGGTGATAGCGTATTATGACGTCACATGTCATGTCAAGAGGGCTATCACTCTCTTTGTCTAATCGGGAATTTCAATCATTCATATATCGCTTATTTTTAAAGTTATTTAAAAAGTAATTTTACCTTGATATTTGTCAAGTAAACATGCTTCAATTCAAGTGAAAAAAAATTTTCATGCATATTCCCTATTGTATTATCTAAACATATGTCCTTGAATATAGGAGAATCAGTTCATTTATGGAAATTCCAGGTAAATCCTTGTATATCCTGTATTTGAGGAAAATTTACTAAATATATTATCCGACAAAAAACATAAATGTGAGAAGGGCCAAGTTTTCAAATACAAAAATGATATCCAGCAAAAACAGATATCCAGCAAAAACAAAAGTATACGCCTCCAAAAGTAATGAAATCTATATAATGATCAAGTTTTTAAACAAAAATAAGAAAATATTGATATATATTTATTGGGTCAGTTTCTCCGGTGCTGCAGGATTTTCATATTTTAACGAGGTTTTAAATATACTAACAACTTTTATTCGAAACATTTTCCCAAAAACCGAATCAACTACGGTACAAATCAACTAAAATATTTTGAAAAATGAGCGCTTTTTTTGTAGCCCATAGTTCAATGACAGCATTATTACTTACTATTGGCATGCTATCAATTTAATGACTGAAAAACCAACAATATTGTATAATAATCAATCTTTCCAAAGCTTACTCTTGGGTGGTGAGTTTTCAGTAAATCACATTGTATTTAAGTAGACAATAAAATAAACTTTAGAAATTTGATTTATGATTCTTGTATATGAATTTCGTCGTCTATTCGAAAATCACTCAAATATTTGATAAATCATACCAAGCGATGTCTGTGGGTAGTGACGGTGGGTTGGTTGAGCTTTAGAACTTATATATTATATTGACAGACGTCTCATCATTATTTTAATCGAAAAAAAAATAGTAACACCATTAACCCTCAAGTTCATTTGAATTCTGTATTGAAGACGTACGCATAACATTTTATGGAAAAGTATTTTTATAAAAATATATTTTTTTCTTATAATATATCGGTTGTTTTTTTATACTAAAGAGATGAAAGTATTATATTCGAAAAAAAAAGTAAATGTTATGATTTTATAGACAAAAAAAACCTTTTGTTTTCAGTATAACATAACACATACAGTGAACACCGCTTATAGCGACATGGTAGTGAACTGTCGCCAGATTTTCAGATTTTCTCAGACACGGCTCTCACTCTCTCTCAATTATTTTGTTGTAAATTTGCTTATTCATTTTATAGAATATATAAATAAATAAATACCGCTACACGACGCCAGAGAACTCGGTTACTGGCAACATTTTTCAATTCATTTCAAGATATTCCGATGTTTCTTGCTCGATAGTTCTGTGCCAGTTAGAAAAACGCGGCACCCTGTTTGGTGGAAACCTTATGGATTCCAATGAGCATGAGCTAGAACATGAGCTATCCATTTCCATTTCCACCTTAGTATTTGAAGTTCGATAGGTTTAAAGTGACTACGTTTCCATAGATTGGAAAATGTATTTTCTTTAGCTTTACTTGTAATAAGTTTTTCCATTTAAAACCTTTCATTTTTAGTAGGAGAGATAATCCACAATTTATATTTCCAACTCTCTCTGAAAAAAAAACTAATAGCTGAACTTCCCATTTGGATCTAAATAGATTTCCATTTGGATCTAAACAGATATTTATTTCCCTTTTATATCATCACGATAAATGGATATCTTTTCAAGGAAGCTTGAATATTTCTTCAAGGAAGATAGTTTGGAAAAAACGATGCGAATAAAAGTTGTTCAGATGGAGAAATATTGTGGCCAATTTGATCATTATCTTCAAGGTCTTTTTATTGTCAATTTATAGATAAAAATTACATCCATCCAAGTCATTTAGTACCTTAGAAAAATGTGGCAGTTAATTGACTAAACTGTAAGCGTATGGATAAGAACGTAAGTAACCGACTATGCTTGTGAAGGTTTTCTGCAACTTCCTTTCACGAACTCCAGATGAATATCGGCATAGTCGACTGCATTTGCACAACCTATCAATTTCTTAGTCTGCATACAAATTCCTTGTCCTTTAGGGTTCGGTAAAAAAGATCTACTCGCCAGGCTTCGACCTCACTGATTTTGTTTAGTAACTATAACTTTTACTGTGTCACAATCATTCTGTCTATTTTACTTTTAGCTCTCACGATCATGGATGAACTACTTAAAAAAACTTTACAAATCCAAATAGATCACTCTGTAATCAAATTATATTATGCAGTTAAATAACAATAACTGTTAAATTATTTTTTAAACATTTTGACTGATGATGGCATACACAAATAACTTGATCGTAAAAATTTTATTTATATTTGATTAAATAAAAATAAAATTGTATACGTATATATCAGGGATGGGTATGTTCTTACATCATCTTCTATTTGCTTGTTCAAATTTTCACAATACCCCATAAAAAATTAACACACGTAAACCCCACTTTACTACAATTTGTATCCCACTACAAAAGGTTGTGTTGCAATGATGCATGGCAAAATAAGAACTATCAGCTTACGCACTACACTCACAAGACCATCTTAATGCCTATACCCGCCGTAACGCGCGCGATTTGAACAATAAAATAATGCACTGATCTAAAGCATTTAATCATTTTCAAATGACTAAATAGCTAAATCATTTTAAAATGGTATTTAAAATGCAAAATAGAAATGAATTTTTAAAATACATTCAAAATATAAAATGTAAATTAACATTTTAAGGATGAGTATCAAAATGTTAAGAAACGAACGATATTTAGTAGTATATACCTCACTTAAGGCTGAAGCTACTACAAATGTTTCAAAACGTTTAACTAAACCGTTAAAAAGTTATTGCAATTTTAAAAAACTGTAATTTTAGAGACGTTCTTGTGGAGATTTGTTCACTCAATAGATAAAATTCATTTCCATTATCATTTAAAAAAAGCTACATAGCGCCCCAAATTTTCAAATTATATAACTTTTGTACAGTTTTATTAAAATTCACTAAACGGTTGTTAAAAAAAAAATTATAAAAAAACGTCCTTGTCACTTATACGTAAATGGTATAAAAAGAAAAAGGATATATATTTTTGTTCATTTCAATTAAAGGGACATTCACTGCCAAAAGTTAGTTAAAAGTTTTTCAAATTATTATAATTTTTATTTAATTCAACATTACTGGTGAAATTCCTTATTTTATTTTAAATTATATGTATTTCTTTTAGTATTAACACTATTTATTTTACTAGAAAACGTAGATATTTACGAATTTCTAATTTTTAGTACATTTTTCTCCGATTGTATCTACTTAACATTCTTAAATAACTATTTAAAGTAGAACCATCTCAAATATTTCACATCCCTGTGATATAAGTTCTAAATACATTCATATAGGCACTAATTCAGGAGAACAATAAAACCTATTTTGACAAAATGGAAACCCGACTTCTAAAATCAAATATTCTATAACAAAAGATGCACTAAAATGTAAAAAAATAATTGCATATTCTTGTGCCAATTTTAGTTCACCAAAGCAAAAATTTTTAAATATTTATGTACAATTATTGTTATTTTTGGAGGCGGTGTCAGCATAGAGAAATTCACATAACTTTTGGACACCGCCTCCAAAAATAACAATAATTGTACATATATATTTAAAAATTTTTGCTTTGGTGAACTAAAATTGGCACAAGAATATGCAATTATTTTTTTACTTTTTAGTGCATCTTTTGTTATAGAATATTTGATTTTAGAAGTCGGGTTTCCATTTTGTCAAAATAGGTTTTATTTCTCGCTTTTTAGTGACTTTGAAGTTCTATAACTGATTTTATTTGTCTAAATATGGGTAGATCTACTAAACGACCAACTAATTTGTAGTGAATTTTTTTATAACACTTTTTTTTACCCGTTTTTTTTTTTTTTTTAATTTTTAGTGCATTTTTTTATAACAGATTTTCAGTTTTTTTTACAAGCATTTTCTTTTTTTTTCGTAAAAATTTTTTTTTTTTGGGGTCGGTTTTTTTTTTTGTAAAAAATTTTTTTGAAGTCGGTTTTTAAAAAAATTTTCTCATTTTCCCATTATGAATGAGTATACCCTTTCAAAAAAAGATAATAATTCGCAGAAATCGGTTATCACATATAAAATGAGGGTTTTCCTCGATTTCCCGGAGATCCCCTCATCAGAATGCGATTTGGTGACAATGGGACCAATGGGAAACCAAGCCCTTTAAAACAAAATAAAAAATTCAAAATCGGTTCATAAATGACGAAGGTCTGAGGTGACACACACAAAAAAAAAAAAAAAAAAATACAGACGAATTGAGAACCATCCTCCTTTTTTGAAGTCGGGTTAAAAAGCAAAAGAAACCTGTAAATTTTTGCAATTGTCGATTGTAAAGAAATTCTAACAAAAAAATAGTGAAAATTCTAACAAAAAAAATAGTAGCGTCGTATACACGTAGTCAAGTATCAATCCGTACCTTTTTGACGATGTACTTTTTCTATTTTTGTTTGATATTTTGCATTATTTTATTTTTAAACATAAAATTTTATAACAGAATGTGAATGTCATTACTTTGACTGTTATTAGTTGTGAGCGCATTTACAGACAGTATTATATAGTTAGGACATATGTTCAAGAAGAAAAGGATATCATTATGTAGATAAACATTCGAATACCACCCATTGTAGTCTCAAGGTATCAAGTTCAAGGTAACCGTGAATATTTATATACATTGCTTATCAAATTCACAACACACAAACACAAAAAGAACTCTAAAAGAAAAGTCCCTAAGTATATATACTTAGTAATTTATGAATATAATTTGAGCACTCCATTTGATTACCACAAGGGTTTTATTATTGTAGCGAATATTCCATTATCGCACTTATTGCATTATCGAGCTTTTTTATGGAGAATTAAATAAACTGTAATGTATTTCATAACTATTTTCCACGAATATTAAATCCATTGTTTTTCAGTGACATGTAAAGAAATATAATTCATCTCTAAATAAATTCGTCACGTACATTAAGCACTATTACAATTAAGATACTGTCGACTAATAAGGTCCGGCTCCTAATAAAGCCCAGTTATGAAAAATCGTTATTGTAATAGGGAATATGCATGCAAATTATTTTTCAAATTTATTTTCAGAATATGAAAATACTGTTAATACTGTAATAATATTTAAAAACGAAATTAAAATCCGACAAATATCAAGGAAGCTATAAGCTTTTAAAGATTATTATCTGTCTCTTTCTTGCAAAAATACTAAAAACGGAGTTTTACGTGTATTTTAAATGGTGAAAGTGTAATATGACATCACATAACATATCAAGAGGGCTATCACCCTCTTTGTCTAATCGGGAATTTCAATCATTCATATCTCGCTTATTTTTAATGTTATTTAAAAAGTAATTTTACCTTGATATTTTTCAAGTAAACATGCTTCAATTCAAGTGAAAAAAAATTTCCATGCACTTCACTTGAATTGAAGCATTTTCACTTTCCTTCACTTGAATTGAAGCATGTTTACTTGAAAAATATCAAGGTAAAATTACTTTTTAAATAACATTAAAAATAAGCGAGATTGTTCATAACTATTTTCCACGAATATTAAATCCATTGTTTTTCAGTGACATGTAAAGAAATATAATTCATCTCTAAATAAATTCGTCACGTACATTAAGCACTATTACAATTAAGATACTGTCGACTAATAAGGTCCGGCTCCTAATAAAGCCCAGTTATGAAAAATCGGTATTGTTGTATGTAAAAAAATAAATTAGAGTTTAATTTAAAAAAAATTGTGTGTTTAGTTTTAAAAAAAAAGACTAAACACTTTATAGAAAATAATTGAATTATCAATTATTTTCATAAATGTGAAATTAAATTAATTTAGTAATTTTAATTAAAAAAGTTATTATGATGTATTTTTAAAAAAAATAATGAAAACTAAATATACGGTACTTTAGAAAAAAATCCAAAGCAGAGTATTGTATGTGGAATTATGAAAATTAGAAAACGATCGGTGCTAATGCCATACACGTAAATATAAAAAAAAAACACGTTGAACCGAAAGTCTTTCAATAAAAGCTGGGCCCATTAAAAAAGATAATATTGAGGTAGTAAGATCTTTACTATCCAGTAAGTGTCTTAGTTATCGACAAGTGATTCGAATCTGAAAAAAAATAAAAGGTACAAAAGGGGAACAAAACAAATATATGTTAAAATAAAATATATATTTGAAATAAATAATTTCTAATCTAATACACTGATAGTACAACTATCCTTAAAACACTAACATTGGTTGTACAAGTTATGAAAACAAAGATTACGTGAATATGTGCTAAATAGAACTGTAGTAAAAGAAAACTACAGTAAAAAAAAAATATGTTCAAATATGTCTGATTTGCAAAAATATAAATATGGATTACAAATTTAATTCAGATACATAGTTGTATATAAAGAGACATTACGCTTCTGTAAAGAAAAAATACACGGCCAAAAAAAAACCAAGCGTATACAAACAATATAGTTATAAATTGAAAAAGTCAATGCATATTCACATAAAATATAAATTGTACACCAAAAGTGTGTATAGAATGTGTATTGAATTGTTACAAGCTTGAGAGACCACAAGTTTCGGAATAGTGAATTAAATAAATTATACAAAAAAAAAATATACTTAGATACAATCAGATAGAAACCATTAATTCGCCCATTCGATACTTCAGCACAATCCATAAAAAATATTCAACTTGTAAATTGAAGAAATAAAAATTTTAAATATCATCTGATTAATTGATGTGAATCAACTAATTTTAGTAATTGTCTTCTTTTTGTAGCTCACAGAGAGAAGTAATTTTTGTAACTTCCAGAGAGAAATACTCTTTGTAACTACTTTCTTTTTGTAACTCACTCCATGAGATGAGTTTTGTAACTATTTTTTTGTGACTCTACTGAGCCAACTAATTTTTGTAACTACCTCGATGAGAGGAGTATTGTAACTGAACTGAAAGAAGTATTTTTTGTAACTACTTTCTTTTTGTAACTCACTCCATGAGATGAGTTTTGTAACTACTTTCTTTTTGTAACTCACTCCATGAGATGAGTTTTGTAACTATTTTTTTGTGACTCTACTGAGCCAACTAATTTTTGTAACTACCTCGATGAGAGGAGTATTGTAACTGAACTGAAAGAAGTATTTTTTGTAACTGATTTTAAATATGTGCTGAAATATCGAAGTAAGCTTGTATATACGCAAGTCATTTCTGATCTAAGCAAATGCCTGTTGAAACTATGCAAATTCTCAACTAGCATAAACCAATAATTATATAAATTATTTCTTCTTGAATAATAAAAATATGAAAAAAAATCAATACTAAATTTTATACAGTGGCGTAGTAAAAAAATTATTCTCCATTGTAATAGGGAATATGCATGCAAATTTTTTTTCAAATTTATTTTCAGAATATGAAAATACTGTTAATACTGTAATAATATTTAAAAACGAAATTAAAATCCGACAAATATCAAGGAAGCTATAAGCTTTTAAAGATTATTATCTGTCTCTTTCTTGCAAAAATACTAAAAACGGAGTTTTACGTGTATTTTAAATGGTGAAAGTGTAATATGACATCACATAACATATCAAGAGGGCTATCACCCTCTTTGTCTAATCGGGAATTTCAATCATTCATATCTCGCTTATTTTTAATGTTATTTAAAAAGTAATTTTACCTTGATATTTTTCAAGTAAACATGCTTCAATTCAAGTGAAAAAAAATTTCCATGCATATTCCCTAATAGGGAATATGCATGAATTGAATTAATTCGAAATATCCAATATATAAGCAGAAACGCATGTTAGTCAAATGCGTTTTCAGTTAGACAGCAAACCCGTGTTTAGTGATGTATCAATAAGACACTCTGTTTATAATATTGATTAATCACTTTTTTGAAATTTTCGGTGAATAAAGTGGTGTTTGTTTTTTATTTACTATTGGATCATAATATTTAAGCTTTTCATCATTGGTAGCAAGTCGATTTTTATTTATTTATTTCATCATTTTTCTCACCTTATGAGTATTAAATTTAACTTGTTTTATTAATTAATCTCCAGAAATTTTCGCTTTAAGAGCATTTTTATATACAAACGGCCAGTTAAATTAAAGTAAGCTTTTTATATTCCGTGCAAACAAAACAGTTTCTTAGTCCATTTAGCCAATTTAGTTCCTTCTGTTACCAAAGTTCGAGATTCTTTCCTAAGACACCCATTAAGGCCCAGGGTGGATAGAAGTTAAAAATAAAATACCGATATCGATAGCATGTCACATACCAAATTGCATTCCGATCGAACTAAAATTGTGATCTATTGAGCGTGTCCACACTTATATGTATCGATCCAAGGGCATACTATAAAGGATCGAACGAAATTACTTCATCGTTACAATTGCAATAGGTGAATTTTATTATTCCAGTTCCAATTGTCAGTTTAGTTCAAATTTAAAAACAAAATATAAAATACAACTGTCAGATTATAATAGTAGGTATGTGGTGACATCTACACAAAACATCATTAAATATTAAAGACAACTAACTGAATATACCATGTCAATAAACACTAGAAAAAAAATTTAATTTTGAAAAATTGAATTGTGACGTCACAAGTATAGAAACCCCCACCTATGTCACAATTAGTCATATTTTCGCAAATCCCCCCTTAGTCGTGTGACGTAATATGTGGACGGTCCCTAATACCAAAAGCGTTGTCCTCCGGAAATGTTCTAAATATATATTTGTACCCATGTTTCATGTAATTTTTTTGGATGAAAAAGACACAAAATGTGTTCATAGATCACTTCTTTTGTTTATTTATTATATGGGTGACAACAAAGTTTACATCGAATCACCGTATTTCTCGATAAATCACGCATATACAAAATTTTCCAACTTCATTAAACAATAAACATACAGCAAGACCTTGGATAGCCATTTTTATGGATATCCAAACCCTTTTTTGACTATTTTATGACAATCTAGTAGAATCAACGCATACTCATATAAACATTTATAACACATCACATGGCACACCCGGTCTATCAACATATATTAAAGTATTAACGTCGAGAATCACATATTATTCGTTAATCTCTCCCTGGTAACATCTTTTATTTTCAATATTTGTTCATTTATTTATTTATTTATACATTATTTTTTTCCATAAATAGGGAAACATTTAATATACAGAGTGGTCCACACAATATGATATGCATTTTGTTATAGAAATCATTTTTTCAATAAAAATATGTGCAATTACTCAAATTGAATTGTCTTTTTATAAGTTTAACCAAAATTTCAATCCGATTTATAATTTTTTTAGTGGGCAGTTATTTGAGCTGTCATGCGTCACGATTCCACATACTATTGATACACAGTAAATAAATGCTCATACATCTTTTACGTTAACATATAGAAGTTATAAACTCAATAGAGTCTATAAGAGTGCCTCTTGATAGAGTCAAATGAGCATTTTTCAGGAAGGTTGCTTGGAACCGCAATTTTTTACTCTCTTACTCTCTTAAAAGTTAACGTATCGTTATATATATTTTTTTTAATTAAAAATCTACAAGTTAAAGGAAAATAGAGTTTATTTAAATAATTTCTTAACTGTTTTTGTTATAATTTGTTTATAGCGCGTTATAAACAAATTGAAAAATAATGGGTAAAAATACAGTTTTAAAAAAAACTTTCTTTTTCATTTTATTGATATGTTTAAGCCCGTTTATTTAAAAAAAATGTATTCGTCTAAGATGAAATGCACCCTTTTTATTTATAAAAATCTGTGACATGGTATTTTATTAATTGTCGGTGATGTAATGTTTTTTAAGGGCTAAAATTGGGCTCACTATTTTTTACATATAAAAGGCATACTGTGCCATTGTTTAAAAAAAATTGAAGTAATTTTTAAATTTTTTATTTTAATTAAAAATTTTTGCGTTTTTCGATCTTTTAGAATTTTTTCCTCAAATTCGAATAAACCGATTTTAATGTTCATGGGCTCATTTGTTTTCTTTTTTTGTATAGAATTGAATAATATTCGATGTCATTTTTAAAATTTTTAGTTTTAAAAAAGATATTAAGAAAAACGCTTTTTTGTTATAAACAAATTCAATTTTGACCCTGTTTCGTCACGATTCGGACCGTAAAAATTTAGGGTCGTATTCAAGAAGTCAAGATGAATTGATTTTTAAAAAAATTGCGGTTCCGAGCAACTTGCCTAAAATTAATTGTGTCGAGCGTTAATGTGAAATAATTTAGTTTTACTTGATTAAATAAAATATATTCTTAATATTTTTTTTAAATTATTTGACAAAATCGAATTCACTTCACTATTACTCAGAAGGGAATAGGTCTGAGATAATCACTTTTTCAAACAAGTCCTTGTGAAATATTCTACAATTTTCCATCATGAATGCTATGCTCATATCTTTCAAACAAAAATTTCATCAAAAATCAGAATTTAAAAAAAAAGTTTTGATTTAAACTTTCAACTCTTATTCAAACACTATAAATTAAAATACTTGGAACAATATTTGTAATAATTTTATGCGTATCACTTTATGATGAACCACTCTGTTTACATTTAGAATTTATCGGTCTGCCTGTCCATTGTGTACTGTGACATCAAATTTGATATCATCAACAATAGGTACTTACGTTTAATAATAATTATTGAATTTATAAATATAACAAAAATAATAATAATACTTTTATTAAACCTATTAGATAATAGAATCCTTTTATATATAATTATATAAATTTATCCTGTTCACTATCCGAGTAATATATCGATTTTAACAGAGGGTGCATAAGCGTGTTTAACACGAACAACGTACACATATGGATTTATATATTTTTTTTCTTTTCTTTGTAAAGAAAAAAAAAACACTAAAAAAAAGTTTGATTAATTTAATTACACACCCTACGAGTATGTGCTTTATTCTCGACTATCGCGTCATACTCGAATTTTGGCGATAGAAGTAATTTTACGTATGTTTTGGAAAAGCATTTTACTCTGAGAGTAATTTTTTTCTCATTTTCAATATTTATTATGTTTTGAATTCGTTTTTGAACAATGGCATGCATCTCCGTCCATTGATCTGTACTATTTGTATGCTACACTTGGCCATAAAAGTTGATGTCAGTTTTTATTAGCGAATTTCCACCCGGAAATCAGCTTTTGTTTTTGTATCATTGTTGGAATTTAGTAAAAATTTCTTCAAATGTCCATCGATCCTACCTACTAGATGTTAAAAATCACTATCGTTAAAATTTTTATATATATTATATACATCAGCATACATATGTACATAAGTTTATGTGTCTGTGGACTCTCTAGTGGTCACAGTTTTATTCCGATTGGAATGAAATTTGGTATTTGAGGCGCTTTTGGTATTCAAAAGGTCAAGTTTGTTAATGGGTAAAATCGGTCGAGGGGAAAGGGGGGTTTAAAGGAAGGGGAAAACACAAAATTTGACATATCTCCCTTAATATTCGAAAAATTGAAAAATTTATCAGGAGTTAATTTTGTTTCTTATTTGAAAGTTATAATTCTAAATATCTCTGTACATATTAGAGTTTGGAAAAAATGATAAGGTAATCAATTATAGCAAACTTGATTTTCTACAACTTTACTCCTTATACATTTTTCGATTGTTCCAATATAAAGAGAGATATTTTATATTTTGTGTTTTCTTCTGTCTTTATGCCCCCTTTCCCCTTGACGTATGCCGTTTAGTAATAAAATTGGCCTTGAAAATACTAAAATGATATCAGATACGACATTTCATTTTGATCAGACTTAAATAGTGACTAGAGAGTGATTTATGTATTCTAAGGAAATTCGCAGCTCCTGCATAACACCTTTTTTTAAATTTTTAATTGATTTGTGCCCTAACCGTTCGATTTTCGAAAAAAATTTCGAATAAAAGTTTTTCGAAGCATTTTTTCGAAAACCGAATCAATAATGCACTCAATCAATCATAAAATTTAAAAAATGACATCAACTTTTGGGTTCACAGTACTATGGGCTACAAAAGTAGCGATTATTTTCAAAATTATTTAGTTAATTCGTACCTTCTTCATTCGGTTTTTAGATAAAAGTATCGCATAACTTTTGACAGTATATATACTCGTATAATGAAAATATAGTGCACAATTGTGGCCTTCTACGTATGTATATAAGAGGAGACTTCCATATAGAGCCTCTATATCGAGATAGAGTACGATTCTTAACTGATTTTGATGATTTTATAAATATTATAAATATTATAAATAAATATAATAAATAATAAATTTTTTTTTATAAATAATAGAAACTCAACACATATATTAAATTTATTTAAAAAAATGTGGAAGCGCAGAGAAGTGTGTAAATAATATATAATGATTTAGTTGATTTGTCTTCTTCATTCGGTTTCTGGGCAAATGTATCGAATAACTTTTGATAATATATATGTTATGGGCCAAGTAATAGGTCATTGTTCATAAAGTCCAGACAGTTTGAAAAATGCCCAATATGAGTATGCAATATGATAAAAATAATTAAATTGACCGGACTTTATGAATAATGTCCGGCACTTGGACATAGTAATAAAAAGATGGGGTTATTAATTTATTTTAATGTAGACATACATTATTGTAATAAATTGTTACATAAATTGAAATAAATGATAATAATTTCTCTCATAATGTTTTTTATAGCGAAAATTTAACTCTTTCTCCATTCTATTCTTTCCATCATGGCCAATTGCTAGATGGGTGTCTTGTAGAAACTGAAATATTTCACCTTGATGTACGTAAAACCTAGTGCCATTATCTTCTTTAACTGGAACAACCAATTTTTCTATTTCTCCAATAGTCATAACGTCAAATATTCGCAAACGTTGATAATCTTCTGGTTTTTTATTTGACACCATATACTTAGAAGATTTCACTTTTTGAATCATCCCTGTATAATTTATGCTGGTGAAAAACTGAATATTCTGACCTTTCAACGATATCAACTCATTTAAAATGTCATTTAAAATCGACGATTCATGTCAATTAGTTTTGATTTATCCATGTTGAAATACGTAATTACTAATTAAACACACTTGACTGCACTTTTGTATTAATTTTCCATTCCAGCCTTTGTTAGTTTTCAATTCTTAACTAAATTGTAAACAATCGCGCTCTGTAGTAAGTAGCGGCAGAGTCGCGAGCTCTGATTCTTCAGCGCGTGTTTCTGCATGTACAAGTTCGTATATATTTGATCTTGCTCCACGCGCCCTGTCTAATGTACCTTAATTATCAAATTACACAACAGATACAATGGCAATATTCATAATGACCAGAAAATGTGATAAATAATGAAGTTTAAATAAGTATTCATTACGTAGCCCGTTTTGATTTGTCATTATTCATATTGCCCGGACATTATAAATAGTGCTCTGATTAAAATTTGCTCCATAACATATATACTCGTATAATGAACATATAAGACACAATTGTGGTCATGTGTACGTATGTATATAAGAGGAGACTTATAGAACGCAATTCTTAACTGATTTTGATGATTTTATAAATATTATAAATAGTCGAATAAATGTATTTTTATAAATAATTTTCTACAGAATTGATATTGAATTTATTAAAAAAATGTGGGAGCGCAGAGAAGTATTTAAATAATATATTAGGTCCAAGTATGTCATGTAGGAGCTATGTGGGTATTCGACTAAATGAATTTTCTTAAAGGAAGGAATCATAATGAATGTCAATGGTGATATAATTGTAATATTCATTATGTTGAGTATAACGTTTAAACTCAATTTCTGTGAATATTAGAGAGAAAGAATAGATGACCAGGTAATAAATTTAAGTTGAATTAATTTATTAAAGTCACCTTTGATTTAAATCACCCTTTAAGTCACCTTTAATTTAAATACTTAAATACTAGAAATGGCGTGCAAATTTTGAAAATTTCAAAAAATATTTGAAATCTTATTTTTTTCTCGTTGCGGTCCATGTTTAGAAGTTATTTTTAAATATTAATATTTTTATTTTCTCAAAGAAAAATAATACCCGGTATATATGATTTTATGAACAAATTTGATTATAAAAATTTGATATATATGATTTTATGAAAAAACACAAGTTGTTTACTTGGAAAGTTTGGTTCTATCTGTTACGGTTTCAAAGATGGACAGTTTTGGTCATTTTGCCCACTCACGAACTTGACCTTACTATTTAGATCTAGAACACACACACTAAATTTCAGCTCGTTGCCTCGTATTCACAGACATACATACGGGTAGATATGTGGAAATTAGGCCATTTCTTGGACACCTATACCAAACACAAACTTCTTCGATCAATATTTTCAAGCGTTACAAAGTAGGGACTAAACTTAATACACCCTTGTATATATCATATAAAAAGCCTGTAATGCCTTCACTCAAAAATTAACTGATCCAGTAGCACCACACTTAGATAAAGAAAACAGAAACTTTTGAATTACAAATAAATAAAACAAATTATTGAAATGACAACTGCCAGCATATAATTCGAAATGAAAGTGTAAAAAATTTTAGTTTCCAATTTATTAACTTTTTGCATAATCATTGACATATTTTATTGAATAAATTATTAAAATTGTCTACATAACACACTCACACACAATATATATGTCGTCAATATCAGTCAGTATCATCATTTTATTGTTCCATTTTGATTATTATTTTCAATTCACATAATATAAACACAAATAAAAGAAAAAAAGTTTCACCTCAAAATAATATTATAAATACATTCAATAATATCCACACATCCACATAAATGAAATGAATAATTCATTATTTAATTTTATATATATGATTGTCGTATATATTTATACATATATACATATATATATATATATATATATATATATATATATATATATATATATATATATATAATATATATATATATATATATATATATATATATATATATATATATATATATATATATATATATATATATATATATGATTATATAATATATATAACTGAAATGGTGAAAGTCACTCAAATATACCCTTGTGTTTTTATTTATTTATATTCAAATAAGATGGTTCAGGTTTTTTATTATATTTATTATATTTCTTGTCTATAGTTGGAATAGAATTGACTGAGAAACAACTATTCTCATAAGAAGAAAGATTTAATTGCTTGAATATCCTGTACATACTGACTTTTTACCAATATTTACTCTGTATCTATGACGTACACACAATAAAAAAAATTGTGTAAATTGAAAGTAAACATAGTGATTTTGTAGGAGATTGGATGAAGTACAAGAATCCAATAACTCCGTTCAAATTCAACTACACGGCAGGTATAAATACGGCGAACCGAACAAATCATCACTCTGACCCAGAAGTGGGCACAGACCAACACTCTCCGAACGGCTCTCCATAAGCTGTGTGAGAGTAAGTAAAAAAGGTATGTTTTGAAGTAAAACGGAACGATGTTTCAATTTAGGTTGGCCTACCGATTATTACCCAATAATTTATTCAATCAATTTAGAAATAGTTTTATAAAATATTTATTGTTTAAGAAATATCTTTTACAATATGGAGAGATACACCAAAAAACATAATAATAACAATAATAATAATTACAACAACAACTATATGTATGCTCACCTTATGTAAAATTTAACCTTTTAGAAATTACCACCCAGCTTTATCATTGGCATCTTTATTGTATCCAATGTCATCAAATTCCCATGACACTAGACCCCCAACTAAGAAAAAATAATTAAATCCAGTAAATAATTGTTTATTAGTTCTCCGATATGAATAGTTTAGGCAAATTATTCGGAATTTCCAAAAATCAAATTCTAAAATCTAAACTAAAGCTAAATCAGCAAAAAATTTACAAGCGGTTTACAATTGTCAAGCGGTAAATGTAAAAGATCAAAAGATTTATATTTTATAATTTATATAACATTTATATTATATTCATACCCAAATATATTAAAAAGGTACATTTTATGCCCCAAATTACCAGCCCAAAATTCCAGAGTATGTATTCAATGTATTGTATGTATTGTATACTATGAATAATTGTGACCATAAAAAAGAGTTTATATTATTATATTTTTTTCAGAAAATGTTTTAATTAAAAAAAGAAAATAATAATAATTGGTTGGTACCCTGTATTTACTCTATCTCTCTTCCTACCTCTCACTCAGAACTGAGTGCAGTCAAAGTTTACCCACCTATGCTATGACCTACGTGGCCGTGTATTTACTATAATTATATACAACTATGGGCAGGATGCATGACGAGAACGACCCCTGATGACTGTATTAAAGAATGCTCTATAACTGTTTAATGAATAGAAAATTTTAATAATTTTTTTATAAATTAGAGAAATTAAAATTACTGATCGCCAAGAAATATAAGTGGAATACCAAATCTAACAGGTGCTAATAAAGATTACGTATTATGTTTAAAAAAAAGTAAGTATAACATACATTTAAAAATAAAATAAAATACATTTTATATTTATTATTAGCTGTCAATTGGCTGTCAAAAGTAAAAATAATTATAATGTTAAAAATGTTTTGAACATTTTTCAGAAATTGTATTGATTTATAAGAATTTTTTTTATTTCTTAATTCTCAATTATTTTATAAACGTTAGTTACAGATTTCAGGAACATTATCATTCAAACTGGATTTGAGGCAATATGTCATAATATATATATATATATATATATATATATCAAACGATAATCCATGATATCAAGTTGATAAGAAATTATTTAAGAAATTATTTAAACTTAGGAAGAGTAATTTAGTTTCTTTGGTATTTTACTGAGTTTTACAAAAAAAAGGATTTTAATAGTTAATTTAAATATTCAGTATTAACTCAGACTACATGATATTATCATGCACTCTTAGTGCATTCATCATACATTTAAACATTGTTTCTAACTACCTGCTCTGATGATTTGATAACTATATTTACCCATCAGAAAGAAAGGTGACACTGGCGAGTGTTAATATTGGGTATTATTTTGTAACGATTACTAATAGTTTCATAATATTTTGACACTATTTATTATTACTATTTATATCGCGTCGTTAGTTCTGCAAAAATGGTTTCATTATTTCAATTTTTAGTTATGTAGCTTAAATGCAATTCATTTACGAGTAAGTAGTAACACTGTCTGGTATAGTTGGGTCCAGTATTTTATTTTTTCAGTGCAGTAACTACAAATTTACGAGCTTAAATTGACCCCTATTTGACCTGAGTTAGATAAGCATTTGACTCAGTTTCTCTTGATCTACTGCAAACCTTATTTGATTATCGAAAACTAAACGAAACTAAAACTATATTTCGTTTAAAATATTTTAAATTATCTTTTAAAACGAAATATCCGATTTAAAATTCGTATAGTTTAACAATTCAGTAGATAACATTAATCTTATATTCAATTGAATCGTCACTGACTCTAATAAAATATGTATAAATAAAATACCGTTAATTATAAAAGATTCATTCATCTAATTTTCACAGTCAGAAATGTATAAAAACTCCACAAAAAGAAATTTAATTATATTAAAAAGTTCGGAAATAAATATATTATATAAATGCACAATGTATATTAAAAACACAGTTTGTTAAATGTATAGATATACCACTATATGAAGGATACGTTTGGCATTCGTTACTAAACTCTCATAAGTTTCGAACTTTGGTTCAAAGACAAAACCATTTTCTTGCATAATCAAATTATACGGTATCTTATAGAAAATATATTGTAACAATTAAAATTGTCACGCATTTCCCGTCCATTTATACTAGGCTATAAAGTTTAGGTATCCACAAAAACTTGCCACTCTTAACGCTAAATAACATGTAAAATACTTGTGCCGGGTCACATAGTTTACTATATCAAAAAAGGCGTTACGCAGAAGCTGCGTCAACTAATTTTCTTAGAATACATAAATCAGTTTTTAGTCACAATTTAAGTCTGATCAAAATGAAATGTCGTACCTGATATCATTTTAGTAATTCAAATTTTGTTAATGAATGGCATATGTCAAGGGGAAAAGGAGGCATAAAGATAGAAGATAACACAAAATATAAAATATCTCTCTTAATATTGGAACAATCGAAAAATGTATTACGAGTAAAGTTGTAGAAAATCAAGTTTGCTATAACTCATTACCTTATCATTTTTTCCAAACTCTAATGTGTACAGTGATATTTAGAATTTTAACTTTCAATTTTTAATTGTAAATATTTCTGTAAATATTAGTGTAACAGAAAAATGGTTAGAAACAATATTACAATAAAGCTAAGTACCTACTACTTTACTCCTTATAAATTTTTCAATTTTTCGAATATTAAGGGAAATATATTATATTTCGTGTTTCCCCCTCCCTTTAAACCCCCTTTCTTGCTTCCCCCTTTCCACTCGTCCGATTTTACCCATTTACGAACTTGACCTTTTGAATAACAAAAGCGCCTCAAATACCAAATATCATTCCAATCGAAATTAAACTGTGACCACTAGAGAGTCCACAGACAAATAAAATTATGTGTACATGTACATGTATATGTTGATAGTGATTTTTAACATCTAGTAGGTAGGATCGATGGACATTTGAAGAATTTTTTACGAAATTCCAACATTGGTACAAAAACAATAGCTGCATTTCCTTTGGAGGAAATTCGCTAAAAAGTATCCTTAATATTATCGCTACTGATCCACTTATAAAACGAAGTTATTCAAAACGATAGTAATACGATTCAGAGTCACTTTTAAATAATATATCTATCATGATTGGGCATTAATAGTTTGTTTGAGTGCATCGGAAATGTATCTGTAGTTGCAATATGTTACTATGATTAACTAATAGAGATAATATGTATGCTATTACTTGACAAAATTAACAACAGTAACTAAATTGCGCCTGTTTTGACAAATAACATGGGATACTGCATTTGTTACAAATATATTTACTCTGATAAACAACTATTGAATTGGATCATGCCTGACTGCTGCCATAAAGCGTGCCATCAAGAAAGTTATGAATTTTATCACAAATATTCTCATTAACCCCTTTTTCGGAAAATTTTAATACATTAGTATCAAAACTGTTTTGTTTTTCATATGTTTATTTTTGTAACGAATTGAAATATCATACTTATAATTTTTAGACGTATTATTGTGCCAAAATATAGACGAAATTCGTTAGTGAACCAATTTCATTAAATTGTAATAAAATTTAAGGAGTAGGCACTTTAAATAGATTCATTAAAAATTTTATTCGACATTTTCACAAACAATATATTTAATAATTTAGGGCCCGATGTTTCAATTCAAAAACAAGATTGTGTAAAATGTATTTAAATTGACTCTATTTTCATTCCTCAAGAAAAAATGTAAGAGATCATTTTTTTTCAATTTCTAGATTAATTATTTGTATTATATTAAGACGTATTTCGACTACAAAGTAGTCATCATGAGTATGATTAAGCTCCCCCTTCTACTTCACGATATTCGCTTCTCCCATATCTTGGCAATAGTCAGGAGCTTGCTGATCAGGTCTTCCTGAAGGTTCATATATTTGGGGCGAAATGTACCGAATATCCTTTATCTGCTGTAACCCAGAGATCCGCAGTTAAAGACAATGTGGCTGGATGATTCCTCCTCCTTGCCACACTTGAGCCTATGCACTGCAGAACGAGGGCCCCCTTTCCAGGTAACGACTCCGATACTGTGGGCCCTCAAAAAGCTCTTGGCTAGTGAGGGTTAGCAGCATCGAGAATTGCAACTTTTTGAATTGCTCTTAAGTCATTGTGACGTCAGGATACCTCCGCAGTGCAATGCACATCATTGTTGTTGAGGTGGTTTCGGCAAAGGTACTTATTGCCCTTGCCTGTTCCTTTCCTCTACGTTTTTTCGAGATCTGTTTTGGGCTTGGAGTCCCGTCTTCAGATCTCGACCTCTTTCTTGTGTGTTTTTCAAGGATTCCCTCAGTTGTAGAAACCAGGGCTGTAGGGTTTTTTGTTCGATTTTTCCTCCTCGCAGGAGGAGTCGGTTTCCCCTCAGCCCTGGCTTTCTCTACTGCTGCTCTTCTCCGGGCGTCACCCGAGAGATTTTTTTTCCCTCTTTAGAAAATGATTATGGAATTTATTATTCAGATTATCTACTGGGCTGGGTGCACCTGCAGTTTTTTGTGTCTCGGCAAAGTTAGCTTGCGCAGCCTGATTCACTTTTTGAGGGGATTTGAGCTACAGAGTTTATATTTTTACTTTTGTTTTCCATTTTGGTCCCACGAGTGAATCTGGCCGTCTACTACCCCATCGGTCCCTTGATTGGGAGGGTATTTATAAAGTGGAATTCGCCAGTTGCTCCAAGGGTGTTGCCCTGACTTGGGTTTACATGGTTTCTTGGTCGTGCTTCTCAAGACCATCCTGTCCGGCATGGGTATTTCTGCCAATAACATAGTTACCGCCGGCATAGCATAACCCTTCATCGATGCATCCGACCCTCTCCCCCAACGACAAGGTCCTACCATGTCTAGGAGAGGAACAGCCAAACTAAGTAAACGTTAGTCACTTCTGTTGGTAAAATATAACCGAAAGCCTATAATAACAATGGATAAATAGACGGTAGTTTTCAAAAACGAAATTCAAAAATACCGATATGTTTCTAAAAATATCAATATTTAGAAATACCGTTGCTATGCCTAATTATTACCTGTCAAAATTATATTACCGGGTGTAAACTACTTTGGTGTTTCGCAGAAAATCAACAATAAATAAGCCTGATTTCAAAAAAAAAATGCATAGTTTCACATGTTATTTATCTATTGAAGTCGCACTACTATTTTAAGTCGTAGAGTATAAAATACATTTAACTTCAGTTGATTGTTATTGTGACATTTATATAAATTAACTAAACCAAATTATATCTGTGTATAATTATGTTTGGATATATTATGATAAACGATTGAATTTGTTATGGTTTTGTAGATGTTTAATTAGTATGATAATTAAAATTATTAATAGAAATAGTTAATTATAATGTGGATATATTTTTACAAAATTATTGTTTATTTTAAATTATCGTTTTACGAGGTTTTATTTAAAATTTGTTCATATAATTTATTCAGTAACAAACGGCAAAAATTTCAAAACCTTGGAAAAATTCTCGATGGTGTTGGAAATTTATATACACCATTTAATCTGCATTTTGAATAAAATATCAAAAAACTCTTCAATCATCCATTTCGTCAAAAATATCTCTTAAAAAGCGAGGCTTTTTTTGTTGAAAATTAGTTGTAATTTTGTTTCTTATTATTTGCGAATTTCCTGAAAGGGAATAGAGCTATTGGTCCCGTACCGAGGTGAAAATTTCGCAAAAATTTATTCAAATATCCACTGATCTAATCTGCAACATAGTATGTATTGGCTGGCTTTGTGGTCTTCCTCGAAAATCGATGTTGACTTTTCATTGGATCTTAACCAAAAATCATTTAAACATGTGGTTTATGTGAGTGTGTGGGTGAACAGGATATCTCGAAAACGGTATAAACTACAACATACACAGTTCATTTCACTAAGGTTGATAGTCGAATCTCCCATGTGATCTCTCATTTTTTTTCAACACGGATGCAATAAAATTTTAAGAGTTAAATTGTAAGAGTTTGATATTTAAAATGCGTGTGCGAACTGATGTGAAAGAAATTTATTCACAGATTACAATCGATCTTTCGAGAGATTGTATGGGATTTTACCCGAAAACTTTTTTTAATAAAATTTGTTTCCCGAATCAGATTTTAAATATTTAAGAGTTTCAATTTTTCGTTTTATTTTAAATAAATGTAATGGGGTCTTCAACATTTAAAACCTGAGCGCGCCCCAAGCTTTTATATTTGGTCACATATTGATGATAACGAAGAAATAATGTTATTTTACTTTCTGGATAAGTCATTAAATAACAGCTTGTTTAAAAAAAATATTATATATATATATATATATATATATATATATATATATATATATATAAATATATATATAAATATATATATATATATATTATTTTCTACTTTTTAGTTCATTAATTAAATAACTCCTTGTTAAAAAAATAAATTTGTCTATTATATTTAGAAAAATTTTAATTTATTTACTTTGGTTTTAAGACTAAAAACTTCAGTTGAATTTTCCACCGATTCCACTACTTTCCAATATTTATCAACACTTCCACCAAATTTTTGGAATATTTTCGAATTTCATCTATATTAACCGATATTAGATATACCATATTGTCACGTTTGTCAAATTTCAAAGCCTCATTAGAACTAGTCGAAATTTTGGTTGCAGGATTTTTCCTTCACAAACAAACAGTAAGTTAAATAAAAGTTTGTAATAATAATGGAGCTTTACCTCCATTTCTGAGACTTCACTAGTCTCAGGAGGACATGGAAACCGTTACCTTCCAGTTCCAAGCAAGCAGAGTGTGATAGACCGCACGACCACTTGGACTTGGTTTTAAATTGGTAAAAATACATTTAAATGGGAAAATATAAAAGTCTCACATAAAAAATAATTCAGAATCATTCAAGTGTAGCATTACAATGATACAAAAATAACAAACCAACACGTGTAATACCTATTAATACAAAAATTAAAACGAAAATCGTTTTAAATTCCGGATATTTAAATTATCGTTATATTCATAATATTATTTGCAGTCATCAGTATAGTCACTAATAGTATATACATATAAATATTATCTGTCTCTCCCGTACATATACCGTGTGTTCATTTGAAAAGTTATCGTTTAAATATGTATTAAAATATGCATTTTAGAAAAAAAAGTTTCAAACACAAGTTTCAAGAAATACTATAATAATTATATTATTGTTTCATTCGCATGGTAGAGCTGAATTAATTTGTTTAGACTATTATATGCGCGTAAGGGGAACTTATTTAAAAGTAGAAGGGCAACTTATTTAAACCATATTTTAATCATATATTTAATACTTAGTATTAAATATATGTTTCCTCCCCGTCATTTTGAAAATAGACTGATCCACTCAAACTGTGACGATATTCGAGCCGTCTTTACAAATTAATATACTTCTATAATTTATCTTTTAAACGGTGCAAGATAGAGAAAATCTTAAAAAATACAAAAAATAAATATTGATATAAAAAGATTAACTCGCCAACCAGGAATCGAACCTAGGCCGTCTGGATATCTTGTCCAGTGTGCTTACTTTTAGTATACGTTAGTTTTCTCTCTAATTTGTAAAAACATAACCCTTTGACAAATATTGTATTGTTGACGCTTAAGTATACACAAAATAATATGAATACAAAAAATGTTTATCTCATAATAACAAACAAGTTTCCAATCCAATATTTCTGGCCTATAACCTACGAAATTATCTGCCCACAATGGATCCATAATGTGGAGATCCATAATGTGGGGCGAGGAATGGATCTTTAATGGCGAATGTCTCAGTTACAGCAGAATATTCAGTGCATCTCACCCCGAATATACGAACCTTCGGTAAAACTTGATAAACAAGATCCTGGCTATCGCTAACATATGGGAGAACCTCGCAAGGAAACGACGAGGAAGCGAACCTCGTCAGACTGAAGTAGAAGGGAAACACAATGAGCCATAAGGTCGAGGTGCAATACTTTTATATACCTCAAGTTCTATATATATATATATATATATATATATATATATATATATATATATATATATATATATATATATATATATAGTAGCTGTTTCCCGCGACTTTTTCCGCATTTATATAAAAGCTAAATATATATGTATTGAAAATAATAATAATAATAATCAACGATACAATATACAACGATATATAACGATTTATAGTGTGCTATTATAGTTTATAGTTACTATGAAAATGACAATCAAAGTTGACATATCAAAATTGAAAAAAAATTTTAATAAAATAATTTTATAGTTTTTTTTTAGAAGTGTAGTTTCTGTGGAAATGATAAAATCAACAAAAATTTTAACCCACTCCAAAAAAATGAAAGAGATTCTGTGTTCGACTGCATGTATTTTTATTTATGTTCACCCCCTTCAAGATTATTTTTTGAGACAAACGATAGTCTATGTTCTTCCCCAGGATATAATCTATCTCCTTGCCAAATTTCATTACGATCCGTTTAGCCGTTTAGTCGTATAGCCATTTAGTCGTATGTGGTATATATAATCCACACGCGCACTGATGCATAGAACAAAAATATAATTAATGCATTATGTTTTTCTCTTTTATATACTGTACAACTATAGTTTGAAACATTTTGTTCTAAAAAATATTTAAGTGACAACTTTTTAAATGAACATACGGTATAAACATGTGATAACTCTAAACACCACTGACTTGTGCTGTTAACTGCATCGCGCCATATAAACTTCCGTATCCGGTCATGGTGAAATGATATTAAAAAGGTTATGTGTATGTTATGTTATTATTATTATTATTATGAACATATAACCACAAATTTATAATGTCAGTCATAAATACAATATTATATTATTGTGAGTTAGTTATCTAGTTAAGTTGGTTGTTCATGTAAACAATTATTAATAATAATAAAAATGAATTATTATTATTACTGATTATATTTTTATGTGTTTTAAACCGTAACTAATTTATTTACTGTGTGAATTTTTTTTACATTACAAAACTATGTAAAATATTTATATATGTTGGTAATTTAAAAAATATGGACGCTGGACTAGAAATCTAGAGGTCCAAGCTTTGATTCCTGGTTGACGAGTAAATTTTTTCTCATCAATAATTAATTAAAAATTCAATGACTTGTATGTCTATATGGCACCCCCAATCAAATGACAACCCCTACCTTGTGATACTTCATTTAAAAGAGGATAAAACTCTCTATTCAACCATGATAAAAAAAATTAAATCGATCTATTGGTTCATAAGATAGACTACACAGAAGATGGAAGGTATGAAATTAATTATTATTAGCAAAACATTGCGGAAAGGCGAACACATACTTTATAAAGATCAAATAATTTACCTACAGTATATTAAATACATACAGGATATTGGTAAAGTTACTCGAAGTAAATTTATGAAGTCATCTTCCAAAATGGTGGCTTTAATCAGGCTACACTTAAACAGTGTCACTAATAAAGAAACAAATTGTTGTTTATTTTACTAACGTAACCGTAGTAACACTTATGTAACTATCACAGTTGTGCCCGAGTACTCTGTTTCTAATTATGGCCACCAGATGTCATAGTACGGTAGGGGGCTCGTGCAGCCTGGGGCCCGACTCTTGCGACCTACATGTAAAGAAGATAGTTCATACAAACTTAGAAATGAAACAGAAAAATTATAACTTGTTTTGGAAATTTCTGAACGGCGATAACTTTTGAACGAATTAACCGATTTTGACGTGTATCATAATACACAACATTTGACATTGTTTAAGAGATGCATTATATCGTAATCGAATCTAATCTATTAATAAATCTAATTTATTCATAAAATTATTTATGTTTTGAACTGTCTAAAAGTGTTTAGGATAAGCACGTTCCACCTAGGCAGCATGACATGAATGACTCAGATTCTCAGTGTGAGGAAAAAGACGACGAAGATGTCTTAGACCAAACTGCAAAGAACGCCATGTGTTTTTCCCGAAGCGGGAAGCCAAAGTTGCATACCATGAGCATATAAAATTTTATCACAATATAACATGCACATCAGAACGTACACCACCAAATATGTTGCATATTATGTAATTCTCACAATTTCGTTCACGCAAGTGACTTGTAAGAGAAGATTTTCAGCGCTGAAGCGCATTAAAACGAGACTTCGCTCTCTATTGGGGCAAGAACTATTGGATTAGTTGATTATATTAAACACAAAATCGGATCACAATCACTTATCAAGGATGACGAGAATAGCAGCTTTTACAATCGAGTTATTGACAGCTTAGCTGAAACTTCTCCTATTTAAAAAAAAAATGTTGATTGGCTAGCTTCCGATTTGTTATAATTATAAGTAATTGGAACTATATTTACCTAATAATATATATAGTTGATAATTAATAATTTGTATATTTCATTATTTTCCGATAGTTTCCCATCTACCATAATCCCATTCCGTGCCCCAGGCTTGTGTTTAATTGTATTTAAGTGAAGTATAATTACCTGGAAATTTTAAAATGAGTTAATTTCGTTCTTCTACAAAATATTACGTACTTACCTAAATAAATTGAATTTAGACAAAGATAAAATAATCATAATAATAATAAATTTATAGTGAATAGAGAATTTTCCAGAACTGAGCAAAGTAACGGAAAAGAGTACTCTACATAAGGTGTATCTGACAAAGATAACTATCTATTACATAGAGATAGATCGATATACGTTGTTTATATCAAAGAATGATCAAAACTACACGTCAGAAGACTTTATTTATATTTTTAACATAATCTACGATAATTAAATATTGATATGAAAAAATTAACTAATCAGCCAGGCATCGAATCTCAGGACTCGAAATTTCTAGCCCAGTGTGCTTACCGCTGCACCAAAGATGATTCTGATGTATTACCCAATCTTCTCACATATTATTATTTGTGTATATGGTCTAAGATCCGGCATTAGAAAACCTTCCCTCATCTGTTAATTGATTGAAATATTATTGAAAACACTTACTGCAATGTAAACAATTTGGCAATGTAATGTCTGCCAGGGTAGTTCTGCTGCAATTAACATTAATTAATTAATTAAAAATTGATTTTTTTATAATTAAATCCAGCACGTGTTAATCATATACTTTCCTTGTTTGTTACGTAGAATAATGCAATAGTCTCTCTCTCACTACAAGGTTTTTTTTTTAATTTCTATTTTTTTAAATTTTTCTTATATAGGCTACAATTGATTTTAATGGATTTTAAGATGGCTGCCAGTTATGGATGTATTCTAATTATTCTAAACTTTTAAATTAGCTAAATATTTTTCAATTAACATATGAGGGAAGTAAGTTAAATTTACTTTAAGTTTGAACACCTGGCTGCAGGTAACCGTAGCAGTAATAAGCAACGCTATTTCAAGATTTGTCGTATCGTATACTATGTTATTTAACAAGCAAAATTCAAATAACACGTGAGGGATTTAATTATAAAAAAATCAATTTTTAATTAATTAATTAATGTTAATTGCAGCAGAACTACCCTGGCAGACATTACATTGCCAAATTGTTTATATTGCAAGAAGCGTTTTCAATAATATTTCAATCAATTAACAGATGAAGGAAGGTTTTCACTAATACCGGATCTTAGACCAATATACTTAGGCGTCACAATACAAAACTTATTAAGACATCTTTGGTGTTGCGGTAAGCACAATGTGGTAGAGTCCCGAGGTCCAAGGTTCGTCTCCTGGTTGATGAGTTAATTTTTTCATTTCAATATATACACAAATAATAATAAATGAATAATCTACAGTAGATTATTCATTTAAAATTAAATAGTTTTTTAACTACTTAATTTCTAGTTTTTATTAATTTTTGTCATTAGCAGTTCAATTTCTGAATTTTTTGAAAACTAATGCGTAAGAAACTGAACGTCAGATCTCTCTTAAAACATTAATTTATGTGTATTTACTATTCATTAAAAACATATTAAAAACACAGCTCGTTATCTTTACTTTGCGCATTCTTTACTTCAATGAGCGTATACCCTTGTATCAAATGAAAATAATATTTTAACTGTCGCAGATGAACAACAACTTCAGAAATACAGACTTTACAGAGAGATATTAATTTAGCACTTGGAGTTGTTTATTTTTGTCTTCTAAATATCGAAAAACATCGATGCCAATTATGTTTCCCATCTGCCCTGGTCACAAAAATTAATTAGCGCGAAAAGTATGGATAATCCTTGGTTAATAAACGTTCAACATGTAATTAATTTATACTAGTTCTCTGTTCATCTTGATGAACAGCAGTAGGTACTTGTACTTAGTATGATTGTATTAAAAGTACTTGCTCTGCTCGCAAGAGGGATCCGCGTCCTTGACATAATGCAGTAAACCGCACCCGTCTAGCATGATTAAAAGTAAAAAAGGTAATTTTTGGGGGGTCCCATTTTCGCGGAGGTTACGTTGAGAAAATTAAAATTATCCGATTTTTCCCGTAAGTTTGAAGTTATTCCGCGTCGAATTCAAAAACCAGCATCCTTCTAACATGTCTAGAAGTAGGTTAGAATTTGTATACGTGACTGAGTGCAGATCCAACAGTACTTTAAGTATGATTACTGTAAGTATTGAGGATTTATGTTACAAGTACATTACCCAGTACTGCAAAAGTATTTTACTTAAAGTACTACCCAGCTCTGGGATTTCCTATGGAAGGTTAGAAATCTGTTAGGTTATACTTAAAAGCGTTTCATATGTCCTAAAGTGTTCATATATTATTAACATATGTACAAACAACTCAAAAATATAAATTATTGCGTATTCATTCATTATTCTTAAATATACACTGATGATTCTAAAATTATTTACTATTTAAATTTTACTCTCGCTTATAATGATGTTTCACTTAGAAAGGTATAGAAGCGTCTTCTCTCACTTACAGAAGTATAAGAATCCATCTATGGGAATGTTTTTATTGATGAGTTTGTTTAATTCACTCCATAAGGCACTTTTTGACGTCAGGAAATTCAGCAACATTCTTGATAATGCCGTGCCCGGCGTTTTTTATATTTAATTGAAATTTCATCAGTATTTACCATCATCCTTCACTAATCTATCTTTCTATTTATATCTATCTATCAAATTTTCTATTTCTGAAAGGATAATTTCGAAACTTTTCTGTGATAATCATTGACTAGAGGGGTACGGCAAGTGTTAGTAACATTGAGATCCTACAGCGTTTTCAATTTTAGTTGTTGCTAGCGATAAGTGATTCACCATGTCTACAGTGCGTGAAGATAGTGTGATTTAGTGAAAAGTAATTATACAGAGTGAATCGAACCAGGTGCATAATAAAATACGCATCTATTTATTTCTATGATCCTCCCATTTTTTAATAACATCCTATAGAATGTTATACGTACATGTTAACATGTACGTATAACATAGATACATACGTATCTGTAGAACTAAGATGCTAGACCAATACTATACCTCTCAAAAATATATTCACAAAATATATATTCATATATATTGTTTAATATATGCTGAATTATACACTCTCCATTAAAAATAGTCCACTAAATATGTTTTATAGAAAGAAATAGAAGCGTATACCTATTATGCGCCTGGTTCGATTCACCCTGTATAAGTTTGTGCCTACCATCAGGTAGACACAATTCATAAGTTTATCCTGTTATCAGTCTATTTATAGATCTGTTAGAACTAATAATAGAAAAACATAGGGTGCTAAAAGAAAAAAAAGGTCACAAAGTAAAAAATTGAATTTTTAGATATATTGGCGAGATTGTTTGAGATATTATTTTCTATTCCTGGTAGTATCTTTTCAATATAATATTCCATATCTTCGATATATATTCCATGACGATTCATTCTCCAAATGGTCCAAATTAAAGTATACAAAAAAACAGTAGGAGGAAAAATGTAGGTTCTTGAAAACAATATTGTCCAAAAAACACATCGTCATTTCGTTTCATAAAACAAATTTCGACCTACTGTATATGCATGATTCAACTTGATTTAATATTAATATCTATAAAATGGCGCACATATATATATATATATATATATATATATATATATATATATATATATATATATATACATTTATATATATATATATATATATATATATATATATGAAATAGTCCCATGTCTGATGTCCATCATTCATTCGGATTATGTTTGTTATGTTATATACATATATGTATATATCTATGGTTATACAGAGCGTAACTTAAAGACGTGATTCTATTAGTCATTTTATGAAGATTGGCTCCCTTAGTATTAATTCAAATATCGATTTTTTAACGGAGCAAATGAGCTGTTAAAAAAAACGCAGTTCGGGTCCGGGCCGAAGATTTTTCCTAAAAACGACATGCTCATGATTCGTAGACGTTTTGACTGTCGCTGACCGCCGCCGTATGTCCGAAGAGCCAGCAACGTAATCATCTTGCACCGTTTTTTTACTTCCTTTCCGCTGCCGTAGCACTCGCGTTTCTTTGACACTAGACTTTTTCAGGATCGTTGAATTTCTATCAACGCGAGCTTTCTTCTGATATGCGTTTTCTTTAATTCCGAAGATATTTACCAATCATATGAGACGAAATCTTCAATAGAACAGCTATTATTATAGAACAAATACATATACACATATATACTAGCATACATGTATTTATATACAAATTAATGTAATTTTCAAAGAAAAAAAAATTTTTAACTATTATATTTCGAGAAAAAAAACGGTATACGCGATTTTTTTTAAAATTTTTGTAAGAATTATTTATGTTTACTCTCCCAGTTTTTTTTTAAATTCTGTCGAGTTTTTTTTTTAATACAACAGATAATAGTTGGATGGACATGAAGGTTTACGTGCGTCTAATGAGAGAGAGAGTTAGAGAATGATTACTTTGTTATTAATTATCTCGCGTTTGAACGGTCAAAAATGAGCAAAATCTGTCGAAAAATGATTTCATGCTGGAACTACCTTAATACCGAATTTTACGTATAATCCGGCGAATATGTTTATTGTCTCACATAGCCACCTAGTAGCAACCAGTCCAAGTGTCTGCGCAGTATGCCTACTTGGAAACTGAGAGGTTATGGGTTCGAATTCCGAAATCGTGAGTTTGTCAATTATTAAGAAAGAAAAAAAAACGGGCCGGTTAATTGACTAAACTGTCGGCGTATGGACAAGAACTAAGTGCAGTTTCCTTCACAAACACCAGATGAATATCGGCATAGTTCCTATTATAGTCGGTTGCAGCCGCATATGCTACAAATTCTTAGTCTATACACAAAAATTCCTTCCACTCCACTCACATCCTTAGGCATCACAATGGACTCTATGGTCGAAGTGTGACCCGTCCAGGGCAGCCTCTACAATCTATCTATCTATCTACCAGTGAAACGAGGGAATAGACATTTTCACGTCAAAATTCGCTAATATTTTTATTCCTGAGACACCATGAAAATTTGTACATATTATGAGCAAATAATAATGATTACTGTCACCTTGGACAAATTTTTAGGCACAGGTGTAATACAAGAGGTAAAATACAATTAACAAATTATCGTCGAAATTTTCATCATTGCATTATTATTTAAATAACCTTTTTGTCTACACCCACGGGTATAATATTTCAATTTGCCTTAGGCAACAAAAATCTATCTTATTGGCTGACAAAATTTCACGTTGTTGTTTCCAACAGGAATAAAACTATTCGGGAAAATAGTGTTTTTTTAGACACCTCTTTTGCCCTATATCTCCGATAAAGTCAATATTTGAAAAAATATCTTACCAGTCCAAGGGAGCTAATATTACCAATTCCAGTGACCGTGCTATCAAATACGGTCTGCTTGACACTGGAAAGTTGCGAATTTTATTCCCAACGGTGGCAATTTGTCCAAAAAAAATGGGGTGGTTAATTGACAACTAAACTGTTGGCGTTTGGACAAGAATGAAAATTACCTCAGCTTTTCACAAACTCCAGATGAATATCGGCATAGTTCCTATCAAACTTGGGCTGTAGACGCACACCTACCAAATTCCTTGTCTGCATACAAATTATTTTCCCTTTAGGGGTCGGTAAAAAAGGCCTAGAAAAGCCTACTTGTCAGGCTTTGATCTGCTACTACTACAACTACTACTACTACGACTACTAATAATTTCCCCCCTCAATAAATGAGTTTCAATAAACCCCTACTTGCCGAGGTTTGAAGTATCGACTGAAGATGGAGTCTGTGCGGAGACGAGGTGCCCTGCGAACATGCAGTGTTATCGCACAGTGTCGGCTCCGTCTGTACAGGTCATCGCGGTCACGGTTTCCATAGATCTCTTGACGGAGGAAAGGATGAGGATTTATCACCAAATGATGAAAAACAATAGCAGCGACCAAGAAGGAGGAACGAGATGAGACTCTCCGGAGATGGCAGAACAGATGCAGCAGCAAAACCAGAGGATGATGGACCTACAGGCTAATCAGGAGCTTGAAGGGTTGGGCAGAGAGGAAACATGGCGACGTCAATTATTACTATTAGTACCAAGGGAGCTAATCTTCTAAAATGACTGACGGAATCACTCTAGGAATTTTCTCCACGTGTTTAAACTACACTCTGTATATACAGCATTTGAGTGATGCTACTTATACTCTGGTGCTAGGCCATCATACATCATTATCATCATTGCCAACAAACACCAATACCACACATACTACAACACTTGGTGACTTGAGTATGTGTGTATAGTGTAAAACCACTTTACACATATACGAAGAGCATCGCCATAGAGTGGATCTCACTCAACACCATTTACGTACTATGGGTCACAAAAGTGACGTTCGTTTTCCAAAATTTTACCGTTGATTTGTGCCGTATTCATTCGGTTTGCGGGAAAATGTTTCAATTCAACATTGTAATTATATTTCTAATGAACAAATTTTTTCTGAAGCATTTTTTTGGAAAACCGAATGAATAAGGCACAAATCATTTATAAATTTTTGAAATATGAGCGTTACTTTTGTGATCATGTGTACCTATTTATGCTGTGCAGTTACATAAATTATTTGTGAGATGAATGTTAAAATTATCCACTCAACTTATAATATTTTTAGTGGAAATAAAATGCCAACCTAGAAAATATTTCTTCAACCTTTTTTTTTTTTCTAATACTAAAAAGGTTTCCATAAGTATACGGTATGGATATAAATACTCGCATCAATAATATGAGGATGCCTAGTGCCGTCTTTCCCGTAAGGGTATGCCGAAGCTTTTCAACTCCTTTTTTATGTGTCTATAATCACTCTAGCGGTCACATATCGTCATGTACATTAATAAGATAAAAGTAAAGTGCTTTGTAATTTTTTTTTTCAAAAATTTACTAAAACTTATTAATTTTATGAATTTTACAATTAAAAATTGTTTTTTTAAAATATACATTCAAACGCCAGTGACGTCATTATATCGCTTTAGTAACGCCACCGCATAGAGCAATGATAAAACATCCATGTTTACGAGAGAGCTTTAAGAGTTTAAGAGACTATTAGACTAATTTGTTATGACACATGGTGATCGGAATATAGAAAATATAAGTGTATAGCATGATTCCAATTGTCGCTCAGGCTCAACGAATATAATGACGTCACAATCAATCACAACTCTTTTTTTATACAAAAATTTATTTATTTTTTATTAATAATTAATGACAATTAATAAAAATGAGATTGTTAATCAAAAACAAAATTATCAAAACATACTTCAAATGAATTATTCTTTCATTTATACATGAATTTGTAGTGATAAGAAATTAATGCAACTTCTCTATTTAGCACATGCTAAAATACCAAATACTTCCGTATAAAAACGTTATTCCACATAAAAAAGGATAACGAAAAAAATTCAATTAGACACACACTTAAAACTAACAAATACCACTTCAAAAAAGAAAAAAACACAGTCTTCTAAAATTTCTTTTATTCACACACATAAGTGAAGCGACATTGTACTTACGATGGATACGGTTATAAGTTCTTCGCCTTGGTACTCCAGAATTACACAACAGAATTGTGTAACAATAAATATGTGAGTACCTAGCTAACAGATATGAATGAATTTTTTAGAAATAATGCAAAAAAAGGGCACTCACTCATTCTCAATTGCATTTTATAATATAAATTGTAGATTTATTTACGTGTATAGAAAAAAAAAAGACAAATTGCAAAGCCCAAAATTCGATACAGAACATTAACAACTTGTAAAATTTGAAGAGTATAATATAAATAATATATTTTTATATTATTAAAGGAAGGATCTATCTATTTTTCGAGTAGATAGTATAGTGAGTGCCCTCCTAAAAGTGACTATTCATTCAATTTTAATTTAACAATACGTTCTCAATGCGTTACAAATTAATAAGTTTCATAAATATATTTAACTGTTTGTATGTATTTATCAATTCACGTAGTACACACATGCCCACAAAAGTGTTGTTCTTTTAACAAAGTTTGCAGTAGATTCATGTCGAATCCATTCTGTTTTCGAAAAAATGCTTACAACAAATATTGTTCGAATATTTATGACGAACATCTTTTATTTGAAGCATTTTTTCGTAAACCAAACGAATTCGACACAAATCGACTGCAAATATTTTAAAAAAGAACGCCACTTAAGGGATTGATATATTGTACTTTCATGTATAACTTCTCATTCGTTCAATGAGTCATAAGATTTTTATCCTACATACAAATTGATGTAGAATCCGGTAATAACAAGATGTTGCTTCTCTATTGGGATGCCACTTGGCACGTATATAATTCTTTTTCAATAACTTGGAAGAGCTCGTAAATGGAGCAGAGCGAACAAGTAGTTTTGCTAAGTAGACTAAGCGAATTTTCTCAAAGAAAGGAATTATAATGAATATGAAATTAATTAATCAAGGTGGAATACTAATTATTAGAATATTAAAATTGAAAATATTTCTTTAATTCTCTGAAAATATTGTAAGGTAAAAATTTATAGTTAAATATTTTTTCTGTATCCCTGGTGGAAAGAGTAAATCTTTTCATTTTTAACCCGACTTCAAAAAGGAGGATGGTTCTCAATTCGTCTGTATTTTTTTTTTTTTTTAATATTTATTAATTAATCCAATGGTGTGTTAGTCTATATAGTATACGCTTGGCCATTCACTCTTATTAACTGTACTGGAAATTGACAATGATATGCTAGAAAAGGAGGCCATCCGGAGGCTATGTTTACTTGGAAAACAGAGCCTTTAGAGCCAGCATTGCATTAGGACGATACGATACTGTTTTTCAAACACTGGTTTATGCCATACTTACAGTGGCAAGTATGGAGGAAGTAATGTGTTGTACTGAGTAGTGGGTCTATATAAACTCAGATAGCCAAGTTGCACTCAAAGCAATCTGATCCGCCAAAATAACATCTCCGATCTTCAATGATTAGACTCACTGGAAAGTCTGGCAAGTTCAAAATAGGTCATCTTAATGTAGATGCCAGGACACAGCGCGGTTGAGGGCAATGAAACAGTTGACGAACTCGCCCGTGAAGGAACTGCACTCCCATGTCAAGGATCAGTACCATATCTAGGAATAACTAGGAGACAGACTACCTCTGCCCTTAACGAAAGGGTAGATAAGTCTATAAACAGGAAAGGAAAAGATACAGCAAGCTACAGACACACAAGCTGAACAAATGATCATCTAGGTACAATGCCGCGAGGTCAACCTGGCTTATTGGCAAAAACCGGTAAGAGATAAACCTCCTGATTTGGGTGTTTACCGGTCACTGCAGGCATCTGTCTCCCATGAAGTTAGAGGACAATACGATCTGTTTAGACTATAACGGAGCGAATGATATGCCCTTACACCTTCCGGTAGAATTTCCTTCAGAGCCAGAATGAGATATCTAGCCTTGGGCTCAACCGAAATCGTGGAGTCTGAGGTAAAACAACTAAAGTAGTGCTCTGTCCTGTCATTCGAAAACGAACACTGGACTGGAGGAAACGAACCAGTTGTGGTAGAGGATAGAAGATAATTAACGGATGCGTTTATAGGAATCGGTAAAAAAAAAGCATAGAATATCCTACTTGCCAGATCTTCGGCGTCCCCTCTACTGCTAGTACAACCTCCTATGAATTAAAACTCATATGAGTCATACCATAAAACAACCAAACAGCAAGACAAATCTTTAAAGGATATGAAATTAAAATAAAGCATAAAATACATTCAATATTAATGAAAAAAATTCTACCAACCCCGTAACAATCCAATAAATTTTTGCAAAAACTAAAAACCACATACTCAAGTCAATAAATATCATCAATCAGGGTGGCCTCTTTACATATTATACGTATTGAATATCTAACCAAAATACACAAATGTACGATACACGTACGTTATAACAATAGATAAAATGTACACAACAAGAAGAATATATATTGTCAGTTGTAGAAGGGCCTGTCTGCCTCAATCTATTATCACAAATAAAAATACTATTTTATGTAATTTCATTTATTAGACAAATTTTAACTTTTTTTTTTTTGTATGTAAATAATTTTCTACTAATTTCACGAATGAATAATTTTTCGATACATCTTTTACTGACCAGGTGTGAGATATGTAAAGACAACTACATATTTATATATACAATAAATTCTAGCTTAAGTATTATATAACTATTAATTTACAAACATTTTAAATGTGTAAACCGACGTGAGCTTTGTTCACTATCAGTAGCGTAGCTAAAGTTTTCTTACCAAGGGTTTGCAAACAGCGAAATAAGTAGTAAACTACAGCCACACTAACATTAACAGGTGAAAATAACAGCTAATAGGGAATATGCATGAAAATTTTTTTTCACTTCAATTGAAGCATGTTTACTTGACAAATATCAAGGTAAAATTACTTTTTAAATAACTTTAAAAATAAACGAGGTATGAATGATTGAAATTCCCGATTAGACAAAGAGGGTGATAGCCCTCTTGTTATATTCTGTGACGTCATATTACACTTTCACCATTTAAAATACACGTAAAACTCCGTTTTTTAGTATTTTTGCAAGAAAGAGACAGATAATAATCTTTAAAAGCTTATAGCTTCCTTGATATTTGTCGGATTTAAATTTTAATTTCGTTTTTAAATATTATTACAGTATTAACAGTATTTTCATATTCTGAAAATAAATGTGAAAACAAATTTTCATGCATATTCCCTATTGAGTCAATTGCTTAAACACCCGGCGTATAGGTACTAAGGATATTTATCAATGCGTGAAAAGTTTATTTTCCTGAAATATTTATTTACACACGCACAACTATGTAAAAATACAAAGTAGTGTACAAAAGGTGCAATATACATATATGCTTTTGTAATCAAGACTAAGTACAGATTTTTGAGCTGAAACAGGAGTTTATCATTTAGTTTCTGAATAGTTTGCATATAGTCAGCGTCAAAAGTCGAGCTATCATTTAAAAATTTTATGATTGATTTGTGCCTTATTTATTTGGTTTTCGAAAAAATGCTTCGGATAAAAGTTGTTCATTATAACTCTACTAAAAAGTTTTATTCAAAACATTTTTCCGAAATCCGAATAAATCAGGCACAAATCAATTATAAAATTATAAAATGATAGCTCGACTTTTAACGCTTTATGTAGATCCATACCCAGCCAGTGACGCATGAAACATACATAAGCATGTTTTTTTTTTTAATTTTACAGTTTATTTGTGACGAATTTATTCGGTTTTCGAAAAAAAATTTAGAATAATAACTATTCATTATAAAAATACATTAAATAAAATCCTTTATTCGAAACATTTTTTCGTAGATTCGGTACAAATCAATTGTAAAATTTTGAAAAACCTATTGCAGTGAATTCGATCAATGCGAAACTTGGCAAGCCAGCGCTTGTACTATATAAATTTTCATGGCATCCTTAATATTAACTGTAGAACTTTTTTGGCAAAGCGATAACTTAAATCACTTTTTCATTTGTGAAATAAAGTGCCAGAGATTGAACACAACTTTAACTGTGCATATTTGTGCCTTTATAAGACAATTCCAAGGTATTCTGTCCTTGGCAACAGTCTTAATCATAACCCAAATTTTGTCCGTTTTGTTCTACAGGAAGTATACCGAAAAAATCTGAGGTAGACTGACTTTATCCAAGTGATTGTTGGACATCTCTGGATATCTGGGAATTTTCGCCATGTTATTTGAGAACCACTTGTTCGAGATAATAGATTCTCGTTGATGATGTATTCGTACCATCTTAAGTTTACACTTCTGCATAAACGCATGTAGACCAAAGACAAAATATTTTGACACAAATGAAGTCTTACTAGGTATTTTGGGTCATTTAACAAAAATGTCTCTTGTCATTTTTTCGTAAACTTGACCGTTTCCGAATTATACACAATTTAATGATTGAAAAAATTCAAAAACAACCGTTTTCAAGGCTGAAAAACAATATTAAAAATAAAATTTTTGAGTTTACCAAAATTCTTAAAAATCCTTGAAAATCCCTTTAAAAAAGAGTAATTACAGATTATTCCATTCTAAAGCTGTTTTTTTTAATCGTTAAATAGACGCTGAAAAGTATGTAAAACGTAAGTAAATAGATACGTTTTAAATATGTTTTACATACGTTTTAGTATCTATTCGGCAAAATATCCCAAACATCAATATGCAAAAAAACGAATGGGAAAATTTATTCTACGAATGTTTGGTTTTCGCCTTGTCTATACGTTATAACATTTCTGTGAACCCATTTTTAATCTACCAAAAAAAAAAAAAAACTCAAATCATACAAATATCCAAATTTCAATCAAATTAATAAATAAATAACTATATATATATATTTAAACAATACATATTACATTATTGTTAATATTTCCATACACAAACATCAAGCAGATGTTTTACACGCAGCAGCAAAGAGATTAATATAAGGAATGATGAAACGTGTGCGAAGCAGTCCAATATATTATAATAATCAAACCAATACCATAATAATATCCATTTGAATGAACAGAAAAGCATTTGTATTATAACGACAAAAAATGTATATTTTTATAGAAAAAAAATAAATTCAATGAATACAATAAATAATAGACAGATTTATAATGTATATTTGTGTTGTTCATTTTTGGGGAAAAAAAGTGTAATTTGACAAAAAAAAGTCTCTATATATATATTAAATTTTAATCCCAATGAATTGATTAAATGATTCAAAAATAATTATTTAATAATATATGTATTGAACAATAATGATATGAAAAACATTCAATGACATTAATCTATTTGATATGAACAAAAAAAAAAACATTGTAAATGACGCACAAGAGTTGCACAAGAGTTTATTACAAGCTTTTATTTCAGTTCATGTTTGTATGTTTAATTGAGGAGAAATTAAGCACGGATCCAGGGGGGTGGTCATGGAGATCATGACCCCTACCCCAAAGAAAACTAAACATAATTTCTTTATTAATTATAATTTTATTGCCTCTTACTCAAATCTTATATTGAGATAATTGAATGGTGGGAATGAAATCTAGAGTGTTACGTAATTTATTAATACTGAAAAAATGCTAATGTTTAATCAATCTTTATCAACTCATGAGTAACAAATATTTTTCAATTGGTTATTGATAATCATGGTTGATTTGATATAATTTTAATTAATTATTCAAAATTTATTTCAAAGATATTTTTTTTTTAAATTAAAATAAATTATCAATTGAATAAAATTATCTTTAACAATTATTCGAATAATTAATTGATATCTTAAAGTTCTTTATAGACTTTTGTTTTCATTATATTTATTTACTTTTTAAACTTAAATAATACTTTATTTCCAGTTGTAAAAATTGACCATTTATATATTTAATTAGTTTAAATTTAATAAACCTAGTTTTCTTTAATTCTATAATTCTTAATTTGAAAGTTTTTCAAGAATAATAATAAAATTTTTTTCCCAAGATTAATACTCTTTTCTAGTGCTTTAGTATTTGAACTAATACTAATTTCATAATCGAAATTTTTTTTAATCAATAATTTGTTACAATTTTTAAGAAAATAGTTTTTTTTTCTTATTCTAATTTTTTCTTGTCTCTGGCGGAACCCCCCCCCCTAGACTTGAACTCCAGATCCGCACCTGGGTAATTATTGCAACTGCAACCCCAAAAATATTGAAAAACCACTGTCAAAATAATTCTTGCATAGTACAATATATATTCAATTATATCATGAATGTTAAAACACTATATATATTCTACTAGATATGTACGATTGGCATAGTCGTAATAAGTAAATAAATCGTATGGTATTTTATACCTTTTGCTTTGACTGTCACGAGTGAACTACCCTAATTGAGGCTAAAACACGCAAGTCAAAGAAATTAGGTCAAATTTCAAAGATGAAATTAGGTACATTTAATTATACTCGACGGCAATGCAGTATATTTAATATCGCACTATATCAATGAAATTCGAAAATATTCCCTAAAATAGAAATTTGGTGGAAGTCTTGATAACTAGTAGGAAGTAGTGGTAGCGGTAGAAAATCAAATTGATTTTTCTTAAAATAAAAAAAGTTTAATATAATAAAATAAAACGTAGAGAATAATAGACATAAAATTGTTTTGAAAATACAAGCTTTTATTTATTGAACTAAAAAGCAGAAAATAAATTTTTTCCCCGAATCATTAAAGTGTGACTGTAAATAGAAGCTTGGGAGCGCTCATAAAAGCTCGGTTCAGACATTTAAAACCAGAGCATCCCAATCCTTTATTTATAGTCACATATCCGTGACTAGTGAGAAAAATTTTATTTTCTACTTTTAAGTTCATTCAATAAAAATTTGTTAAAAAAAAAATTATATGATTATTATTTTATATATCAACGACAAAACGTCAATATGGCTCGACCCAATGATTTTAAAGAACAGCCAAATTATTCGGACTCCTGAAAATTTTTGCCTTTGAATCTAGACTCTACTCATCCTAAGACGAAAAACTGTAGGGTATGGGTTTTTCTCCAAAATTATTGAACGAAAGTGATTGAAAATTTGAAAAGAAAGATCCAAATTTTTGATGGGTTTTTAGAATTTTTTTCTGTCTCGATTACAATGGTTTATTATTATAATATCGCTAATATAATAATAATCCAACAAATATTTTTAATGATTTAGAAAGAGAATGTCAGGCATAATTCAATCTTTATACCCCCAACTGTGTGATTTTGGTGGTTATATAAACAACAAAAAGTTGTGAATTTTTTTGGGTAAATACTTGTTGTACGATTGTTCCTTTTGTGCACATTACATATCATAGCAGTATTAGAGAAATGTCCAAAATTTCTATTTTTGAAACATCAAATTTTGATCAATATTTAATTTTGTATCTCTTGGGTTTACTTCGACAATACGATATTGTTACGATGCAATTAATTTGAATGTGTAAACTTTGGAGATTAAGACTTTTCTATTATTTCACAGATTAGTGAATTTTGAACTAAGTTAGGTTATTTTTAATTAAATTAAATACTGATATGAAAAAATTAACTCGTCAACCAGGAATCGAACCTCGGGCCTCTGGATATCTAGTCCAGTATGCTTCCGCTACACCAAAGACGATTGTGACGTAATAGCCAACTTTTTCATATTATTCTAATTTTTTATTTATAAACAAATATTAAAAAAGTTAGGTTAGGTTGGAGCGGCTGTCCTTGACGGGACACACTTAGACCATAAGGTCCATTGTAATAGGACAAGGAATTTTGTGCGTAGACTAGGAATTAGTAGGTTGTGCGGCTGCAGCCGACTTTGATAGGAGCTATGCCGTTATTAATCTGGAGTTCGTGTAGGGAAACTGCAGAAAACCTTCACAAGCATAGCCGGTTACTTCGTTCTTGTCCATACGCCGACAGTTTAGTCAATTCAAACCCATAACCTCCCAGTTCCAAGTAGAGCGGCTACATGGCCGGTAATTTTGAACTAAGTAGTGTGAAATTTCTATTCAAAATCTCTTTTTAAGACAATTACTACCACCTTTAGAGCGTCTAATGAAATTAATGCGTTCTTTCGAATTATATAGTAAATTCATGTCTATAAAAAATAAGAACAAAAAATAAAATATTTATATTTTCAAAAAAAGTAAAATTACTTAGTTGGTAGGTAACGCACTAAAAAGCAAAGTAATTAAATAATATTAAAAATTAAATACTTAAGGTATGGTCTAAGATCCGGCATTAGTGAAAACCTTCCCTCATCTGTTAATTGAATGAAATAATTTTTAAAAGACAGATAACAATATTAGAAATGTAGGAGTGCAATGTCTGCCACCGTAGTCCTGCTGGCTATATCATATTAATTAATTAATTAATTAATTAATACGATATAGTGTCTTTGTTTGTTGCTCGAACAAATATATTTGTCTCTCTCTGCGTAGAACACATTTTTTGAAAATTTTATTACTGTGATATTATAAAATATATTTTATATAATGAATATATAATTAAATTATTTGCAGCCTGTATAAAAAAACTTTTAAGTAATAAAATTTTCAAAAAATGTGTAAAAATGTACGCAGAGAGAGAGACAAATATATTTGTTCGAGCAACAAACAAAGACACTATATCATATTAATTAATTAATTAATATGATATAACCAGCAGGACTACGGTGGCAGACATTGCACTCCTACATTTATAATATTGTTATCTGCCTTTTAAAAATTATTTCATCCAATTAACAGATGAGGGAAGAAGGTTTTCTAATGCCGGATCTTAGACCAGTAGTTTGAGTAGTGAGTAGTTAGCAATTAAATAAAACTTTATGAAATAAACATCTTTTATATTTTAAAATTCCTATAAAATAAACATTGATAATTCACTTGACCAAAACAAAAATTGTGAAAGAGGAGAAGTTTTCGCATACAAAACGTACTTATATCCCAGCAAAACAAAACTTTATTTATGTTTTGAATTTTTCCGTATCTTTGTTTGTTAATAAAAAATTAACAAAATTAATCAAAATTTTTTTAATTTTCCAAAGGAGATTTTTTTTTAGAAGTAAAAAAAATTCCGGACTTTTATTTTAAAAATTATTTTTCCAGATTGGAAAAATTTTGTAATGGAAAAATTGGGGTAATAATTTTTTGCCGACGGATTATTTGTTATTATATTTCAAATTTTGCCCCTATTCCTAAAACATTTGTTTGTATTTTATAAATACGTATTTCGACTACAATGTAGTCATCATCAGTATGAATTAGCTAATCGTAACTATCTCTGAATCCATATCCCAGAAATAGTTACGATTAGCTAATTCATACTGATGATGACTACATTGTTGTCGAAATACGTATTTATTAAATACAAACAAATGTTCTAGGAATAGGGACAAAATTTGAAATATAATTTCAAAAAAACCTAGAGTTCTCTTTGATTATTTTAATAATCTTTATTAGGATTATTTGTTGTTTAAGTATCCAGTAAGTACCTGAATTTTTCCTTTCCTTAATATTCATATTTAATTGGTTAAAAACAATTTTTCATCTCTCAATTAAAATTATAAATATTAGTGGTACAGTTCCGGGAGGTGTAACTTTTTTTTAGAAAATTTCCTGCTCTTAAAGAATCTTTTTTTCGATTTCCGATATCTAGTTTTTGAAATCTCGTCAGACTGAAGTTGATGGGGTAGCACAATGGACCATAAGGTCGAGATGCAGTACTTTTTAGACCCCAGGATATATATCTATCTATCTATCTTGTGGGAAAAACCTTGTTAAACGAGTAACAATTACTGGTATTTTGTACTCTCGCTTATCCAGGTTCGACTGTATATTAAAACATGATAGAAATGTGTTCACCTATTATTTTTCAAAATTAAAATGCACAGGTAAGTATCTGGAACAGATCTTATAAAAATCAAGATATCGTATATATTTAAATATATTCTACTGAAATATATCAGCATATATATATATATACCTTCACTATACGGAACTTGGAACATTGCCATAAAATTTTTAAACCTAAAGAATATGGTTTTTACCTTAAGTGCAGAATAGACACAGATCTTGGTTGCTGCAACATTGAACTCCGCCTATAAAATATTTTCACCACAGACGCTGCAACCAAAGTTTGGGATCATAAAATTTAATTTTTATTATTTTATGACTCAAATCATAAACATTCAATCATTTCTCATCATGTCTCTATCTATCTCATTTAATTTGTATAGTTTATTTATATGTATTTATCTTTAGTAAAAAATATACAAAAAAAATATATATATACAGTGTGTCTACTTAAGTTGGCTCCATATGGAAAACTTTTTTATTATAATGTTTACGAAAAAAAGTTATTCTTTATAAAAATCTCTGCATTCGAAAATATTAATATTCAGCTATTCACTTTTGACATCAAATGTATAGGGTGTCTAAAAATTGAAAAAGTTCGATAGGAATGTGTTGACCACTTCAATTTTAAATTAAATTTTGTTTATTTTTGTTCAAAATGTAGACCATATAGAACAGATTATACGGGAAACGGTTCAAGAAATCACTCCCGAGATATGTAGGAGTGGATTTAAAGAATTTTGTAAAAGGACAATTACATGTATGGAACGCGAAGGTGGATACGTTGGGGCAAAAACGAACTGAAGATAACTGTTGTTACTTACGTCAACAATAATAATTGTATTTGTAATGTAATGTATGAAAAATAAATGTTCTGTGTTCATTATTTTGTTACATATCCTTCAAAATGTTTCAAATCAGCAAATAAACATTTGAAGTACGATGACTGGTTAATTAGAATAACAGATAACGTGTTTTATAAGTAGGACTTGCAAAATTTAATTTAAAATTGAAGTGGAAAAAAATTCCTATCGAACTTTTTCAATTTCTGCACACCCTGTACATTCCATGTCAAAAGTAAATAGCGGCATGTTAATATTTTCGAAAGCAGAAATTTTTATAAAGGATAATTTTTTTTCGTAAACCTTTTCCATATGGAGCCAACTTAAGTAGACACACTGTATATATTATATATAATGTAAATTGTAACCAATATAGGTATTTTGTATATGAACATTTAACTCCTCCTACTAAATAGAAAATAATTTTTAATGTTGCAGCAACCGATCAAGGTCATGTTTTTGGTTGCTGCAACAAGTCCACACACACAGCAACATGCTAGTTAGTCTTCAATGTTGCTGTTCAATGTTGCACGTTTGTGGAGGCCCTTAGTCTTAGTCTATCTATGTGACTCTATAGGTAAGTACATAAAATAAATAAGTACATTGTTTGAAATGTTTACACTTTCATAAATACAATATTTTTATTGTTAATAAAATAACTATGAAATATTGTATTGTAAACACACATACATGATAACAAAAATACACATAGTTTTAGTGCTACAGGGGTATCGCTGCAATTCTGAAACTTTTAACAGGATCGTAGCATATTGATTTAGTTAGTACCTAGGTGACAGAGCTCTGTTCAAGACAAACTTGAAGCTTTCAACTCGATGATTTATTTTTATACCCGGCAAAGATAATATATACCAGGGTATATGAAGTTTAGTCCCGACTTTGTAATTCCGAAAATGAATAAATTAGTTTATTCCCATGTGTCCGTCCATCTGTCTGTCTGAGATAACGAGCTGAAATTTCGTATATGTGTTCTAGAGCTAAAAAGTAAGGTCAAGTTCGTGAATGCGCAGAATCGGGTCAGACTCCCTCCCGCCAGGGGGTAGGAAATATCTATTTTTGATAGGGTAAAAGATAGAAAAAAACTGTAAATACAAAAAATGTCCCTTTTTTCATTTAAACAATTACCTCAATTAATTGTTATTTTCACTTGTTTAACCAAAAGTTGGCTTTTAACTTTTGTATTACGTAAAACTAAAACATTCAAATGTTGCTCGTTTAATATTATAGGATACAAAACTCCAGTATGTACCTACTTTTTGTGGAGTTTACACTTACCTATAACACCATCACACCAATGCCTTACAAGTTGCCTACTTTTAAAAAGTGTCATTCCATTTCTTTGTTTGTTAAAACTCGCAAAAAACTAATTATCTCAGATATAAACATAAACAAATCAACTTTCTGCCTTCGAAAACCCTTATACTGAAAATATTATCGAAGTCGTTAGAGCCGTTTTTGAGAACGCGATTACAAGCATATAAATAAATAAATACATAAATAATACTCGTTTAATAGAATGGGATAAAGATTTTGGGAAAATAAAAATATTTCAGAAAATAAACACAGCCATTTTATATTATATATTTTCTGAAGAAGGAACGCTGTTTCCGAAACTATAATCAAAATAATAATATTGTTATAAAAACTAATTTTATAAAATGAAACTCTTAAACTCGTTCTTAAGAATGTTAGGCATTTTGTTTACATATATGTACTATAAAGTAGCAAAATACAACTTCATTCATTGAATCTTCATTCTTTTTCTTAAAAAAATGTTTAAATAAATTACGGCAAAATAATATTATAATCAAATTTACGTACATTAATAATAGCTTTTAAAAAGCTCGTAATATATATTCTCTGTCATTCAGGTATTAACAATTTTTTAGATTTCTAATCTATCTATAATGATTATTTATATCCGCCGAATAAAAGTAAAAAAATTGCCGCCACAAGCCTAAAGTTTGCGGACTACAGACCTTGGAACTTATTTGAATAAATGTATTTAAATTTTCCAATCAATTGATCCTATTAAAAACAATACATCCTCATTCTACCTTTTTACCTCATTTTCGTGAGGCCCAAAGAGTTTACAAAGTAGTCTTTATGAAATACGAAACTAAAATTTTTTTTCGATTTCTTTCATTTTTGAGTGGAGGATAAAAATGTTTAACAGAATACTAAAGTTGTATTTTAAAATAACAGCTTCAATAAATTGGAAAAATTTTTTGGACCGTCTGTGGACACGATAACTCAAAAACAAAAAGAGCCAACGGGCTAAAATTTTGTGTGTGTGTTCTAGAGCAAAAAATTAAGGTCAAGTTCTTGAATTGGCAAAATCGGATCATAAATGGGCAAAACTGTCCATCTTTGAAACCGTAAGAGATAGAACAAAAATGTAAAGACAAAAAAATGTTCCTTTTTTAAGTTCCTTAAAAATAATGTTCCTTAAAAATGTTAAATGTTCCTTTAAAATAAATACCTTTTGTTATAAACTTTTTTACATAAATTCAGAATATACTGGGTATTTAAGCAATTAACTCATTTAATTGTTATCTTGTTTTACTTGTTTTTTTAACAAGTCGTCACGTAGGAACTACGTATAACCAGTGTAACGAAAGAATAGAAGTTTTCACGTCAATACGCTCGAATGTCGCTTATAGAGGTATAGGGCAAAAGGCAGTCTCAGTTCAAGAGGTCCAGGCGTGAAAAACAACTCTCTCCAATAGAGGTGTCTGTTTCTCACCTGTAGAGTTTTTCGAGGATTAAAATGGCGAGACCTGGCAATTACTCTCACTTGTAGAGTTTTCTCGCTTATCCAGTTCTCGCTCACCCAGATTTGCCTGTATATATAAATTTTGTTCATCGGTGCACATTGCACAACCAATAAATAGTTACATAATACTTGAACGATAACTTACATCAATTCCTATTTGTAAGAAATTCAAGTAAAGATTAGAATTCGTATCTAAATCCACTACCAAATATAAATAAGCCCTAAGAATATGAATAGTATTGTTTAAGTTTTCAACATAAATATGTTACTTAAACAAAAAGAATGATTTTATTATTTATTAGAGAATTTCTGATAAACAAAATATATAGTTTACAATAAAGTTTATATTATTGTTTACATATACAAAAAGGTTGTAATAAATACTCTTACCCCTCTGTTAAACCACCAATAACTACGTATAATATTAACCGACTATCTGAATAGAATAAAATAATAAATAAATATCGTAACTATTACATATTAATAATAATTTCAATCCTAAATAAACACTCATATTTCATGTTTAACGTTTGTAAAAAGACAATATAAAAAATACTAACTAAAAATTGTTAATAACAAATGCAAATAATGTCTTCTATTTTTTGCATTTTAAAAGTTATTGCCCAGTTTATTACATTATTAAAAAGGTACCCTTTTCCATATAAAAATTATTTAGAAAAAAAAAAATTCGATTACATTTTATTTTTTATTAAAAACCCTAGTAGCGATATAAATCTAAACAAGATACAAATTTTTTTATTTTTCCCAAAACTATAATAATACATGCGTATGGTTTTTTTTTACCTCTATATACAAAACTACAACATATATCCCAATCAAATATAAGGATTCAACCTCGGATTGAAAGTAAACAAGCTAAATTGTTGTTCGAACATAGTAAGGGGTCTTTAGAAGAAAGAAATTCTCTCATTTTAAAATTTCCATATATGATACTTAAATTAGATACATTTATAGGTACGGACTACGGACCAGGGATGTTGCGGATATTCACATCCACATCCCCAAACGCGAAACATCCGCATTAATTTTAATTTTGCTCTTTATTAAATATAATGCACCAAATTTTGAATTTTTATACTAAAAATTTGATTATAATGTAGCGAAAGGGTGCGTGTGATAAAGAAAAAATACGTGAAATGTATATTTTTGTAAATTTTATTTCACTACTTTTTGGATAACAATTACAACTTTTAGATTATAGTTTTGAATTGCATTAACTTTCTGATGTCAACGAATGTTAAATTGTTACTGAACTGGTGAGCTGTTGTTGTCCTGCTTAATATATCTGAAACGCACACGTTCTAAGAAAGTGAGAGATTCGCATCGAATATTCTTTACATTCCAGAACATACTTATAAAGCTAAACACACACAAAAAAATTCATCTCGTTATCTCTTTGCGTTTTTGAGTTATCGCATCCACAGACGGACGGACGGACATGCGGAAATGGCCGAATTAGGCCATTTTATGAATACCTTTGTGAAACATTTTTGTCAAGGATTAATATTTTCAAGCGTTACAAAGTCGGGACTAAACTTAATATACCTTGTAATATACTGGGTATAATAATTTTAGTTAAAATTTTCCATTCTAAAACTATTTTTTATTTATGGATTTGAAAACTTCTTACTAAATTGAACTTAACTTATTTGCTAATTCAGTGGAATATTTAAATGCAAGCTTTCATATTACATCTGTACACCGAAGTCATATGAATGTTTCGTATCAGGTTTTTACCTACCGTGACTCTTTGGAAATTCAGAGACTGGAAAATTCTACATCAGGAAATGGAACAATAAAAAATAATTTAATAATAAAAGAATATGTATTTTTGCTTAGTCAGTCTCATTTATTTTCCAAAATATAATTTTTTATAAACATTCAAACCCAACTGAAAATAAACAATTTGACAATATACAGAATGATGTTTAAGTTATTGTACGTAAAAGTGTATAATTTTTTAATAATCACTATAACTATATAAAAGTATATATATATATATATATATATATATTTCGATTTATTTTTAATTGAAAGCGCAATTTGTTTTTAAGGTTGACAATTCTTAATTATATTTTATGATAAATTGTAAATGGAAGAATAACACTTAACCAAAAACTTGCAGTCATAATTTTTATGGTAAATTAGGGGTCATCCATAAATTACGTCTTACGTTACCTGGAAGGGGCATTACAAAATGTGACATAGCGTGTTAAGAGGATGAAGGAACAAGCCATGGTTACTACACAAGGATACGGAACTCAAACGGGAGAATTGACAAAAAATGGCAACGAAATGGTAATATTTACTTTTTATGCCACTAGCATCGCTAGTTGTTCAACCGTACTACAATCCGTACCGAAGTGAATATAGTATTATAGATTAGTAGATCTACTAATCTCTGATAGTATAATAAATAGGAGTGAAGTAAGCAAGTAACCAGTTTTATTTCGTAGTGATTATTTTGAACTATGCAATTTGTTCAACTAATTCCTTATTGAAAAATTGAAATTACTTATCATTTATTAAAAAAAGTATTTTATTGAAAAAATACTTTGGCTGCAAATAAATTTTATAATACTATAAATGTCCAACACAGTCTGTAGATGTTTCCACATCAAAAATATGAACAGGTATTAAATTATAGTAAAATTTATTTACTACAACTTTACTTCTGATAATTTTTTTAATTTTACCAATATTAAGAGAGATAACTCACGATTTTCCCACTAACGAACTTTACAGAAAACACGCCAAGTAACAAACTTCATTCCCATTCGACTAAAAATGTGGCCTTTAGAGCGAGTACAAACACATATATTATGTACATTGCAGACAACGGATTAAAAAAGTCACGTAGGAGCTACATGCACTATGCTATCTAGTTAAGATCGATATCTATTAAGTAGGATCGATGGATATTTGGAGTAATTTTTCCGAAATTATTTCATCAATACAACCTCAAAGCTGAATTTTCTTATGAAAAGAAATTCACCAATAAGCTCAATCATTTATCATTTATTTTTTAAACAATTTAGAAAATTTTTAGACCCATAGCATTTGCTATTTTTGCTATATGACTAATCTAGTATTGCGTTATACATATATTCCATCACAGTCAGTAGTCCGTTTATCAATTCCATGTTACAACTTGTAAAAATGTTTGCCTATTATGTGGGGCTAGTATACTTCTCGTGTATTTTCCATATTTTTCGATAGTTTTTTCCAATATCCGGTATAAATTTCTGTTCACACGGAATGTCGAATCGCTGGAGGCACTGATATTATTTTCCGGCACTAAAATTTTTGCCTGCAAAGAAATTGTATATACCAAAGTTTATATTTGTTGATACACATGATCATTATTCATTCAATTTTCGGATCAAATGCTGCGGAATAATGTTATTCATTATACATACTAACAAATTTTATTCGAAACATTTTCCCAAAAAATTTCCAAATGAATAAGGTGTAAAATTAAATTAAATCAACTAAAGTGTAGTAAAATTTGAAGTGCAGAATAATTCATTAATTTTAATATTATTTTCCATCTCATTCTCCAAAAACAAAATTTATAGAAACATGATAAAAATTAATTCAATAGATATTTCTTTAGACTTTGAATATCATCAAAATTTTGTCCATTAAAATAAAAATATGTCAATTTTCCATTGCTTTCACTCAATAATCATATTCGAGTTTTTCGTTTTTAATAAGAAAAATTCACTCAAAAAATATCACAAGATGGTGCGAATATGGTTGTCTTTGAAAAATGAAGTTCGAGTGAGAAGGGTGGGGATCAGGGCCGGATTACCCTATACGTCACCGACGCCATGGCGTAGGGGCGGCAAAATTTGATGAATGATTTTGTAATCTTCTAAAATATTTGAAATTATTGATGCCCAACATGGAAAAAATTACCTTCAAGTCACCCAAACTAATTTGAATAATTATTTAAAGTATATTATTACGTAAAGTATATGCAATTATTTATCCAGGTCTAAATTTTATTTCGTAGTATCATTTCAGTAATATTATAACTTATTTTGCATGAAGCAGAGTTAAGTAGGTTACTTTCAATTCCACTGGGGTAAGCTGGATTACTTGGGATACTTGTGATTACTTGAAATTACTCAGGTTACACGATTTAATTTCGATTACTCTGGGTAATTGCCATATTTTCTCCAATATAGGGGCGGCTTTATTGGCGTATGGGCGCCATATAACCTTAATCCGGCCCTGGGTGGGATGTGTATATTAGATAAAATTTAAGATTTTCGTATAACGTAAATGTTAGATGACCCATCAAGGTATTTAACATCAAATAAATGTTTAATAAATGAACTCAGTTTTTCTCAAAACGGTCGTAATAATGCAATTCCATAAAGCAACTAAAATAAATACCTAATTGTGTGAAATAATCCTGTAAGACAATCAATATTCTAAACCAACACACTTACAACTAGGTATTAATAATATATCTCGTAACAAGCAGGATAAATTTTATATGAAAAACACGACGTGAAATATTAATATAAATATCGAAATATTAGTATATAAATAGGTAATAATCTCATACATTCAATTAGGTTCCAATTCTAATTTGTTTGTTTTTGTTTTAGTGATTACCGAGAAAAAATGTTTTTTTTTCACTATTTTGGCACTCATTTTTTTTATTTAATACAAGATGCTACATGAAATTTGGATCAAACGTTGTGAATAAGATTCCTTACGCCTTTTCATTTTCGATCTATTCCGTATCGTGTTCGTAATTGGAATTTATAAGAGGGAGGTGCGAAAAAATCACTAATGTTTCAAGAATAAAAATCAAGACTTAAACATTCACAAAAATATGATTATTTTCGTGCTCCATTTCTATTCCCATATCCTGAAAATTCAAAATTTGCTGCCATTTGATTATATTAGTTTTCCCGAATTTATTAGGATAAGAAAATTTATTCACAACGGTTGATCCACTTTTCACATACCATCCTATATAATAACAATCGATATAACACAAAATTATTTCTTAAATAATGATAATTTGCAAATTATACTTCAAATTCGAATTAATTTTCGAAAATATCAATTCCAATATAGTATTTGACATGATTTCTATCTAAATCAATTTCAATATGTAATTAATCGCGTTTTCATAAATATAATGTAAATGTACAGGAGTGTCTAAATACATGCGAATCAATTCCAAAAAGTATCGACGCCCTTTGATGATTTATTATGATAATTCACATTTCTTGTATAATAGAAAATAGTTCGGTTGCCAAAAAGTTTCATGTTTTAACTGGAGGTGAGAATGAAAATTGGTAACTTTGTTATTAATTATCTCGAGTTCTAAACGATAAAAATTATGTAAAATGTAAAAATTCTTAGCCTATAAACAAAAATTAAAAGATATCTATCGAAAAGTGGTTGTACACTGTACTTCCTTAAACAAACAGTATGCTGACGAGACTTCCTCGCTTTAATATAAAGGTAGGAACATACCGCTTGTAAAAGTATTGAAAAATGTACAAAGCTAATTGAAATTTTCATGTAAACTAGTCTCAATTTTTCAAAATTTGAAAAACTATAAAGGTTACCGGATATGAATTTTTAGATGGATTGTTTCATCGATATAGACAGACATCTGTATTTTTTATTGTTTTTTTTTTTCAGATTGCATAATTTAAATAGAATCGACTACCATTAAAAAATCGAATTCCAATTTTTTATACGAATACGATAATTTCATACTCCTATTATCGCTCGAAAATAAAACTTACGTCAGCTACCTTTCATGTGAAGCGAAATTTGGAAAAAATATTATAGAAGACAATTTGCTAGAAATCATCGAATGAATCTCTTCTTGGAATTTTTCGCATATATTTTAGTGTAACATATCATACCACCCACGTCAATTAAAATTTAATAGTGAATTTGGATTTATTCTGATGAAAACAACAGCAATATTCACCCATTTAGTACGACATTTTTTTACACTGGAAAGAAGATATTAAATTTGAAAAAGATAAAAATCATGTCATATATCGACATTTATAACTGTTCTAAATATGTAAATATTCTACATAACTTTTGTATAAATTTAACAAGAGTATTGAAAAAATAAATGTTTAGTTTTTATTTCATAACAGTTTTTATAGTATTTTTTTCGTTTGTTTGTTCTAAAATAACTATTTAAAAGCTGCGTCAAGAGCTAAAAATTTAACTTTGTTAATTAACATGTAAGGCCACCTATCCCACTAAGAATTAAATTTCGCAAAAACATTAAAAATGTAAAAAATAATGTAGCTCTGTAAACGTTAGGCCTTTTTTAAGTAAAATTTGTTTGTATTATTACTCTTTCGGTAAAGGATTTTATTAACTATATCCTCTTTTTCCATAGACATGACCATCGTTAAATTATTGATTCGGACATGACCATCGTTAAATTATTGATTCATAGTGTCATAACATATATAACCTTTATGTTATTATAATTGTTAGAAAAATTTTATATAATTTATTTTTTATATTCATAACATTCCAAAATTTTATTTCTAATCTTTAGATGAATTTATATCTTCTAGCAGACCAATTGTCTTCTACGACTGCAGAATAAACTAACAATTTTTTAGATATTTTAAAAGTACCTACAAAAACTAAAGTTGAAAAAATTTAACAAAAATATTTCTTTTCATCTATTATGAATAATGAATTATGGAAAACAACATGTTTACAAATTAACAAATTTAAAAAATTGCGTGCGAAATTACCACCTCCGTACGACGATAACACGCACGTGCCGCTGTCCTCGCCGATACTAAAGCGTTAAAAGCCTGACATTTGCCGCAAGCCGTGATGTAATAAGAATACTCAAAACACCGAACAAGCTGACGATACCAGTAAAGGGTTAATTAGCACAGAGCAATGCCAAATAATAACAAATGAAACATTCGTTTAAGGGTAATAAATAGTTGTTTTCTAACATGAAAATTACCGAAAAAATTGAGATTACTTAAGGACGTTCGAAAGAGAAAAAAAAATGCTGAGAAGTTCCTGTAAATTAAATATGTTATAAAAAAAGTCAATACGAATTCATTGGTATGCTTCAAAATGTAAGTTCAAATGAATTGTTTCGTTTTTTTCGATATTGAAAATCATACTTTTAACATTGCGTCTTAATACGGAGAAACTACAAATTTAATCTCTATAATCGAATAAAGCATAGTTTAAAATGCAGAGAAGTTTTTATAAAACTATGTAAATTGTTATTAAATAAACAAGGATTTATTTGATCCAAAGATGCATTTCAAATGCATTTTGGAAAGTAATAAGGAATTATATAAGTAAATTTATCATTTTAGAGAAGCAAAACAAAAGGTTTTACTTTGGGGGAACCATTTGGGGGAAGCACGGCTATCTGTAGGGCGTGCAATGCTGGGGTCCCGCCCCAACCTTGGGGATACCTGATCTAAAGTTAAGAGAGTCGCCGTTGAAATCAATAGAGATGGCTGAGTGGTTTGTTACCTCTGGCTTAGGTTTTCACTTCTAATTTAGGCCATAGTTTTAACAGAATTAATAAACCTCTAAAGTAAATGGTCTTCCATTGGCAGATGTTAGGAATTGATAAGTTGTTCAAGTAACCTCAAATTACTACACTATAGTAAATTATTATTTAAAAACATGAACATAAACTTACTATGACGAAATGTGACATGATCAGATTGGAATACCATGAATATTAAGAATAAACTATAACAGATTAACATAACGGATCTGATGATACAAGTAAAAGATAATTTAAATACTCTTCATTGAATATTTTTAACAAAGATATTGAATTTTAACAAAGATCAAATTTAAATAGGGGATATGAATGACCAATTTATAAAAAATATTTATATTATAATCAACAATTTTCATTTTTGTAAAGAAAAATAGTTCGTTTAACAAAATTGCTACATTTAACGAGTGTAGAATAATAGTTTTCAAATTCAACGATTATAAATTTAACGTTTAAAAGGAAAAATCTTGAACGTATCTCTCTGCTCATGAGTATATACGTACGACAGTCATTCGATTACTAAATAAGTTGTATATCTAATTAATTAATATTTAAACTTTTTTAGAATGCTAAAAAATAATGATATGCACTACTATAGATATTGAATTTAAGATCGCACGTTAGAACGGAGATTTTGGAACTAGCTCGTGTAGTAAATAAACAGCTGGAGCTGTATTATCAACACTTCTCTTAAAACAAAATGGTATTATTTTGTGTGTATATTAAATTATATCTATTATTCTTATGTTACTATTTGTTTGATATTAAGAACCCTCTGTTGAACCTGACTTTTCTTCTGTTTATTTACTACCGAATCTAATTAAAAATCTTATTCCAGATAAATTTTCACTTATTTTCAGTTCTCTATATGATCTAACTCTAAATTCCTTCGAATTATAAGGCATTTAGCGACTTTTTTCGAAACCGATATTTATAAATGAAATGTCATTTCTAAATACTTCATTTGAAAAAAAAAAAACGCTTTAATAAATTAAACAATTCCATCCATTTAAATCTGTATAAGGTCGATCTACATAAACCTAAACAACATAACCTCTAGGATCACAGTTACTTTAATGATTTTCAATAATAACTAAAAAATAATTGCCTCTCTCAACTGTTCCCAGAAAACGAGGTAACCCAAAATTTGAAAATATTAGTGCTTCAACTCAAATCGTACTACAAAATGGGATATTAGCCATTTTAAATTTAAAGAATGTTTTATCATGAAAACTTCTAGAATATTGTCAAATGGCCCAGTAGTGTTAAATACTTAAAACCAGCTACGATATTTAACGAAAAAACGTTGTATCACTTTTTTTTTATTAAAAATTTAAACCGGCCGACAAAATGAAGTGATTATGATGGGTTAAAAAAATGGAAGCGTTGGTAAATAATTTTATATAGTGTTTTCAAACTACATAACACTACAGCTAGCTGTCTTTAAATGAGAGGACAGATTTTCATAAAACATAGCTATCGATTAAACCAACCTTCAAATATAAAAAAAAAACGTATGAACCCACGTAACCTCACGAAGGAAATTAATAACCTCGCAGCGGCTTATGACAGTTAAAACTGATGTAATGTATACACTGTATACATAAATTATACGATGCCCCTTCTTTTCTTTTACTCAAGGTTTCTCTTATATTTCTCCGCTGTTGAATTATTTCACCTTTAACGTCACATAAAATTTCAAACAGATACCTTGCCAAAAAAGTACAAAGGTTCATTTTTAAATGAACATTGTACATCATTAGAAAGTTGAAAATGATAAAAAATTATACGATTTTTAAAAAGTACATATTTTATAAATATGGGCAACAATAATTACACGTAATTATGTTCTCCTAACACAAATGTAAAAAATAATTCCTTCCTTTCTCGAACTCAATGCTCGTCTCTTATTTCCCCTTTTTTGACTCATTTCCCTTTTATTGTAACAAAAAATTTCAAACAGATACGTCGCTATAGAAGTTTCAATTCAAAAACCTTATTGAAATCGGCCCTTCACTTTGGATGTCACAGGCAGATACACAGTCGGTCCAACAGTTTTTAAAAGAATGGTAACAGATAATCTCTTAGCCTAAAGTAATGGATATTGTACGTTCTGAATTGAGTAATCGAAAGTCTAGTACAGGGGTGGCCAATCCAAATGATGACTTGCAGGCCACTTTGGAAATACATCATAACACCGCGGGCCGCATATAAAGAAATTTTTGAATATATGGATGCACAAATAATGTATTTTTTTAATACATTGGTTTTCACTACTTTGGTCATTATAAAATAAATATATTTTGTAAAAGAGTGATAAATCTCGCGGGCCGGAAAAATGTTCAAGGCGGACCCGCTGGACGCGGATTGGACACCCCTGGTCTAGTAAGGGCCTTTTTTTACAATTTACGATTAAAATACTCATGAGCCGTTCCATATATAAATTTGATAAACACAAATAATTTTTCAATCAACAAATCACTTTCTTCAATAACTCGGAAATCACTGATTTCAAGACGAAGTTTGCCACACAAACATATGCTTTGATGATTTTCTTTTATAAATCTTTAAAAATAAAGCGTATGTATGTAGAAAATAAAAAATTAAGAAAATAAACAAACGTTAGCATATCAAGCAACGTTTTATAATATACCTAGCGTCCTCATATATATATTGTACAAATGTACAATGTAATTCATATTTTGTAAATACTATGCAGCTTCACGTTACTACATATTAATATTCTATATAAATGTATAGAATGAGAACGCTCCTTAATTTGAAAGACACCTTAATATTAAATTATTTCATTTAATACGTTTTTTCTTTAAATAGTAATTGGATGCAATAGAAAGCCTTATTAAGAATAATATTATTTTTTTAACGTAGAATCACGCACCTCTGAAACGAAATCTTCTAAATGGACTTATAATAATATATGTGATGAAAAAGTATAAAAATATGCCAAATTTGTTAAGAGTGTCCACGTCGAAATTTTGTTAAGTACTTTTATTTGTCAGTTATATACGGAAAATATGTGATGATTTGGACAAACAATTAGCAGTTACTAGAAGTTTACATAGCTGATACCATTTTATATATTTATCTAAAGTCAAGACAACAAAAATGTTTTGAACAATGTTATATAGGAGTTACATCAACTTAGCGAATTTCCTCAGAATAAATACTTTGGAACTATCAGAATACTTTAATTTTTCCAATGCAAACCCCGAATAGCCTCTTTACTTCTAGATATGCTAGAAGGATGCGGTTTTTTGCATCGGACCGCCCCACAAGACCTGACCTAGGACCCACGCTTCTACACAGTGTATGTTTTCTTTCTAGGACGAGAAGCCAAGGCCGAAGGCCACACCGGGGGTCAAGGGGGCAGAGCCTCCTTGCGAGTATTAAGAGATAAATTCAAAATTTTAGGTATTATATTTAAATTACAAATATTTCTGTAAGTATTAGAATTGTAGAAAATATGGTTAGGTAAAGAATTATAGTAAAATTTATTTACCTCAACTGTACTAATTATACTCTTGTCATTTTACTAATATTAACAGTTAAAATTTCAAATTCGCCCCAATACCTAGATCAGTTTTTTGTATTATAAATACGTATTTCGACTACAAAGTAGTCATCATCAGTATAAATTAGCTAATCGTAATTTACTCTTTGACAATTAAAAAAAAAGGAAATAAAAATAAATCGATAAAAATAAAAACAAAAATAAAATAATATAAAGTTTATTAAAATTACTTTCATTAAATTTACTCTTGCTAAAATTACTCTTACATTGTCTCTGGATATTTTACTCGTTGCTAATTTGGTGACAGTTTCACGACGATTTTTGGTTGTGCCTTGTTTATATATGTTTAACTCATATATGTAATACTTCTATATTGCTAGTCCCCATAAGTGGAAGTGTGGCCGAAGAAGTGAGCCAGCAAATCTCTATTTCTGCCTCTTTCTTTGTTTTTTAACCATTGTAAGCGTATAAAAGTATGTAGAAAATTTGAAATATTATATCATATATGTAATACTCCTACATATATGTATATATGTAGTTTTATATAGAATAAAAGTTATGTTTGCATATTCGTTTATGTGAATGGTTTGGTTTTTGTAAATTTATTCCCATTTCTAAACGATGTTCAAATGATTTTATAAATTCGATTTATATAATTAAATAAGATGACGTATTATAGGTAAAGCATAGACTGGAAACTATAGTTTTAAGATACATACATACAATTGAATTTACAGTATTTCACTTTCACACACAGCAACTTTATTCTATGACCGTTTTTGATTGGTGCATATGGTAATCCTCTGTTAATAATCTACTATGTAATATGATACTAGAGGTCAGTGTAATAATCCCTAAATTGTGCGTTGTGCTGTAAACCGATTTTTATATTTTGACATTTCTAGAAAGAGACGGACGTACTGACGATTAATTTTTCTGTACAATTTTAATTAAATCTGAATTTGGAATCGATCCATTGTCTAAATTCATAATATTTCTTTTGAATTTCTGAATATAAATGCTTTCGCATGCATCCAGCTCTGAAGGATTTTGTACTGCCTTTACTAGTTTTAAATTGGATTTGTAGATTTTGTGGTCATTTTCTATAATATGAGCAGCTACACAGAATTTTTCTAACCTGCCGTATTTCATATGTGCCATATTATCTTTGAATCAGGTTAAAATTTGTCTGTGGCTTTGGCCAATATATGTTTGTAAACACGATGGGCACTCTATGCTATAAATTCCCGATTTTTGTTCGTTTTCTTTTTTGTCCTTAGAGTTACCAAGCATCTGTTTAATTTTATATTTGCTCACGAGTGCTATTTTTAGATTATGATCCTCTAGTTCTTTTTTAATTTTATTCGTACAAGATGGAAAGTACGTTAGGTTGCACCTTTTATTTTGTTCTACGTTGGCGAGTTCTGTAGCCGTTAAATATTGCAATCTGTTTAATATGTTTGATATTTTTAAAATAGTTTTTGCTCGGCATTGGTACTTTCAGTAATCTGTTTATTAAAAAAATTAAATATGGCTAGTTTGTGTTGAGGTGGACTATTTGAATCTGAAGTGGTGTACCCTTCTGTGTGAGTCACTTTTCTGCAGATGTCAAAATCTAATTTATCTGTGCCCATGTTTCGATTGATTTTTAAATCTAAGGAAGGGATCAAGCCTTCCTTTTCAACTTCTGTTTATACTGATAATGACCACTTTGTAGTCGAAATACGTATTTATAATACAAAAAACTGATCTAGATATTGGAGCGATTTTGAAATTTATTTAAAAACCTAGAGTTCTCATTAATTAACATTTGATAATCTAATATTTAAGATTTAATGTTCCGAGAGAAATTAAAAATTTTATGTTTCCCCTTCCCTCTAAGTCCTCCTTCTCCCTTATCCAATTTTTCTTATTAATGAACTTGGCCTTTCAAATACAGATAGTACGTCACGTTTTTTTGTGATAGAATAAACCAAGTGAATTATCTCGAAAAATATGCTCTTAATACCACAATATTCCAAATAAAAAGTACTTATTATTAACATACTTATATTAGCTTGACTTGTATCTATGTACCTATGATTGTAATGGAATTTTTTTTATTCAGTTTTCACCAACTTCCGGACGTCTGAGTTCATATAAGTATGTTGTTTTCGTTTTTTAAGTTTTATTTAGTTCTACTTTCGGATAAAACAATACAAAAATTGAGGTTATCATTTAAAAAAATTAAACTGGTCCAAGTTTGAAGTGTTGTACCGACTTCTATATAAAACTGATGTTATCTTATTTTCCCTTTTGATATCATAGATATTATGTAAAACATTGTTGGCCAAAATGGCCAACGCAGTGTTTAGTTATTTGTATACGTTATCCAAAAAACTCTACGCGTAAAACTGCACTCGAACTTTTTACACTAGTTTGTTAATTCAAGGATTCAGTATCACCAACTGATTAATATTCCAACGATAAAAAATACGAACATTTAAATTTGAATAACGAGAAATCTTGTTAATTTTATGTTCTTGGGCAGACAATCACAAGGAGCGCATCACAACATGGCAGCTTAAAGGTTGGTATAAGATAGTTTTCCAAATATTTAGGTTCAGAAGTGCGTGCGTAAAATACGCCAATGGATTCAATATCACTTCGTGATTCGACAATTCAATTGAAAACGAATAAAAATATATAAGTCTTGTTTTAGAATAATTAGTGTGATGTATTCTACGATCAAAAGATCTGCAAGCATGGCTACAAGCTTGCCCTCCTCTTTTTTTACCTAGATCTATCAAAATCTACAGTAATAATTACAAGAACGTGCAGAAATTCGATTTAAATCGAATAAAAGCACATTGTGACGTATTCTACGATCATTAGATCCTGGAACATAATGCATTACTCTTTACGTAATCCAATAAAACTCTCACGTAATGGTAAAGTTAATAACCGCGATTCTCTATCATATGTTGGTATCTCGAAATATTTATACTCATTAGAGCCACTTGGTGATAAATCAGCAATACTATGCCGTATACTTAATTGTAATCGACCACTTTTACTCCCCCCACTATCCGTTAACGCAGAATCATCATCATGGTCAGAGAATGAATTTAAATTTCCACTATTACATTTAATTAACGGAGGTAATAATCTACTCGTTGTTGAATCACGCACAATGCCCTGTTGCGATGAGCGTGATGGTAAATAAATATCACAATTTAAACTACGCGGTCGTGTATAATTATTACGTTTTACATTTTCTGTACTATCTACATGGGTTTCACGTAATTTTACACCATTTGTAGTTGATGCAGATGATGTTGGTACTTGATTTGTTATTTCAGCGTTATTATCATTTTTATTATCACTAATTTCTTCGAAAATATTATTATTATTTTCGATATCGGTTGGGTATAAAGATGAATATAACGTAGAAAATTCACAATCCGATGTACTACATTCCGAATCAGAAAAATTAGTTGAGGTAGTCGCACCAAGAAATTCTTGCCGCAACTTTTTGATATCATACTTTTTCGACACACTCAATTGATTTGATACCACATTATCAAGTTTATTATCTGGTACGGTAGAGGTCGTAAATTCAGGCAAATTGGTTGGGGGATCATAAATTGCACAACTTGTGGTAGTAGTATCATCAATATTTTGATTTATATCTTCATCATCGCTATGTGTTGTAACTAACACGTAACCACGCCGGAGTAAGCTACTTTGTTGGTCATCGTTATTTACAGTTTCCGATATATTTTCATGACTCATATACGGCGGTGGAGGATCTGCTATTCTAGTTGTAGTATCACATATTTCTGAATATGGTGGGGGACTTGCTGGCCTATGTATATATTGGACTTCATTATTTAAATACGACATTAACAGTATACTATGGGGTATGGAACGATTGACTGAACTACCGATATCAAAACCATTACTAAAATTACTATTCGTTTGATCGCCAACACGTTGTGTACGATGCTGGCCATTTGAATATAATGCACTACGTAATGCTGGCCGTTGTTGAACACACGAATGGTCTAAATTGTTCCAATTACGATTTAAATATAAATAAAAATCATAGAATGGAATACGTGTACGTGAACATACTTCACGTATGTCCTGATTCGCTGGACATGAATGGATATGAATACGACACAATACAAGTAAACATATTGATACCAGAAAAAAGAATAATACGGCTCCAACTGAAAATGAATGAACACGCATTTAGGAAATTGTAAAAACAGTCCAATCTAGAAGACAATTGCAGAAACGCATTTTAAATAGTTTTACCTAGTGCTCAAATATTATCGAGCACTGTGCATAAGTTCTAAGGCGTATTCTACCTTCTTTAAATTGTTACTTATGTAGCATCTCTAAATCGTCGGTCATTTCCAAGTTTCCAAATCACTCTCCCTGAATATACACCGTACGATAGTTAACTATAAAACGGCAGTGCTTCATAATATTACGTGCTGAAATTCTCATTTGATTTGACTTTTTCTTTACCTGATCTTATATATATATATCTTGAAAGATACCGGTTTGAAATCGCTAGGTTTCAGTTTAAATGCGTTTCTTCAATGATTCCAGTATTAAAAATTTCATAAATCACTTACCAAACAAAGTAAAAATCGTAGCTTTGAGTAATCCATGCTTAAAACTATGATACTCACTGTATCCAGTTGACTGTTCCTGAATTACTGAAAAAAATTGAAAGAAACTAAGTAAACACGAGTACGGATATGCTAAGTTTTCGAAAGATAGCTCTTTCATCATTTTGGTGAATAGTATCGATCCTAATCATTTGACGCTTTTTTATTTACTTTTTTTTTATTGTCATTATCTTCCTAAGTAATTTTCAGGAACTACCAGTCTGATTTGAAAAATTCGTTAGATAGTCCGTTTATTGAGAAAGATTATAAAATGGTTGCATGTGTGCCAAATAAATAAATCTTTCAATATGAAAAATGTTTATCTAATAAAAACAACAAATTTTGTATGAAACATTTTTTTATATAAAAAATAATTTAAGCAAAATTTCAGTGCGAAGCGCAAGTTTAGTGTACTATCGACAAGTTGTGTCCATTTTTCAAAATTTTATAATTGATTTGAGTCTTATTTATTCGGTTTACGAAAAAATGTTTTGAATAAAAGTTGTTACTATATTTATAACAAACAACTTTTATCCGCAGCATTTTTTCGAAAACCGTATGAATAAGGCAAAAATCAATTATAAAATTTTAAAAAATGTACCCGACTTCTGTGGCTAATAGTACATACAAATAAGGCAAAACCATTGGTGTTTGTGTCTTAGTACTATGAAAGTTGGTGGCAAGAAACAGAGTAGCCAGTTTTAACTGTAATAGTTACATATGCGTTAATAGAGTTATGTTATTAAAATAAACAAACAAAAATTATTACTTTGTTAATGAAACTCATCTTCCAAGAAAAACGAAAGATAGGACATATTCTATGTCCTATATGTGTATGGAGTCAAGTAAAGCAAATAACGACTTCTCTGTTTGATTCCATAAATTTCTTATATTTGATCGACGTCTTATAAATAAAATATTTATGGAGAAATTAAAGCAACAGATCGTGCAAAAATTTGGGTGAATATTTAGAAGAAGTCACGTGTTCGAATAACCAAAAATACGGTGTGCTCATTGACTTTTCAAGCAAAAGATTATTTATTACTAAGTATGATTTTTTTGTAATTTTTCACCTGCCGTGAAATTACGGGAATATAATGTCGAATCAATGAAGCAAACATTTTCAAAGCCACTTTTTAATAGTCAAAATTTATATTTATAGGTATAACTAATTGTTGAAATGTAGCCTGACTAAAGCCGCCATTTTGGAATATGACGTCACGAGTCACTTTACCAATGTATGGAAAAAAGTTGTTCATAAAAAAAAAATTTGTGTATTTGGGGGTGTTAAAGTATTACGTAGGCTGGTTTAAAGGGGGGGTGCAATTTTATCTTAATTTTGCTGACAAAGGGAGTGGGGGGATATCAAAAATCTTACGTAAGATAAAAGAATTATAATTTTATTATGGTATACCGAATTTCTTTTCATATTTCTAACTAAAATAAATAAATTTTCCGAGAATTGACTTTACACTGTATTTTTTTTTTTTAATATCCATTAATACCCATGTTCAATCCGTGGAATTCCGAGCGTACTAGGATGGTTTGAAGCAAATAAATATAACGTTCATTGTTCTCTGTTATGACATTCGATTTTTAAAAGTAATTATTAATTAAATATAATTAATTTCTAAACTGTAAATAAGTATATAGTGAAAAGTGTCGTGTGAAGTTAAATTTTTATTTTTCGTTAGTTTTTAATGTGGTAATAATGGAATGGTAGAAACTTGGATACGGAGCCCGTGGACAATAAATGATTCTTAATTTTATTAAAATATACTAATACTTTATTTTTTTAAATAATTGAGTCTTTTAAATTTTAACTTTAATCCTTATATATAGTATAAAATAAAGTCCCCCAGCCGCGTCTGTCTGTCTTGTCTGTTCGCGATAAACTCAAAATAATAATAATAATAATAATAAGAAAGAGGGGTACCGCATACGGGTCCCTAGCACCTAGACCAAGGGGTCCTCTGTGCCCTCCTTGAGAACAACCTGTCACCCGAAGGCGAGACGCCTCCGGATAAGAGGTGCCATTTAAAGCAGATGAAGCTATAGGATTCTGTCAAGGCCAGACGCCACGCAAAAGGCCCACAACTTCTCCGCCGGGATTGCTCCAGGATTGATGGATCCAAAGTTTCGGACCCAAACATTCTATATCTGACACCTTGCAGACTTCTGCAGGTGCATATAACATGTATGGAGGTTTCATCGTCCTCCATACAGGCCCTGCAAGTGGGATCATCAGAGATCCCCAAGTTATGAAGGTGGTAATTCAATCGACAGTGTCCTGTCAAAAGCCCCACCACCCTTCTCAACTGCATTCTATTGAGTTTCAACCGAGCACAGTCGAATGGCCCAGCTGTGTTTATGCACAACTTGGCCTGTCGCATGCCCTGCGCAAAGTCCCAGTAGTCGAGGTGAGCTTGTTTAAGCCACCCCTTGATTTGGTAAATTACGGAGCATCTTGCTATGGGAATGATAGGCTCAGGTGAAAGGGGCGCTTGAGATGACCCCTCTCGTGCCAACGAGTCCGCTACTTCATTCCCCTTAACGCCAGAGTGACCCGGTACCCAGATCAGCCTGACTGTGTTACTCAGTGCCAGGTGGTTCAGCTCCTCGAAGCATTCATAGACTATCCTCGATTGGAATCTTGACGCCTCAAGAGCCCGAAGTGCTGCCTGGCTATCTGAGAAGATGCTGATATGTGCCCCATTGTAACCTTTCGTGTTACAAATCTGGGCACCTCTCAGCATAGCGAAGATTTCCGATTGGAAAACTGTCGCATATTGACCCAGAGGAATCGATTCCTTTATCCTAGGTCCATAAACCCCCGCACCAGATAAATCTCCGGCCCTTGACCCATCCGTATAAATATATGGTCCGGGAGGGGGTGAAAAGTTAGGTACATCTCGATCCCATTCCTCACGGGAGGGAACGATTACCCGAAATTTGCGGTCAAAACGATGAGTCGGAACAGTGGAATCTTGTGCCATTTCCACAAGTGGAGTCACCGTCTCCAACCTGTTCATTATACTCGCATGACCTGTGTTTGTCCTACAGTGCCACTGTCTGCAACTCCTAAGTCGATAGGCCGCTGTCATGGCATCCGCCTCAATCATTAAATGAATCGGCGGAATACCTAGAAGCGCGCCCAGCGCAGCAGTAGGGGTCGTTCGCATGGCTCCAGTGACACTAAGGCATACGACTCTGAGCAGGTGATCCAATTTTTTTTCCTGGCTACAGCCAGAGAGGTTCTTGTCCACCATACTACACAGCCAAATGTGAGCATTGGCTTTACAATCATTGTGAATAACCAGTGCACCATGTGAGGTTGGAGTCCCCAAGACTGTCCAAATGCTCTCCTGCACATCCAGAAGACACTATTTGCCTTGGTTAGTCTCCAATCCAAATGATCACTCCAGTTCAGTTTTGCATCCAGGATGACTCCCAGATGCTTAACCGTTCCGGTTTGTGCAATTTGAATGCCAGATATGCTGATCATCCGTTGAGCAACTCTTCGTCTCCTAGTAAACAGTACACAGCCCGTTTTTTCCGGTTTGACAGAGAGTTCTTTGTCAATGCACCAGTGCTCCACGTACGAGAGCGCTTGTTGCATCAGATCATAGATAGTGCCCTCGTCTCGGCCTTTGACAAGTATGGATATGTCATCAGCGTAGCCTTGAGCAAATATCCCTAATTCCTTGAGACCGGTTAGTAAGCTATCCACGACGAGGCACCACAGTAATGGCGAAAGAACTCCACCCTGCGGACACCCTCTACCTACAAAGCCTCTAACCGATTGTCCCCCTAAAGTTGTGGTAATACACCTCACTTCGAGCATGTTGCAGATCCATCTTACCAAGATGTCTTCCACCCCGCGCTCAATTAGTGCAGTGCGAATCGCCCCAACCGTTGTATTGCTGAAGGCTCCCTCGATATCGAGGAAAACCCCTAAGGCCATTGCCTTTTCTGAGAGCGCACCTTCTATCGACCCTACTAGTCGGTGGAGTGCAGCATCCACAGAAAGGCCGGCTTGGTAAGCAAACTGGCACTCTGATAGCGGTCTCTCTACAAGACTCGTATCACGAATATGCCTGTCTATTAGCCGCTCTAGAGTTTTGAGCAAAAATGACATCAGGCTTATCGGCCTGAAGTCTTTTGCTTCGCCATAGCTTGGGCGTCCAGGTTTAGGAATGAATACCGCGCGGGATTCTTCCCATTTCCTGGGTATGTAGCCTAAAGCTATGCATGTTTTAAAGATCTCCTTGAGCCTTCCAACAATTATATCCAAGCCCTGTTGTAGCAGTGCCGGGAAGATGCCGTCGGTACCCGGAGACTTGTGATAAACTCAAAAACTACTGCACCGATTTTCATGCTGTTTTCACCAATGGATAGAGTGGTTCTCGAGGAAGGTTTTATTATATCTTATCTTACATATTATAAACCAGCCAAGTAGCCGAGCGGTCTAAGGCATCATGTCTGCGCAGTATGCAGTACTTGGAAACTGGGAGGTTATGGGTTCGAATCCCGACATCGGCAGTTTGTCAATTATGAAAAAAAAAAGGGAGCGGTTGATTGACTAAACTGTCGGCGTATGGACACGAACGAAGTAACCGGCTATGCTTGAGAAGGTTTTCTGCAGTTTCCTTCACGAACTCCAGATGAATATCGGCATAGTTCCTATCATAGTCGGCTGCAGCCGCATATCCTACCAATTCCTAGTCTACTCACAAATTCCTTCCATTCCACTCACATCCTCACATCCTAAGGCATCACAATGGACCTTATGGTCGAAGTGTAGCCCGTCCAGGACAGCCTTTACAATCTACCTCTTACATAGTATAAAATAAAGTCCCCCAGCCGCGCCTGTCTATCTGTCTGATCGCGATAAACTCAAAAACTACTGCACTCGAGGAAGGTTTTAGTATATAATTTGTCAAGTTTTTGTATACATTGGTCCTTACATATTATAAAAATGATTCATGAGGATGGTATAGTTGTATAATTTATTGTATAGGTGTATAATTTATCAGTCCTTGACGGGAGAAAATATCATGTTACTTGGTTATAAAGGCGTTACAATGCTAGTATTTAATAAAAGTTTTGAAAAAATTCGTACGTCTTATCATTTGAGGGAGGGGGAGTTCGAAATTTTCTAATTTTTGGTTATACAGGAGGGGGGATCTAAAATCATAGAAAGTTTGCTTACGTAATACTTGAACGCCCCCTTTAAACTTTTCTTATATCTCTTACGGTTTTTAAGATAGAAATTCCTCCTTCCCCCATCTGAAGAATGCAAGGACGAATTTTGCCCAATCCATCGAACTTGATGACATTATTATGACTGTCAATTAGGTTATTTTAAGAGGTCATTTTTATTTTAGATAAATATTTTCAACCGTTACAAAGTCGGGACAAAACATATAATATTATAATACCTGCAGAGTATAAAAACATACATTTAAACTGTTGCCTGCAACATGATGGACGCTCTTTAACAGTACAATTTGGATCTAAATCGGTGTTACAACACCAATTTGCTGGAATACATCGACCATCTTTACAATTACGAATTTTACCAATGCATGCATCTGAACCACATTGGTTAAAATGTTCATCTTCACCGTATTTACAATCAATTTTTCCATCACATACATAATGCTGTGCAATACATTTTTCTGATTTTTCGCATATGAACATGCTTTGACCGCAATATGGGATACCTAGAATACAAAAATGAATAGTTTTTTTTTCTATAATTTTCAATTGGTAAATAAAACTTACTCCGTGGTGGTTTTACATTTATTGTGATTGTTGCAGTTAAATTCAAGGCTTTGCACAAACATGTGTACTGTCCAATATCCGATTTTTGTAAGGATAATATATCTAACGTGGCTTCATTTTGCTCAATGGTAGGTCTTATCCGATTGTGACTACAAAGAATAATAAAAGTTAAAAATCTGATTTTCCAGTTACGGAACACGATACAGAACACGATAACTCAAAAACGAAAAGAAATAACGAGCTGGAATTGTGTGTTTGTTCTAGAGCTAAATTAAGTCATGTTCGTTAATGGGTCAAATCAAACAGTGCCTCCCCCGTCAGGGGGATAAATATCCATCTTTGAAACCGTGCGAGATAAAACAAAAATTTTAAGACAGAAAATATTTCTTTTTGAAGTTTCGAATGTTTTGAATGTTTCGTTTCAGTTAGTTGTTAGATAGATAGACCCCTTATCCAATTTTGCCTATTAATGATAGATAGATAGATATATCTTGGGTTATAAAAAGTACTGCACTTCGACCTTATGGCCCATTATGCTCCCTCTTCTACTTCAGCCTGAAGAGATTCGCTTCTCCCATATCTTGGCCATGGCCAGGAGCTTGCTGATCAGGTTTTCCTAATATCTTGTATATGCTGTATCCGAGAGATTCGCAGTTAAAGATGATGTGGCTGGATGTTTCTCCCTCCTCGCCACACAGTCTGCACATAATGGATCCGTTCTGCAGATGATAATGTCCGGTGATGAATCCGGTCCGTAACCTTCTGCAGTTGTATCCTGTTCAGGTTCAGTGCATCGAGGGATAGCCTCTTAGATGCATTCCGAAGCAGTATTTTCCCGAGCTTTTGCTGCGGTATATTTTTCCAGAGATCACGGTGTTTAACATTCATCCACTCATTGATCACCTGTTTACTTGCTGTCTTTGGAATTCCTACTACAATCCTTAACTACCCCTGAGGTGACCTCAGTTGCAGACAAGGCTTTCAGAGCACCTTGACTGTCCCAGAGAATATATACGTTCTGGTTTATGTAGCTTCTCACGGACGTAAGGTGGCGTCTCATATGGCGTAGACTTCTTTTTGAAAGACAGTGACATTTTTTCTCAAGTTGAAGCTCATGTTTGCCTCAACTTTCTTTCACCGTAAATTCCCGCACGCCCCTTCCCCAGTTTTGAAGCCGTCTATATACCAACGATTCCTTTCTTGAAACAAGTTGGTCCTCCTTCCGTTCACATGTCCCTATCACAGACTACAGTGAAAGGTTTTGAGAAGGAATTTATTTTGGGAAGTGTATCAGTGCCCATTTCAAAAACGGGATCTGAGATGATTGATGTTCCCACGATTCTTGCATGTCCAACCTGATTTTGTCAGTTAGTTGTTAGTTTCAGTTGTTTAATGTCAAACTGAATTCGATCTACCTAGAAAAACTTTGGAAACATTTTACGTGCATTTCTTATTTCGAAGAAAATTTCTTTAGATATACGTCCGTATTCATACTTGACAACAAAGTGGATTTCACCACATAAAAGCTATGTACGTAACATAAATTGCCTTCAAATTATGATCGAGCAGTCGATAGAGTTGAACAGTAGCCTTTATCTCACTATTGTTGACTTTAAGAAGACATTTGACCGCACAAATCGACAAGACATTTGAGAAACCTATGGCAACTTCATATGCAGAGTAAACCAGCTGGAAATATTATGAGATTCCTTTCTCCTGCGCAGTAGTTTCTCAAGGATGTACACTGTCGCCTATGTTATGTTTTTACAACAGTCGACGAAATTATACAATCGGTGGCCAGCAATAGCCCAAATGCCGGCATACAGTTCACCCAGAAATTTTGCGACTTAGGTTACGCGGATAATATTTGCCTACTTTCTCACCGTTTCGTTGATACGCAGAACCTTTAATTATCACCAAAAGCTGAGGATCAAACATTAACATCGACAAAACTGCAGAAACCAGACCTATCTTACAGTAGATTACAAGCCTATTTAAGAAACCAACATCATTAACTTCCTTGGATCGATTATCATCACCAAATCATGAGAGAAACAAAATTGGCATAATAAAATTTTTCGATCATTTTACGATCAACTCTTAACCTTAATGACCTTAAATGAGTTGGTAAAGTAACTCATAGCGTCATATTCCAATATGACAGCTTTAGTCAAAAATAGAGGCTTATGCAAAAATAGAATAGAGAAGCATATATTTTAAAATAATTGTATGCAATGAGAATGATTTAAATTATATGACGTTTTTATGGATTATTTTACAAATTTCTTGAATCCGATACAGCTTCTTCTAAATCGTTCTTTAGATAAAAAAGTAACAATAAAAGAATATAACAATATCCTTAAATTGATTAGAAACAACGTCCTTACAAAACAAATGTAATTAACATCAGTTTCATGTTGAAAAACTATCGAAAACACTAACTTGTTTTGAATGAACTTCGTTTTTTTCCATTCTAAGGTACATTTATTATAATGTGAATCGTTGTCTTCAGATAATTTACAGATTAAACGCAATGATTCTCGAACTTTACCAGTATAAATTTTACTAACATTAATATCATTTGCATAAATTTCTAATTTAATACCTATAATAAAAATTTTGACAATAAATATTTTAAGGTTAAAATGTATGCCAAATTTGGTACATATTATTCAAAATATTCAACTCACTTTCAGTATTATTAATGACTACGATTAAAAATAATATCGAAAACAAACAAAACATTTTCTAAATCATTATCACTATGAAATTTATATAAAAAATTGGGCTTAAGCCATTTCATTCCCATATTATGGAATGGAGTTTTTGTACTTATTCTTTGAATAAATATTAGATTGTTGCTATTCAATTTGTTTGAATAGTTCTACATTTTTGGTGACATTAATTTATTGAATACTTCAAATGATTTTTAATTAAAATGATTTTTGAGAAAACGTAAATTCGTAAAAAATATTCAAAACGTAAATAAATTTTTTATATAAAGTTTAGGATCCCGCAAAGATATGTTTGATTAGGGTGTGTTCTATTTAAACACTTCCAAATTTTCTTAAACGATAATTTACAGCCAGTTGCACGAACATGCCGCGATTAGCAGAGATGACTAAAATAGCTCTCAATGTAATACTAACCACTACTCACTAGTTATGTTCCAATTCGTTGCATCAACTGTATATATTAAAAAGTTAACTAATCAAAGAAAAGGCATGGCAACCATACTTGATTGGTTATAATCAGTGATATTAATATGAAGAACACTTCATACAAGTTGTCGCGGTATCTTGGCTCTCTTTTTAACTTAAAAAAAAAGGAGCACTGTTGAATCTACTACAGATTCGAATACTCGAAACAAAAAAAAATAAACAAAATGTTTAATTTTCATCAACAATTTTTTTATTCAAACAATACTAATTTTAAACAATGATTAATTCAACAATCGTAACATCAAACCGCACTACTGTTCCTTTCGGACTGAATTTTAGAACTTACTTAAATTGGGTTACGCTCCGGCTTTATATACCGTCGCAACAACATATTTAGACGAATAAACAAAAAACATTAAAAAAAACAAATCTTGTTTATCTGTAAATAAAGTAAAGTTAGTAACCCAACTTACATAAGCTATACAATAATAAGCGTTTACTATTTATGTTAAAAAAATAATAGTTTTGCTATAAAACAAATTATATCTTCTTTTTTTTTGAAATAAAATAATTTTATTTTAGATCTAGATGAATTTCTTTTCCAAATTGTTCTGAGGTCATAAAAATTATTTCACTAATTTTCATTACAACAAAGTGTTGGTAGCTAATTACATCACTAATTTGAAGAGTACTTCACATACTAGTGTTGATTGCTTATTAATGGTATAGTTACTCATAACATAATATTAGTAAGACTACAATTAAAAAATTATTATTATTTGTTTATTTTATCAACGTACTGTGTTTCTAATTATTGCCACCAGATGCCATAGTCCTAGAATTAATTTATATCATAGAAAGCAAAGAAGTGATGCCGTGAATATAAAATCCAAGAACCGTTATTGAGATAGAATAGCAGTTCAATTCAATCCAACATCCACATTTAGAAGCTGTTTACAAAAAACAGCTCCAAACATTTGGACATTTTTTTAATTTTCTTTATTATTCCTAAAATACTAATATAAGAATGATGTTAAAATGGCGATAATTAATAAAAAGAAAGTTTACTAACTCAATAAATTGTCTTCACTATTGAATATTCACCTACTTGCGATTTACTTCGTATGGCTAAAATTAACATTTTAATCCACCTCCAAAGCCAGTTTAACTAACCACATTAAAATAACCAACAGTTAACGTTAACCAAGTTCGTTTAAACAGAATATTCTTTAACCACTGGTTAGATTAATAATAGTTAACGATAACCAGGATTTGTGCAACTGGCTATTAATTTTATAAATAATTTTTTCAATTATTTCTTTTATTATCTAACTTAATCATCTTGGTTCGTTTCGAATTTAAATAAAATTTAACTTTTTTTAACAATAATAAATTTTGTAAAAATTCCTTTTTCTAATGAATTTAGCTCAAAGAACGCAACCTTTAGAATAACCATGATTTTTTAAATTTTAAGGTTATGAAATTTTGCGGTATCCATAGCATTCACACAAAAATAAATAAGCTTGTTAATTCAATAAATTATTGTGATTTTTAATAAAAATATTGAGATATGGCTGTAAGTTCAATAAAGTTGAAATATATTTAATTAAATTGTGAACTTATTAAAGTTTTTTAATTTTTAGACAGCCGCAGCGGCTAAAGTACAAGAAGTACGAGAATTAACGCGCATTGAGCGTATTGGGGCTCATTCTCATATTCGTGGTTTAGGTCTCAATGACAGCCTCGAAGCTAGAAATGTAATTTTTGATTATTATAAGATACAATTTCGGGAGATTTATATTATTTTTAATTTTAGGTTTCTCAAGGTATGGTTGGCCAACAATCGACCAGAAGAGCTGCTGGTATTATTTTACAAATGATTCGGGAAGGTAAAATTGCAGGAAGGGCTGTATTATTAGCTGGACAACCTGGAACAGGTACTAACATCTACTTATTTTAGTACTGAGTATGGATAATTGAAATCTTATTTTTTAGGTAAGACGGCAGTCGCAATGGCCTTGGCTCAATCATTAGGTGTGGATACTCCATTTACTTCTATGGCTGGTTCAGAAATTTATTCGTTGGAAATGAGCAAAACTGAAGCACTTACACAAGCTATTCGTAAAAGTATTGGTGTGCGAATTAAGTACGTCCTAATCAATTAACACTTAAATAAATTTTACTCATTTTGAAATTGTGTGTAATAGGGAAGAAACAGAAATTATTGAAGGAGAAGTTGTTGAAATACAAATTGATCGACCAGCTACCGGAGTTGGTCCTCGTGTGGGAAAATTAACACTCAAATCAACGGATATGGAGACAGTTTACGATTTGGGTGGAAAAATGATTGACAGTATTGGAAAGGAGCGTATACAAGCGGGAGATGTTATTACAATTGATAAAGCAACTGGGAAAATTTCAAAGTTAGGGCGTTCATTTACAAGAGCTCGTGATTATGACGCAACAGGTATTATAAAATTTATCCAGCAAATAACGGAATATTATTTAAAAGTATCTTTTTCTAGGAACAATGACAAGATTCGTTCAATGTCCTGAAGGAGAATTACAAAAACGTAAAGAAGTAGTTCATACGGTTACATTACATGAAATTGATGTTATAAATAGTCGAACACATGGATTTCTCGCCTTATTCTCAGGTATGATTTGGAAAATTTTATTGTTATAGAAGAAATTAACACAATTTATATTGTTTTAACAGGCGATACCGGGGAAATTAAAGCTGAAGTACGTGATCAAATTGATTCAAAAGTTGCCGAATGGCGAGAAGAAGGCAAATCTGATATTATTCCCGGAGTTTTGTTTATTGACGAGGTAAAATATTCGATAGCAGTGTTTCTTATATATTTAAAAAAATAATAATTCTGTCTTGATGACAAAGGTATAAAGTAAATGTAAAAATCTCTAGGTAATTTCTCTGAACATTATATAGTCCAGAGTTCCATAAAATAGACAAGTAAGCCATTTATGCCGACTCACCCCTCAACCTCTTTTCTCTATTTCATCTTGTTTGCTTTCTCTAACCTTGTGATCGTTAATGAACCTACCCGTACTCTTCACGAATGGCAAAACAGAGCTCCATTTAAATTGTTTTAACTCAGGTTCCCCAATTTCAGTCGAGCCAAAGACGGGGAACCTCATTCTGTATTTCCTGTTCATAGAACTATCCACCCAGTCGTTGAGGGCAAAGATGATGTAGCTTCTGGTTATTCCTCCTAGATTTGATTCCGGTGACTGACATGCTAGTGCGACTCCTACACGAGGAAGTACGATCAATTCGTTGTATTGATCAGTTCTTATTCATGTTCGAAAATTCGACCAGCACGTGTCGTCGATCCACTACTTTGATAAACTTTGTTATAACTTATATAACATAAACAAAAGCATGTCTAACGCGTTATGTCTACTTGGAACTGGGAGGTTATGGGTTCAAATCCCGACATCGGCAGTTTTTCAATTAAAAAAAAAACTGTCGGCGTATGGACAAGAACGAAGTAATCGGCTATGCTTGTGAAGGTTTTCTGCAGTTTCCTTCATGAACTCCATATGAATATCGGCATAGTTCCTATCAAAGTCGGCTGCAGCCGCACATCCTACAAATTCCTAGTCTACACACAAAAATTCCTTGTTCTCCACTCACATCCTTACATGCTTAGGCATCACAATGGACCTTATAGTCGAAGTGTGTCCTGTCCAGGACAGCTGTTACAATCTACCAAAAGCAAGGTTGGATCACCAACAAACTAGTTATATACTGTGTATATATTCAATTAACTGACTAAATGGCTTCAAATGAACATCGAGCCTACCTAGTCGATGTAGAAAATGAATTATAAATATAGTAGAACTAACTGGATCACTTTGAGGAATAAATTTAGCCTTTTTTTTAAAGATATTAATCCGGATTACGCGCCTACACGCGTAGATGCAATTATTCTAATCCGATCGAAATGAAATTTAGTATGTGTTTGAAAGGTTAAATTCCTTAATGAACAACATCGTTCAATAAGAAAAGGAGGCTTGCAGGGGGGTGGGGGGGGGGGCAAAGTTTTGAATATCACTTAAAATTTGTATAATGAAAATATTTGATCATAAGTAGATTGAAAATTATTTTTACTTCAATTTATCACACATATTTATAGAAATATTTCTGATATGAATGTAATAATAATATTACAATCGTAGTCTGGGTAACTCGGCTTCATATTCATTACGATGTCTCGCTCAGAGAAAATTCGCTGAGTCTATGTAGCTCCTACGAGTTTTTTTATAATATAAGCATACTCGGCATAGTAAAATTTTGCATTAATAAATTATCCGGTTACAGGTACATATGTTAGACGTCGAATGTTTTTCGTTCTTAAATCGAGCTTTGGAAAACGACATGGCACCAGTTGTAATAATGGCTACTAACCGTGGTATAACACGTATACGTGGCACAAATTATCGTAGTCCACATGGTATACCTATTGACCTGTTAGATCGATCAATTATCGTGCCCACATCTCCATACCAACCGAGTGAATTACGACAAATATTATCAATTCGATGTGAAGAAGAGGATTGTCAAATGTCAGATGATGCATTGACTGTACTAACACGTATCTCACAAGAAACATCACTCCGTTACGCAATACAATTAATAACAACGGCAAATGTTGTGGCACGTCGACGCAAAGCCACTGAAGTGGGTATTGATGATGTGAAACGGGTGTATTCATTGTTTTTAGACGAACGACGATCAACCAAGTTTCTTAAAGAATATCAAGATGAATTTATGTTTAATGAAATTAAAGGTACAATTTTAATCAAAAATAATGATCCAAGTTTTGTAAATAAACATCAATATTTCGTTTTTAGAACCCACAGCATCATCAATGGATGTTTCAGCTTAGAAGTTTAAACAAGCAGTATTTTCTTCATTCCTTCAAATTGATGTTTGATTTCATTTCGATTCTACTGTTTAAATAAATAATAAATAGTCATTTTTAAAATGAATCTTTTTTCTTTCTTTATTTTTTGTAAAAATTATTTTTAATATTTTTTAGTGGTTTTATTTTAACTAGATAAAATAAAACTTATTCAAACATATTTCACGAGCGTTTTAATTATGTACCTCATATTCTCTCCAAAAAATAAACATTACAAATATATCACATAAGAACATTATATCATATAAGAAAATTAATCAATTCATAATTTATTATAACTTAGCTACTCGGTAATAAAATAACATTTATTACAAAAAAGTGATTAAAAATAACAACGAAATTTAGTCATTTTCATTCTCGCTTTGGCTTGTGTCACTCTCATCTCTCTCGGAGTCACTGTCAGAGCTGTCTGCTCTCATGTTCTCATCATCATCATCTGTACAAAAATTTAAAAAATATTAGGATGCATATTTAATTTAATATAATCAAAATGATAAAAAAATTACCTTCTTCGGGCTGAATAGTTATCTGATCAATCGATGTTGGTAACTGAGTTCCAGAAAACCAGACTAATTCAAATTTGTTGTCGATTTCTACCATAAATCACTCTCTAGCGGTCATAATTTTAGTGTAATCAAAATGAAATATTATATCTGATATGACTTTAGTATTTGCAAAAATTAAATTTATTAATAGCCAAAATAGAACGATTATAGTTTATAGTTACTATGAAAACGACAATCAAAATTGACATTTCAAAATTAAAACAAAATTTTAATAAAATAATTTTAGTTATCTTATAGTAGAGTAGAGTTTCTGTGGAGATGACAAAATCAACACAAATTTTAACCAACACCAAAAAAAAGAAGGAGATTCTATGTTCGACTGTAAAGTAATGTAACTAACTGAGTTAAATGATTGAATACCCAGTATATACTGAGTTGTGTATCAATGATTAAATTGTTAACAATTCTGCGTATTCGAATGTTAACAATTCTTTCCGAGCAACATATAATCACAAATTATGAGAAAACTATTGAGTTTATGAAAATCTTTTTAAAACAAAACTTGTTTATTTTAAAAAGAAGATTTTTTTCTATCTCTTACGGTTTCAAAGATGTATATATACCCCCCCCCCCCCCCCGAGCGAAGGGAAACATGTTCCAATGGTTTCAAAAATAAGCAGTTTTGCTCAAATATATTCCGATTTTGCTCATTAACGAACTTGACCTTACTTTTTTGCTCTAGAACACATTTCAGTTAGTTATCTCTTTTTGTTCTTGGCTTATCGTGTCCACAGACAGACATGCGGAAATGGTCAAATTTGATGAACACATATACCACACATTCATGCCTACGATCAATATTTTTAAGCGTTTAGGTCGTGATGAAACTTAATATACTTTGTATATTTACATATACTAAATTATACGTAGTTAATAGGTTTGGGCAAGAATTGTCTTTTGGATTACATCTATAAATTGTTATTTTGAGCTTTTTAATATAGTGACTTTTTGTGTTTTTTGAAGTCGGTTGAATTTTTTTTTAAGTTTTTTACAATAAAATATATTTCATGTACTCGTGTCAAACAAACACAAAATATAAAATATCTCTCTTAATATTAGAATAATCGAAAAATGTATAAGGAGTAAAGTTGTAGAAAATTAAGTTTGATACAATTCATTACCTGATCATTTTTCTCAAACTCTAATGTGAACAGAGATATTTAGAATTTTAACTTTCAGTCTTTAATTGTAAATATTAGTGTAACAGAAAATGATAAGAAACAAAATTACAGTAAAACTTAGTACCTACAACTTAACTCCTGATAAATTTTTCGATTTTTCAAATATTAAGGGAGATATACCAAATTTTGTGTTTCCCCGTCCCTCCAAACTCCTTACCCCTTGTCCGATTTTATCCATTTGAACCGTAAAACTTTTACCCATTTACGAACTTGACCTTTAGAATATCAAAAGCGCCTCAAATACGTTTCAAATTTCATTCCAATCGGAATAAAACTGTGACCGCTAGAGAGTCCACAGACATGTTAAAAAGTACATATGTGTATATATATATAATATATATAGATATATAGATTTATAGATATATAGATTTCTATATACATATATAAAAATTTTAGCGATAGTGATTTTTAACAACTAGTAGGTAGGATCGATGGGCATTTGACGAAATTTTTACGAAATTCCAACATTGGTACAAAAACAATAGCTGCATTTCCATTCAGGAAATAGGCTAAAATTAATAAAGTATGAGGTTATTTACTTGAAAAACCCATTAAATGGTGCTAGATATAACACCAGCTCGCCTCCCGAGCTGGGTAAGTGAGGGCTGCTTTGAAATCTTCAACCAACCATCTTCGAAAATCATGTTCATCAGTTCAAAACATTTCGGATTATTCTCAGTGGCTAAAATCGATGTTGAATTTTCACTGGATTTGTTTTTCAGCTTTCTAATGTAAAATATTTGGCATTCTATTTAGACGACCATTATGCCGCTAAATCTATACTAAAATAATAAAGCTGAAAAATTCGTTAGATTGGCACATTCATGAGGAAGGCTATCTACATTATCTACGTTAAAATTCTTATTTAGCCTAAATATTGATGTTTGTCAAGTGGGAAGAAAAAATATATTCAATATAGATATACATAGGTCGCTGGTTCAAATCCAGCTGGAGGGAGAATTTTTTTTAAAATAATTTATTATTTATTTATTTTAATTTGTTTTTAATTTATTTTAATTTGTAAAGTCCGAAGAAAAAATATATTGTATACATATATTTGACTAGCGGATTTTTGTGTGTACTTGGAACTGGGAGGTTATGGATTCGAATCCCGACATTGGCAGTTTGTCAATTATTAAAAAAAATGGAGGCAGTTAATTGACTAAACTGTCGGCGTATGGACAAGAACGAAATAACCGGCTATGCTTGTGAAGGTTTTCTGCAGTTTCCATCACGAACTCCAGATGAGAATCGGCATAGTTCCTATCAAAGTCGGCTGCAGCCGCACATCCTACTAATTCCTAGTCTACACACAAAAATTTCTTGTTCTCCACTCACATGCTTATAAGCATCACAATGGACCTTATGGTCGAACTGTGTCCCGTCCAGGACAGTCTCTACAATCTATCTGCATATATCATATAGCGTGATTATATTATTATTTCCAATGCATATATATATTTCGCTTTCATATAAAGGAGATAGCTAGTGTGAAATAAAAACAATAAATTTTGGTTGTAATTTTTTTTTATTTATACTAGTTTTTATAAAATTATTTTTTTGTTTAAATTTTAACATCACATTGTTGGTAAATACATATCTTATTAATTACATTTAAAATATTTTTTTAGTTTTTTTTTATTATCAAAAAATAATACGTTATGGCAGCAGAAATACGATTAAATATTGACAATAAATTATTATTACATAATTAATATATACGGTATGACAATAATAATTGAAGCGGAAAACATATACAATTACATAATTAGATGAAGGTGAAAATGTTGGACTCTTTAAACTCTCATTGTACACATCTTCAAGCAAAATGGACGATGTACTGTATAATAATAGACAAAAAAGTCTAATCACAAGATTTAATCAAAATTGTGATAAATAATCAATTCATTGATTATTTGTATTGATTCAATAGTCTGCCATACACGAAGACATCTTCCCACGACCTTAGAACGAACAGGTAAATCTTATAGGATATCATCATAATAAACGTAACGGAACTCCGCATTTTTATATGGAAAATGTCTTTTGATCATATAAAACTTAAAAGTATTCTTTGTACCCTTCTGAACAAAACTCACCTTGGACACAAAGTTGAATTTCTCCCCTTTCCGATATAAAAAAATTTAGAAGTTCCAATTAAATACAGTCATTTTAATTGTTGATTTTTACAAATTTCAAACTGGTTTATTTTTACGAGCTAAGGCCCGGCACCCACGTTACGATGTACCTATCAGGTAAACCGCAAAGGTATAACTGTGCAGGCTAGAGCACACACACGCTGCCGTAAATCGGAAGATTTTAACTCAGTCGATTTATTTCTTTCATAGGCTGCCTGCATCTCTCTTTTCACGGCCGTGGCACTCTTTACTTTTCACCCGTCACAGGCAAGTTTATATACCTATATATTTCGATAAACTTTTCTATCACTTGGTTCCGTTTTCTGCTTGACATGATGATCACAAAAGTCACTAGCACTATCGTACGCGTAGTCACTAGTTAACACTATTGTACACGTAAATACAAAGACGACCGACGCTCTCTACTCAAGGAACTAGCCACAGCTAACTTAAAAACTGTACAGGCGTGCCGGAGTGACTCACACACACGGTCATGTCTCCACGCCTGCGCAGGTAGAAAGAATTGAATTTCGATTCTTCTCCGGTCGCCTGCGCAGGTCACTACGCCTGTGCAGTTTAGCCTGCAGCGGTTTGCACACGTGCTCCGGTTTACCTGTAAACCTCACCGGTATACCGGAACGTGTGTGCCAGCCGTAAGATGGCGAGTTAAACATTTTTGGCGTAATATTGAACGCTAAAATAGACATTCAAATTAACAGTAAGAGATACAGCTTATTTTGAAATTACAAAATCGTTCCTAATCAAACTACCAACAATTTATGTTATGTTAGGATTAGATGATTAACTTCATTAACCAATTTGAACCATTAATTGGGCTTAAATTTCAAAATTTGCGTCAATTCCTACGTCAATTATTTGTATTGAATAAATTCGCATTTCTATTACAAGGTAGTCATCATCAGTATGAATTAGCTAGTTGTAATTAGTATCTGAGAATATATGTTACTCGTTGCTAATTCAGTGACAGGCTTACGAAATACGTATTTGTTCAGAACAAATAATTAATCAATTATTCAATAATTCGGGCAATTATTGAAATTTAATAAAGATCTTTCTTAGATCAACAATATGTAAAAAAAATTGACTATTGACTATTTTTCCAGAGTTTTATAAAAATTATCCGAAAATCATTTTACGCATAAAAATACTAAAGTATACCTTTAGCAATTAAACCTAGCAAACAAAACTTCTATTTATCGTGCAGAATTGGCACGGCATTTAAAAAATTCTTTTTAAGTGCGAGAATTGTTTTTTTAAATATTTAACAGAAGAAAAAATTTTTGGCCACAATTAGAACATGTAATATTTGATCATCAACAAACTATCACTCATCTGAGCGACTTAACGTGTTGGTTTGAACACACTTAAGTCATAAGTTCGTTTTTGCGAGACTTGGATAACCAATTTTCAATATCTTGGGAGACCATCTTCGTGTGTGGCATGCTATTGTAATTGGCATGCAATCTGGACGGGATTAACATGATTATTTCCTAAAAATTTGTACTTGCGCATTTTTGTATGTAGATGTGTAAATATATGAACTTTTCATTAAAATATAAAAAAACTGCAAAGTGAAATGATAAGAAAGCTGCCGAAGTAATTAGCTGAACATGATGGAATAGTTGTTCGATTTGGTTAAAAAGCACTAGGTGTATTTACGGTTAATCTGTAAGAGATAGGAGAGAAATGAAATGATATGTTCGGAAATACAACGTGTAAGGAAAGATATGTGATCAATGGTCGGTGGCGAATTATACATTTTGAAACATAACGCTATTTTTCGCGTCACTAAAATCTGATGATTCTTCAATTATTTAATCGATAAATCCATAAATTTTAAACTAATAATTACTATATAAATTTTAATAGCGAAAAGTCACTTAAATATATTAAGAATATAATATAATATAGTATATTTTTTATGTTGACAGCATTCCAAAGTTTGTAAAACTTTTTTATATGATTCAGAATTTAATTCTAATCGATAAGATCCTAATACAGTGCAATTGTTTTGGAAATAATAAAAGTAGGAAGAGTTAGCAAATGCTATGAGTCCCGCGTATCGTAAGGCCCCGCACATAGAAGTAAAAATATCTATCAAGTTAGATATGTAATGTGTACCACCTACCGTCCGTCCGTCCAATGGAAATGATTAATAATCATTGTAAATTTAGACGATTGTGTACAAATCTACAATGATTAATAATAGTTTTAACACATTTTTAAAATTGAGCGCTGGCCACACCATACAATATTTGTCGCTTATATTAAATTGGCAACACCGCAATTTGGGTACGTCTTAGCAATGCGGTCCAAATTTTCAGATATTTAGGCAAAAGCCAAAGTCCTGACCAGCTGTGAAAAATATCAACAACAGACTTCAAGTTAGAGATCTATTACACTCGATGAAGTTGTAGAATACAATACTCGGGTGTTTATTGTCATAACTGACAATGTACTGTTAGTTTTACTGTTTTTTTTGTGCATTAGCTAAACACATGGAAGCGTGCCAAGTGGCTATTGTATTTGGAATGCTTCGGCAATTAAAATTTTTTACAGCAGAAAAGATTTTGATGAGATCTCGGATTATCGTCAGTGCTTACCCAAACGATTTAGAAGAAAATCAGTTTGCTGAGCTGCCCAAAACAGATGTGATTGCTTCTATTGACAGCAAAAAGCTGTGTGGAACTGCAGTTTTATTAAATTTTAATGGAAAATTTATTAGAATCGTGTTTTCCAAATGTAGAAATAGTCTTACGCATTTACTTGTTATTTATTATCACCAACTGCAGTGAAGAACGTTTTTTAGCAACATTAATGCGCAATAAAAATGAGTTAGGGAACACGATGGGACAAGAACGCCTAAATTATATCACCTATTGAACATAGAATATGATTTGCTTAGTGTTATCTCTAAATTTCCCCACATTAAATCGAGAACAAATTTTTTAAGGGTACTGTTTTATTTTATATCCTAAACTTTAGGGCCTAAAGCAAACAAGTGCCTCTTGTTACCATTTACTACAGGCCCCGCGCTGGCTTAATCCGACACTGCTTATTTCTCATGTATAAGATTAATAAAATAATTTCATTCCGTATTATCTTTTTTCTGTTTGTGTTTTAATTTGAGACTTAAGATATAATTTATGTCACCTTATTTTCTATACTAAGTACACCAAGACGAGAAATAATAAATAAAAATATTAATATTAACGTGCTATCAAGACATAATAATTGAGACTATGATAAGTGAGATGTTTGTAAGATTCTGTAAAATATGCGATTATTTACGTGTATTGAGTATTGGAATTTTAGTATTAGTTTGGCTGTTCATTATAATTTTGGTACAAATATAATTGCTTTTATAATATTATTTAGTTGACATTTCGTTACACTTGTAAGATTCATACGAATACTAGAGACATGGTGAATACAGGAACGAATTTATTCATCTCACATATTCACTTTGACAATGCGAAATTTAAAAACTGTGTTCACGTGAAATAAAAATAGAAAAATGTATCTCGTCCATATTAGCAAAATTACCTGAATTTGGTGTATAATTATTGCGTCCATGAAATGCGCTCTAATCGCGAGTATGATGTATATTTTTCCTGGTTCATAATGATAATCCGCCATTTTATAAATGGTGTATATTGTTATCAAATATATATTAATATTGAGGTTAGGTTAACATGAAATGTCTATGATTGGAGGAATTTCAACTATTGAAAATAAAGGTTAAATGAAAGTAATGATATCCAGGATGATGAAACAACAGTGTTTACATTAAGCCGACGAACACACCAAAAATTTCATGTAACAAACCAAAACTTATTTGGTCGTTTTCACGGAGTTTTTAGAATTTTCCTGGGCATCATCACATTACATACAATCTATAACAATAAATATACAAAGCATGGATGTTTTAATATTTTTACAAGAAAAATTTTGTATCCAACTTCAAATATATCAAAAATTATAATTCTGAATTAGGCTCTTAATTTAGTTTCTTGTTTCTGTGATACATTTAAATTGTGAGTTTAAAATCTATAAATATATATTCAGACGGCAATTATGGCACAAGCAAATTATTACAATTATATAATTAATACATTCTTAAATAACGATTGTAACCATTTCAATATTTTTATTATGGTAATCTTCTTTTTTGTTAACTTTTGTGTTTTTATTTACGACAATAAATATCGTAAAAATCATTTTGTAAAGTATTCAGTTTAAAGATTATAATGATTATATGAGTAAAATGATTTAAATACTACGCAGTCTTTACCGATTCAAATTAAGTTTATACTGAATATTATGAATGCTAAATTGTGTTCAGATTTTTGTATTCGATTATGTCAACTACATAATATAGGGCTAACTTTTGTTCCGAAATCGAATGTTCTCTATATTATTAAAATTACACAGGGCACTATTACCAACGGTGACAGTTTGTCAATAAAATAATATAAAAAAAGGGCGGTTAATTGACTAAACTGTCGACGTCTGGAATACATAACAAATAAGAGCAAATCTTCTCTCAAGCTTTGCAAGAGAGAAAAAATCTGGGGTCTAAAACCCAAAATGATCCACTGGCTGTACACAACAGTAGTTAGGCTAACTATAACCTATGCTGCTCTAGTGTGGTGGCCAAAGGTTAATCAAATAACAGCATGCACAAAGCTATCCAGCATCCAAAGACTGACCTGTTTGTGCATTACTGGATCCATGAGCAGTACACCCACAGCTACCATGGAAATCATACTATGGCTGACTCCTCTAAACATCGTAATAACAGCTTAAGCGAGATCCAGCGCCTATAGACTGCCTTGCAATAATAATTGGATTACAAAAAATCAGGTTGGACATGCAAGGATCGTGGGAACATCAATCATCTCAGATCCCGTTTTTGAAATGGACACAGATGTACTTCCCAAAATATACTCCTTCTCAAAACCTTTCACTGTAGTCTGTGATAGGAACATGTGGACGGATGAAGAACCACCCTATCTCAAGAATGGAATCGTCTGGTATACGGACGGATCCAAGACTGAAGAAGGGACCGGGGCGGGAATTTACGGTGAAAGACCCAAATCAAACATAAATATCAAGTTGGGGAAATATGCCACAGTCTTTCAAGCAGAAGTCTACGCCATACTGGCTTTACATAAACCAGAACGTATGTATTATTTCGGACAGTCAAGCTGCTCTAAAAACCTTGTTTGTAACTGAGGTCACCTCAGGGGTAGTCAAGAATTATCTGTAGCAACTGCTGGAGCTGACAAAACGGACCGGGTCGCAGTGGTTTTGAAGGAAACGAAAAAGCAGATGCCTTAGTCGGAACAGCCTTCATAGGTCCAGAGCCTATTTTAGGAATTCCAAAGACTGCATGTAAACATGTGATCAACGAGTGGATGAATGTTAAACACCTTGATCACTGGGAAAATATACCGCAGCAAAAGCTTGGGAAAATACTGCTTCGGTATGCATCCAAGAGGCTATCTCTCGATGCACTGAAGCTGAACAGGATGCAATTGCGGAAGGTTACCGGATTCATTATTGGGCATTATACCCTGTGGAAACATCTACACACAATGGGACTCCATAAAGGGTCCACTATGTGCAGATTGTGTGGCGAGGAGGAAGAAACATCCAGCCACATTATCTTTAACTGCGAACCTTTGGGTTACAGCAGATACAAGATATTCGGTGCATCTCACCCCGAATATATGAATCTTCAGGAAGACCTGATCCGCAAGCTCCTGGCTATTGCCAAAATATGGGAGAAGCGAATCTCGTCAGACTGAAGTAGAAGGGGAGCACAAAGGACCATAAAGTCTAAGTGCAGTACTTTTTAGAGCCTATCTAAACTGTCGACTTGTGAAGGTTCATTTCACGAACTCCAGACTCTATAAAATTTCTAGTCTGCATACAAATTTCTTGTCTTTTAGGAGTTGGTAAAAAAAAAACCTACTTGCCAGGTTTCAACCTCCCCTCCGCTACTACTACTAGGGCGTTACGATATGAACAAATCTACTATACTTCCCTATCTGGTGCCAGCTGACGATTATGAACATATAGCATTCCACACAATGCTGTCTTTCTCAGGGAATAAAAGATTCGGAGCTTGTCTAGAGATGGTAGTTCTTTCTGCCGTGTGATTTACTCCCAAAATTGGCATTTCGTTTTACATAAAGCCATCCACTAAGAGATATTTCAGAGTTTTCGAGATCTCTCATCCCGTCTCTTTCTAACCTATCTTATTAAAAGTTTTCCCTGAATTTACATTTTTTGCACCAAGTCTAACTTTTGAAAGGTTTGGAAACAATTTGCTTTATAAGAGTAAGATGAACCTGCAATGCAATATAAAAATCTATTGTGTCTCTCGTATACGTTACAAATCATGCGATCTATGATTTTCACGAACCCATTCATGTGCTGCTGGTTTAATGTATTACCAAGCCTACGGGCATGTTTGTTCAGATAAAAATGTCCATTGAGAAAGTCGGCTTCTCACTAGATAAGTAACGGGTGCTTTTTTTACAAATTTGTTTTTGAATTGGCATTGCATTGTTTCCAGTGACAGCCAACTTGTAAGCAGATAGCTAATTTGTGCTCCGTTTGGTCTTCTATTTCAGGATGAATGAACAGCCAGAACAGCGCCTACAAATTGTGTAAATTTATTTGAAAATCGTGGTTCAATTCGCGAAACTTACGCTACGTCCGTTTTATGGTCGACATAATCGTCCATCCGAGCAAGTAATTCGAATAACCGTGGATCGCTTTTGCACCATGCTTCAATAAATATTTCGTATCCGCAGAGAAATCGTACAGGGCGCACCAAAGAAGTTGTTGCTGCTGTGGCGCGTATTATTGAGGAAGACCCGATGAGTTTATTCGCCAATCGGGAACAGCAATTGGAGCTGTGTTCATCCACTTTATGGAATATTTTGGGAAAGATCTTGGTTACGAGTTTTGGTTTCAACAATAAAGCGCAACATCCCACACAGCACGCGCCACAATTTATTAAAGGAAACTTTCAATGAGCGCATAATTTCGCGTAATGGACCTGTGAATTGGTCTAAAAGATCGTGTGATTTAAAGCTTAAGATTAGTTTCTGTGGGATTATGAAAAATCCCTAGTCTACGCCAATAAACCAGAGACAACGGACGATTTGGAAGCCAACATTCGATGCGTTATGATCGATATATGGCCCCAACTGCTCGAAAAAGTAGTAGCAAATTGGACTTCCAGATTGCTATTTATCCGAGCCAGCCGAGGCGCTCATAAGCCCGAAATCATATTTAAACATTAATGGCATAAAATCGCCTTACCATTAAAGCCAATACTATAGCCATTACCACGATTTTGTGTTTTTTTTTTCATCTTGAAGTTCTATACCTCTAAACAAATACCCGTTAGTACACTAGAGAATTTTGCAAATATAGAAAAAGATAGAGCAGTAATGTTCGTGCTTTGTAACTTCTAAACAATTAATTTTAGAGCTTATTGAACATTGAGACTTTTGTTTAGGATAGTATAATCTATAATATATCATCATCTATCTCAGCAAATTTGATCGAAAATTACTTTTTAAATCTCTTTAAACTAAAAAATAATTCTGGATGTTTGATGTCTGCAAAAATATTGATTTTCACGTAATATCATTGTTTCATTTATATCTTAATTTGAATCGATTATGTTCCATTATGAGTTTTGCAAAAAATGTTTTGTATGTAATAAAATATATCCGCGCATAATGATTAAAAATTATTTTATACTTTAAAAGTAAATAAAAAATAAAAAAATATATATTTAAATACACAATCCCAGCCAATCAATTATTACGTTAGATTTTTTATAGTTAACCAACAATGAAATCACAGAAAATGGTTAACTGAGATTGTTCATTAATAACTGAATAAACTGGAATTTTTTAAAATATGAGTATCAATAATAAATCACGATATAAAAAATTTTCAAATAAATATCTGTAATGATTTTGAAAATCACAAAATAAAAGAGTTTTTTTTTAAAGACTAATTGTTAGTCATATCATATCAAGACGTTATCAATTTTTTACATCAATTAGTGTTTTAAACTGCGAACATTATAAGTAAACACCGATGATTGGAAATAAGCACCCGAATATATAATCCGAATTATCAAAACTAACTTATTTTATCTCGAAAGGTCTCAAAAATAGCATACAGTTACTCTGTTTTGTTCGTACAGTTGTTTTTTTATACACAAACTTAAAATACCTTAAATTTTAAATCTCAATTTGATTTTACACTCAAATAACGAATGTTTTACATCCGATTTTCTTTTGAGAATAAAGTTTCGTTGAAATTTAAAATTGAAAAAAAAAATTGTTTCTTTGGTTATATAGCACCAAAAAAATAAACAGTTATTTGCACAAATCAGTCATCAATGAAATTTCTGATATTCATTTAAAATAGAGAATTAAGAAATTAGTTAAAAATTTATAAACGAATTATTAATCAGTCTTTTTTTATTCGTCTCCTTCAAATTTCAAATAATGGCATTAATAAAATCTTTTAGAGGAACATTAAATTAGTGAGGCTTTGTTAAATGAAAATGAGATTCTTTAATTTTTTGGTTAGATAAATTAAATGATTTTCTAGTGTTAAGACTTTTTTATTTGACTGAGACTTGTAATGGTTTAAGAGATGTGAAGCAATTAAAATTTACTTGATAATATTCAAATTTTACATTTTTCTAATTAAAAATTATCCACAAATTACAGTTAATACGACGAAATAACATTTACCGTTTTAACGCAGACGTACACTCTATAGTTTTATGCCAGAACTATTCAAAGTATACACTAGTTAACATATGCCTTTTTTTCGAATTCCACTTCGTCTTCTCAGAAAATTAAGACTAAGGTGTCATTCAATTCGAAATTGCATCTAGAAAGTTTTGAAAAAGTTGAAATCCCGCATACAAAAGTTGCAAAAGTTATAAACAATTTAGTAAAAAAAACAAAATCATTACTTTATTTATGTTTTGAATTTTTCCGTACCTGTTTGTTAATTAAAAAATGTAAAATCAAAATTTTTTAAATTTTCCAACGGGGATCTTTTTTAAATCCTTAAAGAATAGCTCCTAGAAGTAAAAAAAATTCCAGACTTTTATTAAAAAAATTTTGCCGACGGATTATTGTTTGTTTAAGTATCCAGTAAGTACCTGAATTTTTTCTTTCCTTAATATTCATATTTAATGGGTTAACAAATTTTTGTTGTTCAAGTATTGGAATCAAGCGGAGCCGAATCACCCGTTTCCAAGCCCTATTTTCATCTCTCAATTTAAATTATAAACATTAGTGGTACAGTTCCGGCAGGTGGGACTTTTTTTTAGGAAATTTTCTGCTCTTTAAGAATCTTTTTTTTCGATTTCCGATATCTACAATAGTTTTTAAGATATTTGCAAAAAACGAAACCTCCTTTTATCTTTTACTTTTTTACTAACTTTTTCAAAAACTTTCTAGATGCAATTACGAATCGAATGGCACCTTGGTCATAATTTTCTGAGAAGGCGAAGTGGAATTCGAAAAAAAGGCATATGTTAACTTTAGCTGAAGCACGCCGTCGCGAACGTAAATTTTTATACGGATTTTATAAATTAAAAAAAAAATATATAATTTACTCTCCAACAGTTTACACAGATAATTTATTATTTATCAGAAGGAATTGTAAATATATAAGATGGTTGTAGTAATTTCAATTAAAAGCGAATGTAGATGTCAGCACTTAGAATGTCTACGTGGGGTTTAATCGGACGTATCAAAATTAAATGAGTGTGAAAAAAGATAAAACTAAATAATAATTTGAATGCCAATAAAGTTAATTTTTAAGTTAACGAGGTTAAATCTCATAATTTATAATAATTAAATTTACAATCAATAATTTTATAAATTATTAATCTTATTATATAAATTATTTCATAATTAAATTTTTTCGTAGATTTCACATACGATGTTATTACCAATTACGAATCAATCCTAGACTTTTAATGCAGTTTTATTGACGAAAAATATATTGTTTCGCCATTATTCCCCAAGAGTTGATAAATTTATTTATTTTTTTAAATTAATATATCCGATATAAAAACTTTGGTCTTTTGCTTGATGATATATTCAGCCTGGTTCAGTTTTACTTTGAAGGATCATACACAGCACCTAAAGCACCCGTGAAACAGTCATCTGATTAACGTCGAATATCAAATCTTTTCGAAAACTTATTAAGATTAGCTAACTCATACTATTAATCTCGAAATACATATATTTATGATCCAAATACTTGATTTAGAGATTAGAGCAATATTTTTTTTATAGTCAGACAGGTGACTATAGTTAAGTTGTTGTCAACAGAGTACAGCTACAGTTAAATTGTTGGCCACAGTCCACAATGTAGTAAATACAAGGGTGTGTTTGGGCGAACAAGGTTCTCAGTAAACTTAGACACACAAAATATCGTCCAGGACACCTTACAAATACTTAGCAACTTAGACTATGACGCCATTTTGCTTAGTATCATCCGTATTCGTAAATAAATACATAACAAATAAACAACAAATATGGTTTCTTAGTCAGAAAGCCTGCCCAGACCGAAAAACGTTGTACTAAGTCGCTCAGACTTTACATTTTTATGCTTAGTGTTTAACTTAGCTTACTAAGAACTTTGTTGTAGTGGTCCCAATTTATTGCAATGGTCCCGCGTTAAAAAAACGCTTACCGTTATGTATAGCGTAGTAATATATTGTGCTAATTATTCAACTCATGATTAACTGATTTTTTGCCGATTTTGAACACATCTGTTGTAAGAACGTGTAAATCTAGAGATTCTTAAACTAAAATAACAGGACGCATGTTGTATTTCAATTGTACTGTTAAAATTACGTGCAACAATGATAAACGATTCGCCCTCTTTCATTGATTGAAATTTAATGATTAAAGAAAATGGCAAAGATCTCTCTATTTTAAGTAAATATCGAATAAATTATTATTGCAATTACGTAGATAATTTACGATAAATCCTTTCTGAATTTTTAAAATACAATTAAAATCTATTAATTACACACAACAATTACAAAATAGTAACGAACTATTAACAGTGATGTTTTTTATTATAATTTTAGGCAAATAAATTATCTACGTAGTACAATTTTTTTTACAGCAAAGTTTATAATAAACAAAGTGTGCTTTATTGTAAGTACTACAAAAATGTTACATCAGAAAGGATATATATTCAAAAAGCGCATCCTTGATGAAATATTCAGGTAATAAACTTTGTAGATTTTAGCTCCCCTAAACTAAAACGAGGTTGAAATTTTTCATTTCTAAAGAAGTAGAAAAATGAATTAAAAAAATGCCATTGGAGGAATCCATGTTTAGGTTTTGAGTTTGATACATAAAATAAACTCTTATGAAAGTCATTTGCAATGTTACATAGTATATAGAAACAGGGCATTCAAATTCCCGAAGGAAAATGACGAAGAATAAATTTAGGAAGCTCATATTTTCAAATTTTTTCAAGCACCGATGTGTTTTTGTATTTATTTTCGAATTAAAGAGGTTCCAGCACTGTCTTTTATAAAATGGACAAAAAACCGGTTTGCTTTTATTATAGAACAAATACATGTATACACACAGAACACATAGATATATTCACTATTCATATATACAAATAAATGTAATTAAATAATTTTAAACTTTTGTATTTCGAAAACAACACGGTAAAACGCGATTTAAAAAAAAATTTAATTAATAAATATTTATCTTTACTCTCCTAGTTTTTTTTTTTTTAATTCTGTCGAGTATTTTTTTAATACAACAGGTAATAGTTGGCCGGGCATGAAGTTTTATGAGAAGAGAGTTGAGTTCTAAACGGTCAAAATTTCGGGCTGTGAAAAAAAATTAGCTAAATCTGTCCAAAAGTGGTTTCATGCTGGAGCATCCTTAATATAAAATATATAATGTTCCAGAATTAAATATCCGATATCAAATTAACATTTTTGTAGTTTTTGGTCACATTATGGCAATTATAAACGACGCTTAATTAATTTTATAAACTCTTACGAAAATTTTTATTTAAATAAATAAAATTGGGAAATTCTAATGAAGATTCCATTCTAATTTTAGTCATTAAAATTTTATAATATTTTTTTATAAATTCTATATTGAGTTACATAAAAATTTATTTAAACTCAAGAGAGCAATTTTTTGATTGTCATCCAAACATAGTTATTCGAAGAATATTGGATAATTTTTCCATCCAAACTAAAGGATGTTTTTTTTAGAGGTATAGAACTTTAAAATGCAAATTTAAAAAAAATGCCGCTAGCCCATCGTGCGAAAAAATTGGACTTCCATATTGCGCTTTATTTGAACCAGTTTAGGCACTCATATGCCCGAAATCATATTTTAACATTAATGGCATAAAATTACATTACCAAGAAATACCATGGCCATTTTATCACGATTTTCATGTGTTTTATATCATTTTAAAGTTCTTTACCTCTAAAAAAACCCTTTATAAGCACCATTTTTGGCACAAATAATAATAAATAATCTATAATAATAAAATCATCAAAGTTTTCAAACTTGCTTCACTTTCTAAATCAATTACTTTATACTATTGAAACAGAATGTATGTCGAATGTGTATCGAAAGAATGAATATTCTATTTTTTTAATTCCAAATAATTATTTTTTTCTAAATTTTCACTGTGTGAAATGTGGATTTTTGTATATTTTAAATTTATTGACAAATAATTTATTTCCAAAATTTTGTAAATGTAGATATTTCCATAGAAACTATAGAAATACCAATCTATATCTATATATATAAATCGACGTGTGTATGTTTGTTCCCTATGGACTCCAAAACGGCTGGACCGATTTTGATGAAACTTTCAGGCAATCTTCAGATTAGCCAGGGGGTTATCGTGTAAAGTTTGGTAGCGATCGAAAAAAAAATTTTGTTTGTTTTTTGGCAATTTTGTGTCATATGGCTATAGATAATTACTGCTACCCGTGTGAAGCCCGGGTGGGTCGCTAGTAAACTATATTAGAGATTTCGACCGGGTATAACTTTGGGACGATTTGGAATTTTGAACTTCTGATAGTGGAGTCGTAAAGAAAATTTACTTAGGGTCTTCTCTCATCATTATGTCGCTCTCTCCTACAGTTTTCTCCGAACAATTCGACATTTTCTTTTTTATCCGATCAAAAACATAAATGTAAAAAAGGGCCGAGTTTTCGGGGAAATCCTTAATGTATACTAGTTGTCCCTTAAAAAGTTATGATATGAGAAAAAGGACCGAGCTATATACCAAGTGTGAGGAAATGAATATAAATTATGTAAATTTTTCCTTAGAAAATTAATGAGGGGTAATTGATTAAATAATGTAAGAAAAAATTTGATGAAATTTATTTCGTAAGTTTTCTCTTAGTATGTTTTTAAAATTTTATAATGCGGCAAGTTTTAAAATATTTGAAAAGAAAAAAAAATTACTTGCCGTGTTATAATATTTTAAAAACATACTAAGAGAAAACTTACGGAATAAATTTCAAGTACATTTCTGTATGCTTTTATATTGTTAATTTTTATCAAAACAATATATGCAAAAATTTTCTATTTCCCGATAGAAATTTCGTGGAATATCAACTTTTAAGGACTTATGGTCTAGGCCCTGGAATTTTTATTATGTCTAATGAAAATTATGGGCGTGGTTGCTATTTTACGGTTTTTTAATTAAAATAACTTTTTAACTGTTTATTCCTTAACAATAATTTGTAAAAAGTCTTTTATAATTCCGTAAATAGTATATTTACGGAATTAAATAAATAAATTCGAAAAATCACCACTGTATCTCTTTTCGTTCAAAAGTTATATCGGGGTCAAATATCATCTAATTTAAGGTGTAGTAATAACACGGTAACGGTTTATTAACGCCTGTTAAATTGACATGTTACAGACGGTGGACTCAACCAACGCTACATTACATTTGTCGGACAAAAATTATCTTAATATTTAGACCACATAATCTTTCATTTAAAATAATTAAGGAGTATGTGGTTGTAAATAATCAATACACGGTTAAATTGGCATGTTTAGAGGCGCCAAAGCTCGAAAACGCAGCATTTGAGAATCGTCACAATGGTAAAGTATGGTAGATTCGTCAAAACGAAGCCACTCACGAAGTTTAGAACGTGTGGTAATAATTGAAAAAATTACGCGATGTACTGGGGACTATATGTTTCATGTATTAAACAAATTTAGCATTTTAAAGTGCAATCTATTCTATTTTAAATATGTTCAAAAAGGCATTTTACCACGACCTCTATATAACTGGACAAAGTATCTTTATGGGGCTAAACAGCGCCGCCTTAACTAGACAAGGTATCAAACACTTTATGTGTGTAGTGGAAATACATGTGACAGCCACACATATTTATTACACATAAACGCCACGCTGGCGCACTGAAGCCAAATTTAGTACCTTGGCTATGGAATAATCAGTCCAGTTATATAGAGATCAGTGCATTTTACATTGCAAAATAATTGACTTAGAAATGAAAGCAAATCGTTTCTATAAAAGCATTATTTGATATATAAAAATTTTCGTAAGAGAAAAAAAAGAGAATTGAAAAAAATTTTCACTAAAATTTTACAATCAATGTAATGTTGAAAATTTTTTCGAGAAAAGAATAAATGAAAAATTTCAGTACTTACATTGTCTATAATAATAATTATTATAACAACATTCCCTATATTTTTTGAAAATAATATCTTGAATATTTGTTTTTAGTTGTTTTTTTTTACAATACATTTATTAGAATTCTATTTCAAAAATATCTTTTTAAATCTAGGATGTTTTTAAATATTATTTTAGGTATATATATATATATTATTTATCGTCCTGAATTTTGAAAATCGTGGTTATTTTTATTTGTGAAGGAGTTTTTTTTTGTAATGTTAAATTAAAGCCTGCATTTTTTTAAAGTGACCCATTTTGTTTTTTTTTTATGTTTATTGCAATGTTTTCTGTGTAATTAAGTAGTTATAGTTTGTTTAGTGAAGCGATTGCTTGGTAAAGGCAATGACGACAACATTCAAACTGGAGTTTCATGATCGGCTTCTTCAATACGTCCAAGTCTCCATGCATCTGGATCACCAGCTGCTGTTAAATTATATAAAATTAGAATATATTTATTAAATTTTTATAGATAGATACTAAAAAGAGTTGGTGCTTCTTAAAGGCTTTTAAAGTTTCTTTGGAAAATAAATTATGTGCCATTATTTGTAAACACTTTTCATAAAGATTATTCATGCCTGTGAGTGATATTTGAACACCGGGTGCAGTACACCCTTGTATTTATCTTAATATTTTATGAATGATGGTTTCCCTAAATGAATGATTTTAAGTTTATCCACGATAGAAACGATAATCAAATTTATACAAATTTTCAGTAAAATTCAGCTGTAGCATCAACATTTTATTAAATAAATTAAGAGTTCAAATCTTTATGCTTATTGCTAACTTGGAAATATTTAGTTAAAGATTTTCATCGAGAATTCTATCCGGGATTATGTAATTCCTATTGTCTAGCAAGTTATCCCCTTCAGAATAAATAGTCTCGTATCTCTTATTTTACTTCAAATCATTTATGCAAGTCTTTTCAATTTCCATAAATATATCCAATATAATTAGGGTATTCATTTTAAACAATGCACCTGAATATTTGTTCAAAAAGCGTTGTTAGGAAGGGGGCATCAAATGGAAATTTTTATTTTCAAATTAATACCGATTTTCACTTATATTCCGGCTAATATTTTAATTGTCTAACTATGCCGCCTAATAGTGCTCCGTAAGCTTTTCACAATGAGACCAGAATCAATGTTCTAACTAAACGCTACACCACGCTACACCAATTTATAACTTTAAACAAAAGGTAATTTGTAATCATTCACTCGCATGCGCCTGCACTGGCACGATAACGTTACAGGAAAATCCATGATCTATATGTTGTGGGCTCAGCCATTGTAAACGCATTATTAGTCTCGAAGTTATTAGCGATTGAAATCTGACGGTATTTTGTATCATAAAATGTCCAGGCGACCACCAGTGTAACGGAAGAATAGACGTGTACATGTCTTAAATATAAATTCCCATTTGAAAAAGACAAGTTAACCCTTAAATAAAACAATTTTTATACAGGCTCTTTTTTCTAAAAACGCTTCTTGAAGAAATATTCAGGAGTATTGTTTAACATGAGAGACATTCTGTATCTTTATGGAATTAGCAAACTTATTTATTATTCGGAAATATTTTACGAGATTATTTATAGATATATAGCAATTTTGGTTGTACTAATAAGGGGGGAATTATAACTGGCGACTAAAACGTTATTATCGAAGTGAAAAATTTAACAAACAGGTCATTACCATTACGTCGCCAATTTATTGAAGATTAAATATTTCTTGCGTTTTAATTGTCAAATCATTTGTCTTATGAACAAGATTGACCCAAATATATGCGTCCATGGCAAATAAGCGAATTTATAGTAACATTGATTTAAACGAGTTATGAGGTGACTATTTATGCTGATGTTGACGCTACTTTTGGACAACTATTTTGGTCACATAGTAAAATTTCAAGTATTGAGTCAGAACTAAACAGTCTTTTATATTTAACGAGCAATAAAAGAAATTAGAACGCTGTTGGAATAATAAAAATTAAAGATAACCGATATCGACATATAATGGCGCTTATTTTGAGAGTCGAATTGGGTCACATGGTAACATTGGCTCCAAGATAACATTATACATATAAAAAAGGTATTTTTAATTAAAATATTATAGATTTGTAGTTCATGGGAATAACTTCCAGAACCTGTTAAGCACTACGACATACTTGAATTTCAGCCAATTTGACCGAGCGCCAATTCTCATTAGGATTCTGCGGGGTCCTTTCAAGTCACTACTTGTTTTTGTTTTCTTTTATTGTTTTTTTTTAAATACTAATTTCATATTTTAATCTTTTAATATAATTAAAAAACAAGAAACAAAAATATTCTTATAATTTCCCTGGCGATTTAGACGCCTTTTAATTTGGCCACCTGCATGCTGTCCACGCAATGAACACCAGCCAGGCACAGCTCTGCATGGTATAATGAGTACAGCGTCGTTTATTTGTGACGCTCCGCTTAAAGGTGTACCACATGACCCAATTAAATTCTCAAAACGACTGTCAAGTGTGACCAGGCTCCATGTAAACAAAATATTATATAACTGTAATTAAGGCTCTAGCTTAATTAAATTCAACCTGAAGTTGAAATTCTCCTGTTATGAAAATGAACTGCAAATCTACTCTTAAATTATGAATTCACCAAAATTGATAAGAATGTTCCATGCTTAAAAAAAAATATCTATACATAAATATCCAATAAATGCAATTATCGTAAGATCGTAATAAAAAATACTTTTAACGAATTGCATTAGTTGGGATAATTATGTTTTTTCCAAAAATTACATGAAAGAATTAATTAATTGTAAATGAAAAGTGCAATGATTAAACATCTAATCACATTGTTTTGTTAAACTTACCACAGTAATAATATTTAATCCTTGGCAATGCTGCCACAAGAAATTAAAACAACTGAATCATAATCAGATCAAATATATAATTTTTATGGCTAGAAAGTTTAATCAAAGCTTTTTTTTAACTTAGAAAATTTTACTATTTTACGGGGATAATAATATTTCTTTTAATAAACAAGTGGTGGAAAATTAATTTTTTTTAATGGTACACTACATTTTTTTTTTAAATAAGAGAAGATGCTACAATTTATAAAAATTGCTTCGGCAGTCCGTAAGAAATATTAATTTATTCAAATTTATGAATAATTGAGCAAATTAATCAAATACATAACTATAAAAACGTAATCTAAAACCCATTAATAAATATGCGCGCCGCACATATTTGCTAGTCGCAATATTACTTTTAACATAATAAATTACATATTGTGATCTCTGGCAGGGAGTGGCGTTTAATATTACGATCTACTAGCAGGAGTTACTAAGTTGTTCACTAGAGCGCGACCATGAAGCTCGTCGGCTGAAGGATATGTCGCGATGGTTGGGGCAAGAAATATCCTCTTACTAGCTGTAGTTTATAATTTACTCATCAGCATATCCAAGTGCTAGAGATCATAATACGCAACGCACACACACGTTTATCTATTATTAATCAAATAATGAAAAATTGATCTTCCCTGTTCAATAAAGTATTTTCAATTACGTAAATTCATGTTCAAAAAACCAATTTAATCTTTAATTGAGCACTTTCAATTAATTCGCCGAAAAAATTCTCAACATAGATGTTCGGTCATTATTGGTTGCTTTCCATTTAAACACACAAAAAAGGAGTGTGTGATACGAGTGTGGAAAAGTACGATAAATGGAACGTAATTTAGTTCTTCACATGATCTATAGATGGTGTTCATAAACATTTTTCAGACAAAATCAACATAATCTGTTGCGTAAAACTGTCAAAGTGTGAGAACAATAAATAAATTATTTTGAATGGTGTTATGCAAAAAGCGTTCAACCCACAAAACATGAAAATTAGACTTATCCCACCCAAGTAGGAAAAAACGTTGTTCCCTACAGTATGTAAAAATGATTCAAGCCCAATCAGCTGTTCAAAATCTAATAAAATAAAAATTCTAAGGTAGTATTACATTTATCAGCTAACATATTACTGATTTTGAAGCCAATTATCTCAAAACCAGCCACGTGTGGGTTAACTCTTTTTTGCATAACACCACACAATTAATTATTATGATTTTGGACTTTTATAAACAAAGTGTACCAATTATTAAAAATAAATTTTTTGAAAATTGGTAGCACTATTGTTTACAAACGCATTACACATAAGTTTTTCTTGTGTCCACACACTGTAATACAAAGTTGAAAATGGAACATACAGTGCTTACACACTGTGTCACACTCCGTGGCTGTAGGTTAAATGGAAAGTAACTATTAATATTAATGTTGTGGATATGTTTAAAAGGTGCTTTTAGACGGTCATATCAGTTCTCAGTTCAGTTTCAGTTCTCGTTTCATTTTAATTCGGAAGAAGGTTTGTTTCTACACGATCCGTTCAGTTCTCACTATTAACAGTCGTTTCAGTTCTCTGTAACCCCAGTCGACAACAAAATAATGATCCTTGGACATAGTGACAGACCTAAACGTGCACCGTACAAGATTTTCAAGAAAACTGACGTGAGCGAACGGATTGAGGCATGACGTCCTTGTTTACAAATAGGAATTCTAAGAAATGAAATGAAACAAATAGATCTATCCATCCCGTCAGTTCTCAGTCTCCGTTCTTTTTTCATTTCTACAAATAGGAAAAACTGGCAGTCGACTGAAACTGAACTGAGAACTGATATGACCGTCTAAAAGCACTGTAAGCCACTGACGGTCAGTGCAGCAGACATACATATCTATAATGCGAAACAAATAGTATATACTGAACCTTATCCGCTCCCTCTCCCTAGGGATTTATGACTTACATTTTTTGTTTTTTGATATTGTCATGTAGTTTAAGATTGATTTTTTTCCCACTTGTCAATTACAGTATATCCCGGAAAAGCCAAAAGATACGAAGAAAGTGACTTTTTTTTAAAATCATTAAAATTTCTTTTAAAACTTTTTGTTGGTATTGCCATCTAGTTTAAGGTTTCAGTTGTTTACTCCTTGCCAATTACAGCATACACCGGAAAACTCCGGGAAACCACAGAGATACGGACAAAATGACTTTTTTGAATTTATTCCTATTTCATTAAAATTTTTAAGATATTCTGGCATGGTTTTCTACTGTTAATCTTTACAAAACTGATTAATTGTTCTAAGGTTACAAAAAAATATATATAAAAATATTTTAACTAATAATTTTCAATCGGAAGATAGGCGGGCATGCGAAAATGAACAAATTAGGATATTTTATGAACACCACTATTTTTTTCTGTGATCAATATTTTCAGGCGTAACAAAGTTTAATAATTATTATTATTACATTATTTTCCAGATATTTTAACGGAAAACTGGAGAAAAAATTTCTGCCTTTAAAAAATTGATTATAAAAATACCTTTGTTAACTAAAAATTTAAATGAAATGAATAAAAAAAAAAAAATTTTCACCGTATCTCTGTGGTTTCCGAGATATGCTAAAGGTGACAAGAGATAAGCAACTAAAACCTTAAACTGAAAGGCAATACCTACAAAAAAATGAAATGAAATGAGAATAAATTCAAAAAATTTATTTTCTCCGTATCTCTGTAGATTCCCAGGTTTTTCCAGAATATGATAGAATTGACAACAAATAAACAACTAAAACTTTAAACTAAATGTTAATACCAACAAAAAATTTAAATAAAATTAGAATGAATTAAAACAAAGTCACTTTCTCCGTATTTTTTGTGTTTTCCGGGATAAGCTGTAATTGTCAAGTGGCAAACAACTAAAACTTTAATCTAACACAAAAATATGTGTGTCAAAAATTCCCACGGGAGGGAGGATTTTTAGCTCATGGTCTATACATTTATATATATAAAATAGTTGATTGATTTATATTGGGGTCTAAAAACTTTTGCACTTCGACCTTATGGTCCATTGTGCTCCCCTTCTACTTCAGTCCGACGAGATTCGCTTCTCCCATGTAAAATAGTGGTTCATTATTTTAGATCTAATATTTATCTTCGTTTGATTGCTATAGGAGACCATTTTTATTTAAAATTAAATGTTCTTTAGTTCTGTTAATGACAATATTTTCAATAATCCCTATAGTTCGAGAAATTCGGAAAAATTATTTTACTCCTTTATCATCCCTCGTAATCACCCTACTTGTATAACAGGATGTCAAAAACATCTGTACTAATACTGTTTTAATACTTTTATCTCAAATTGTAATGTATATGTTCTTAACAAATATACTAACAATTATGATTTCGGACAGCCGAAGAATTTAAAATTTATCTACCTTTGATAAGTATTAAAAAATAGCAAAACCGTTAAATATATTATTATCATGCGTATAATTATAGCCACAAGCTAGCCTATCAACTAATATAGTTTAAAAAAAAACCCTATTCTTATTCTTACCTGTAATAAATTTTTAAAACAATAAAAATACGTTAGTCGATTTATACATATAAAACCGTGAATATATCAGACAAAAATGCATTACAAATTAATATTAATACAGCTCTAATTAATTAAATGTTTTGAGAGAGCACATTAATATTGTTTTATATTTGCACTTCATCTGATGGTACTGCCGTCATCATTAATGTTGGTACACGTAGATGATGTGGACTGCTTGAACGTAGTGATCGCGCCAAAGGAGCTGCTAGTAAAGGGGCATGCTCTTCTACACACCAAATACAGCCAAAAACATACAAAAATAAAAAACGGAGCATATTCAAAATATCATACAACAACAAATATTTGTATAAAACAAAAAAAATCACTACAACTATTAGATAATTTCAAAGCGGTTACTTAAATACTAATTTAGTTTCAATTTAGCCTAATAAATATTTTTAGCATTCAGTTTTTAAGAGCTTATTAGCTTCGCTAGGATTTTTTTTTCATGCAACGCTAGATTCATATAGCTCACAGAACAAAAATGATAATAACTTTTCTGGACAATATTGAATTGATTAAATCAGTTTTTAACTTGAGTATGTGTGATTTACAGCTTTGATATTAAACCGTATATTTAAAAAAAAACTTAAAGCGATAAAGAGATAGTAAGTAAACCTAGCATTTGCCATTGAATTACCTTAACGTAAACCTAAAATTATTTTATTCGTTTTAGTACATGGCTTGAATAAAAGTTTGTTTTTAAAAAGGTTTTTTTTTATTATTATTTTATTTTAAGACTAAAACCATGGAGACTAGACAAGGAGGCCAAACTCAAACGGGAAAATTGGCAAAATATGTCAACGTAATTGTAGAAGTTATATTTACTTTTTGTGCCACTAGCTTCGCTAGTTTTCCCTTTGCACCGAAGTGAATTTAGTATAATAAATAGGAGTGAAGTATATATTTGTCATTTTGTTAGACTTATTATTAAAAATTAAAAGTTTAATTTAATATCTGATTCAATAATCTTCTAAATTAATTTTAATATAATTTATTTCTAACAGGTTACTATTTAATTATTCGATGTTTTATAATTTTGTTTTTTATTGTTAGGTAATTATTTTGCGAATTTTTAACAATCACTTACTTCAACTAATTACTTTATTTCATTTATTAAAAAAAGTATTTTATTGGAAAAATACTTTGGCTGCAAATAATTTTTATAATACTACATAAATGCGTCATGTTTTTCAATTCAAACTCGCGCGTTATACTCTTTCCACTGTCTCTGGTGCAAAAGGAACACGACTGACATCTTATTTTTCTCAATTATTTGTTTACATGGCGTTCGGACTCCTTGTCTAGTCTCCATGGCTAAAAATCTCAATGTAATTTCCCACCGTTTCCACTACTTCAAATATTTATCGATACTTCCAACAAATTAGTTCAGCTAATATTTTTGGATTCTATCAAAATAGAACGATATTATTTATACTATATTCTCACGTGACATATATACGTGTATGGAATTTTAAACATCTAACTCAATTAGAGCTAGTCAAAATTTTGATTGTACAATTTGGCCCACACATACAAAACTAACAGGTGAAATTATATAAAAGGTTATAAAAAGACAATGTAAAAGTAACAATATATTAATTTTAAAAAATGTTACTATGCTTTTACTCCATCCCGTTAAAGGTAGTACCACAGATACCATAAGGGTCAAATGTGTGCTCTGTGTGATTTGACTTCAGTAGTATTTATATTTGGCGACACCGCGTAAAAGTAAGAGAGATAGAAATAAAACTTCTGCGCAAGCATCAATGAGTTACATGTATGTTTACTAAAATGTTTGAGTCAAAATTATTAACATTTCACTGGAAAGACTTTATGTGATAAATGTAACTGTATTAATAAAAATTACTTTATATGTTTTGTAATAAAAAAATGTGTATAAACTTGATATCTCCACATGCCGCATTCAAGGTATGTTTGAATTTTGCGCGCGTCATAACCTCTTTGATGGCGTTGCCACATGTAATTAACATAGTACATTTTTCGTAATTATTTGCTAATTACTCTTATCACACTCTCTGAACTTCGATTTGTGAGTAAATGTTCGAATTTTTTTTTTCTTTTTGTTGATACCACTTTCATTGTAATCTGAACGGTACTTTTTGTGAAATAAAATAAAATCTATGATTTCTCATAATGGTAAAGGTGGTAAAGGCAAAAATTTTTTATATTAATATCTTTTTTTTTTGGTTCTCTGCAGCTCTATAAAAATTTAACTGGTTCATTATCTTAATATAATGTACTAGTATGCCAAGTTTCATTAAATTCTGAACAGTAATTCTATAATCGAGGGTCTACCTTAATTATAATATTGCCAAAAAGTCACCTTATTATTTTTTTAAATTATATTTTTCTGTGATCTACCCACATTTTGGCGAATATGACATTATACGTGTATAATGAATAATCGTAGTGTATAATCGTGTGCCCCTTATTTTAGCGTTGCATGAAAATGCATATACAAACATGCCAATATTATCTTTCTAATGATCCGATTATAAATTTTTGTTCTATTATTTATCCTGTTCTGGAATGATTTGTTGAATAACATGCGAATTTGACTTTCGAACAAGAAGCATGCATTAAAAAATATTTTTTTTAACGCTTACGAAAATAAAGATAATTCGTTTGAATTGTTGATTGGAGCTTTGCATATATTTTGATGTATGATTTTATTTTGAATGTAAACTTAATGCAAATATTTTATGAGCGGCTCCTTTAAAACAAGCTTTGCACTATCACAATATTTATTGGGTCTCAGCATAAAGGATGGATTGGGTAAAAAATAAATTTATTTTTCTCGCGATACAAAACGAATAACGCATTCCCCATATACCAATAAAAAAAAATTCTTTGATTCCATTGAAATACTTCAAATTTAAGAAAAAATCGGACCGAATAACTCTTTCTAAAGAATTGAATATTTTTTTGATTCAATTTTACCAAAATAAAATTATTTAAATTCAGAAACCCAAATTTGAAATTGTCTACCCAAGACCTTTGTTATATAGAGACTATTTGAGATAAACTTCAAGGCTATATAAATCGATACGTAATTGTCAACTTGAGTGGGCGTCTTTAGGGAACCTGGAGGCGCACGTGTAATACAACTCACATAGTTATAAACTGAATCCTTATTGCATGAATATTTATAATAATATTGAATTTAACAACTTTGATTAAAGTGTAGAAATATACCAACATATTCTGTTATATTCGATCTAAAACCTACGCTATAAAAATTAAATAGAAGACAATGATTTGGAGCTTCAACCAAACGTTTTTTTGCTTGAAACATGTACTGCACTCATAGGTATCCAAATATTGAAGAAATCTAAGATTTAGAATCGAGTACAAAGGTATCGATTTCTTGGATTTAATGCATCAAAATGAACCAATGCTTTGATTCTTTTAATTGATTTAAGCTATTATTTTATGCAATATAGCTCTGGAAAATAGTGTCCAAATAACATCAAGTTCATTAAACATCTATGATCGATAATATTAATTAAAATATATAAAAAAGTTCATATGAATTAAAGTCCGACTATGTTTTACTCACGAATCGCAAATAAAGTGCAGTTGTTGGATCCTACTTCAAATGAAATTTGTATCGTATTTTCATCGATTCTAGACGTTTAATACACTGTGTATTCACGAAATATTTTCTCGTCACTATTCGAAGTTCTATTTCAAAAACAAAGTATTTCTGGATTAATTATTTTCTCGTTTTAACGGGTTCTATCACCTCCTATAGTTATAAAATATATTTTCTCAACATTCTATATAACAAAAGGGTTGTTAATACAAATACTAAATGAAATTATAACAAAAATTATTCGCCTCACGCACCCCCCCTCCTCCATGTTATTTATTTTTACATTTTACAATAAACTTTAGTTCCTGCGAAAAAATTTTATTTTGATAAATTTCATTTATTTTTCCCCAATTCAAAGAGATTATTACGAATTGTATATGATTAAAATTTCCACATTCATACCTACAAATTATTTCCGACTACTTATAAGCTAAACAAATAAATTATTCTAGACGACACATAAATTACTACATTCATATTATTTATAAATAGTAAGAAAAACACATGTATGAATATTACCTTGAAGTTGTCTATTAATTAAGGCAGTGATGCCGGGACCATCTCCTGATTTCTTCACAATTAACATTGGTTTATCATCAGATTCATCCATATTAGGAATATGACCATTATTACTGGCTGCCATTGTTTCGCTTACCTATATTTAAAAATCATAAATGATTTACCTTTCAAATCAAAATTGGTATAGGACATACAAAACTAAAGAGAATTTTAGTAACGTGTATTTATGCAAATTGGAATCCGAACGTATATATTACTTTTCATTTTTTCTTGAACCACATCTAAGCACGCGCAGATAAGGTCAATATGCAACAATTTTTTCTAAGTGGAAATTTTCGCTTTTTGACCCCAAATTTTTGCCATGAGAAACATATTAACGCAAATATAAATATCTATACTGACCGTCCCGCAGCACTACAAGCCATCGCGAAATTCTCTTCATCAAGAATTGTTTACTGATGCTTTGATTAACTGACTGCCAAGCATCGAACAGTACGATGAGCTTAATCTGGATACCGGGTCAAATTGGTATTAAGGGGACTGAAGGAGGGATCGTCTCAAAAGTCTCATGTCCATAGAGTGTTAGATCTTTTTTCTACCACCTCCACAACTTCATTAGAAGTCTACAAGAAATCAGGATGTTTGCGTCCTGCACTCTGAATCCATATATTATTGGAGAAATCCTGCAAAAGAAGATGCGCGTGCTTTGCATGGCCGGTAATCGCTCGCTAGGATGCTTTAGTTTCAAATGCCTTCAATAGTACCCGTCATGAAGGGGCCTCTTTGCTTCCAGAGGACAGATTTCACTTGAACGAAAATAAAACGAAATAATGTCGAAACAGTGCATTTTGCCGCCATTTTTTCAACATGGCATCGCGAGCAGCAACGTCTCAATGTCGAAAACTCAGTATATTAATTAATACGTAATACTTAACAACTGCCTGACCTATCTAACCTGATATCTGACATTTCCAAATTTTCCAGTACGTCCACCGTCTTGCTAAAGATTCAGGCACGATCCCCCTCCAAACAATTTATTATTAATAACGTATGTATTGAGTTTTAAAAATGCATAAGAAGTGGTTTCTTAATTTAACTTTGTAAGTTTTGTATGGCTAAGTTTTATTAAATGACGAATAATACAAACCTGCATTAATTTTTTTACAACATCTCTACCAAGTATATGGTCGAATACTGCTTGTAGGAATTGATCAGTTATAATTGAAAGTCGTAATTTATCACGATGCCATATTAAAACACGCGACCATTCCATGGCCGTAATACTGACTTGAAAAAATTCATCGGTTGATACACCAAACCATTCGGGACTGTCCAGAAATTGATGTGGAAAAACAATATGTAATGCTCGACCACCTTGTGAAACTACAAGTCTATGGACAAGAAGAAAATAAAGGATTTGGAAAATTACTTGCGGTTAACACATGCTACAGAAATAACTTACTTTCCAGATAGTACAAGAGATAAGCTATCAACTTTTGTTGCTTTCTCTTGGGCGTATACTTCTTGATATTTTAAAGTTCTAATCATTTTCATACAACTTAAAACTTTTTTAAACTTATGTCTTGATACCTTTAGTGGACGAAATAATGCCACATAAACCTATAAAAATTAATTTAAAGCAAAATGTAATTCAATAAAACAATCAGAAATTAAAATTAAAAATATAAATTTAAAAAAAAATATTGATTTAAATATTGAAACGATTTGATTTTATGATTAGGTAATTTGCACAGGATTGGCTTAGGGTGACCGATTGCCCTTAAAAAGCGATTATGTATACTTATTAATTTATTTCTCATATTGATGATATTCGATGAGGGAGGTAATCTTACCATGGGCTCTTGGTATATCCTGTACGAATTATTCGTGACATTAAACTAAATAGGTTTCGGCACAAAACGAATGGAAAACTCTTACTTTTAATAATAGAATTGTAGATAATTATGATTTTAGTCGATTTGCACCGGATTTCTAAGCAGAGTCAATGTTTTCATTAAAAATGGTAGCACTGTAGTTCAACTAACATGGAACAATGAACTTGAATAGTAAAAATTACTGATTTAATTTCATTTTTTACTGTCAATCATTTTTACTGATCATTCATTAGTCCATATGTGTATGGTAATCATTCATCAGTCTTGAACATCAATCAAGGAAATTGTCAGTCGAAATATTGTATAGGCGGCTATATTTTAGTTCTCGACAGTTACTCGATGGCTCTAGTGTATGCTTGAATTTTGGACTTTATTTTTATTGTATGCCATTAGGAAATCGTAATCCATATACAATTTTAGTATATGAATTTTACGACTTCTAATGCCACATATGATACAGAAATTAAAAACAACAGCAACCAAAAGAAATTTTGAAATAAAATGATTACCTCTTCCACTTCTTTGGAGAATCTGATTGGCCTCAAATAAAATAATAATATACAAATATGTATAAAATTAATAACGACAAATAATGTATTCCAAACAAAGGCATCAAGATAACAACGCACCGCCCAACCCCATAATGCAAAGAATGCACAACCGACCAGCAGTGTGCAACGTAAATATAACATTCCATATAGACCAGTAGGCGCCAGGTACGATAGGAAGAAAAATGTATTGGCCAGCTGGAAGTATATATGATTTGTTTGTTCCCATTTGTCGCAATAATTTATACTGAACACGGCTGATATGAATGAACTATCGTATGGAAATGATGTTACATTCATACTGCTTGATACACCGCCTCCATCACCTAAAATTATTACCAAATATATAAAAATCATTTAAAAGAGCAACAACAATTTAATGTTAGTTTAATTGAGTACTGCCCGATAATTGAGTATTAACATTGCCGAAATATATATTATCAGTTGTGTATATTTAAACGTCATAGTACTATACTAATGTCAATTTCCATTACGGCTTCGAAGACATAAGTATGAAAGAACAAGCGTATATTATATAGTCTAACATGTCTTTGAATTTTATAAATTAAGATTGATATGAAACAATTCAATGACATGTTAGTCTATATAGTATACGCTTGTCTTCCATATTTAGGTCTTCCACCTATGGTTTTAGACCAAAGGTTCCAAAATGATCTATATAGACCGCCAGGGGTCGATTTCGATGTGCAAGGTGTCTATGACATCGAACAAAAAATTTGGAGGTGCATGTCAATGGGGTCTACAAAAGTAGATCCTATTCAGGCAGGTCATCGCCAAAATAGGTGTTTCGTAAATGTCATAATGCGCCTAACAAAGATTGTACCTTTACATAATACTTATAACAGACATGGAAATTATCTATTTTTGTCCAGACTTGTACTAAAGCTTTGCAGGAAGATGCAGACTTGTACCACTTACGGTTGCTCGGACTTTTTTAATTCGTCAATTATAAATACGAGTGTCAAAGACAAACTGTGTTAGCAGCTTGGATCAATGATTTTGTAACAGTTAGAAACAATGTAATTTAGAGCTGTAAAATTATCGTACATTACAATAAATTATATTACATTAACTAAAATTTCAGCTGTGCAGGCCGAGTTTAAGAGGTTTTTGCCTGTGTTGAAGATGGTGAATTTGTAAAAATTCAATATTAAGAAGGCAGAGGGTCTATGGAAAACAGAAAAAATCAGCACGTGTAAAAGCGCTGGGCAGACTTTGATTGATGAGAGTTTTACCAGCAAGGGACTGGGGTATCTATTGTTCGTAATGCTGGGGAAGAGAGCAGGTAGATTTGTATACTCTGAGTGAGAGTGAGCAAGAGAGGTATGTTTCGAAGTGAGACGGAAGATGTTTAAATATAGGGTGCCTACCAATTATTGCAATCAAAAAATTAAAAAACAAAAAAAAATTTTTCGTTTTCAATTATTACATTTTGCATGCATTTTGATAAATTTTCAATATCCGGAATATACGTATTTGTGGATATTCGCATTATATTTTCTATATGTTTATCGGTAAACGTATTTCGCATATCTGATTTTATATGTTTCATATGTGAAAATCCCGATTCACATAGATAAGAAGATGTGAAACAACTACTAAGTTTTTTATTTATTTTTAATAATTCCGGATATTCAATTACTTTTTTGAAAAAATAAATTATGCGAAAAATAATTTTCACTAGTACCGAATAGTACTTTTTACTTTTTCAATTCAAAGTAGACTAGTCTAACTCTCGAAGAAACTCAATGAGGTTGAGTAAGGCGTAAGCTAATATAAAATTACCACTTTATGTAAAATTTAACCATTGACAAATCATTAAAAAATTATCCCCACCCCCAGCCTTATCATTGGCATGTATACCAACTTTCTCGAGTTATTTGTTAACTGGAGTGCCCGAATAGGTATGTCAAATTCCAATGACACTGCATACCCCCTACGAAGGAAAAATAATTAAATCAGGTAAATAAATGTTTATTAGTTCTCCGAATTTTAAAATTCCTCTTATAATCCTTCAAACAACAGTAAACTATTTTCTATTTAGATTTCCATAAAATTTTTGAATATACATTGAAATAATAAATTATACTATTTTGAATAATATACAATTTTGTAGGACACCCGTATTTAAACATCGTCCGTCTCACTTCGAAACATACCTCTCTTTCTAACTCTCACTCAGAGTAAACAAATCTACCTGGAGAATACGGATACTCTTTAGAGTAAACAGTGCTCAGCGCTTTACTTTTACTTTTAAAGCATTACTTTTTTGTCCTGTAGAATCTACAGGACAAAAAGATTGGGAACCTCTGTTTTAGACCATAGGTGTAAGACGGAGCTATGGTGATACATCCCAAGGTTAATTGTCTCATCAGTGTTGTTTTTTTTCGATGGGAGTTAGTTTCCGATCGTTCTGGAACTACAAAAAATATGCTTTAAAATAAAATGAAATAAAACATTGTTTAAATTGATTTCAATGAAAGTTATTATGAATAAAATTTGGGATATACATCGAGGTAAAAATTTGGGATAAACCTCGTCTTTACCGCCACTAATTTGATGGCTATACATGTTATACTTTAAAAATCTTAAATATAAAATGATAATGGGGAGGTTGATTGACTATACTGTCGGCGTATGGACAAAAACGAAGTAACCGACTATGCTTGTGAAGGTTTTCTGCAGTTTCCCTTCACGAACTCCAGATGAATATCGGCATAGTTCCTATCAAAGTCGGCTGCAGCCGCACAACCTACCAATTTCTAGTTTGCATACGAATTCCTGATCCTCCACTCACATCATAAAAATGTAAAAGTAAAAATTAATAAAGGTTGAAAAATAATGATGTGGGTGGCCTCTGCTATAGACCGTCGTGTTTCAAAAACGGAGATTAAACCACATTATTATTATTAAATATAAAATGATAGATTAATTCTTTGTGAATGAAACCCAGTCTTCGAAAAGTTCCTACTTGTAAAAATAACGAAGTTACATTAAAAGTTTGCAATCATGAAGGAAAAGTTTAAGACTAAAAAAAAGCGATACTGTTTTTAATTTTTTATACTCCCAAAAATTGATGCTTGCCATATGGTCAACAATAATATAATATATTTTCTATTAAATTATATTTTTCTCGCCAATCAGAGCCGTAAGTATCCTTTTTTTACGTGTATCATTTTTACTCTGATTGACCCTACTCCATCCCTCGACCCTACTTACTGCTAGTTTCAGCATCACAAATTAAACTACACATTTCGTCTTATAAAATTATACTTAAAAAATTCAAAATGTTAAATTACATTTTTGTCATCAATGTCATTTTTTTTTAATGTATCGATAAGCTGATAATTTATGGAATTTGTTAATAGCTTAAGGTCAAGAACATTTTTTAAAGTATATAGTTATATTAGCTATGTTACCGGACATCACCTATGTTAAAATAAATTATTATTGTCCAAAATAACAAAAAAAAAAATGCTGGAACTCACAATATTTAGGTACTTGTCGGACTTCAGGCCATAGAGTTAGGGTGACGTTTGCTACCCGGATCCTGGCCTACGTAGGCCCTCAAGCTTACTACATACATGCAAAATCGTTCATACAAGGAGAAGAACAGAAATAGATCTACGAAGATAGTTTAGATTAAACAGCAAAGAACGCTTTTGTTTGTCTCGAAGAGATTCGGATGTCTGTCGAAGCTGCATCCATGTGCGTATGAACTTATATCTGTCATTTATATTTATTATTTATTTAAATAATAATTATTCATTATATCAATCTTTTACCTCAATAATTTCGATAGTAATTTAATCGATAGTAATTTAAAACCATGGCTGTTGGAAGTGAACTTGTCACCATCGTTGGGTTGTGATACCCCATTAGATGTTCGATTGAAGTCAGCCATGTTGGCTGATCTGTTGACATTGATTGGTATACCAGCGGTGGATCCAATTTGTCGACGAGTACATTCAGCCGATGCAGTCAACTCTCGAAATCATACGTTAGGATTAAGTCCAGATGAGAATCGTATATTACGCTTAGTACGAAGCCAATACGATCGTCGTGGTGGTTTTGTACGAATATTTCCAACATCGGATACATGGAATAAATATTCATTGTATTTAGATTCAGTATCGGGTGTTCCAGTTGTTGGTGATCGTTTAAGAAGTACAATATGTTATCAACTTGGCAGCCATCATAATTATAATTCAATGTTGAATATACAATTATTTAAACGGGCTTCACAAGGCGGTGCAGAGCGTTTAGATCGTTACGAACGTATGTTGACACGTGGACACAAGGAACGTGTTACAGAATCAACAACAACTACATCATCATCGACGAATCAGTCACGTGGTGAGGATAAATCACCAACAAAGATGATGGCAACAGCGTATTCATTAATAACAACTTTGATAATTTACATATAAATATATATAATATGTAAATTATCAAAGTTGTTAACATTCAAAGAAACCGTGATAATAGAGAGAAGTTATAGTTGTTAAGCAACAGATAAAAATGATAAATAAAATTATAATAATAATTTAATGAAAATGCGATACCGCTACAAACTTTTACTCCAATTTATACGTCGCTTATTGTGTAATCCCCACAATCTTGTTTCCGTAAGTAACTAATTGCGGGAGACAATTTTTAGCGATGAAGCGCATTAAGACCAGGCTTCGTTCTGTACGACGGGCAAGAAATCGTTGATTATCCTAAACACAGAATCTAGTCAAGGACGAGTTTCCAAAAACTCTTGCCTATTTGATTATTACTAACATTTGCTTTGTTGGTTGACCCAATGGGATCATTTACCTCGATTCTAAGTGAGCGGTGGGCCCTTTGTCATAACGTCACTCGGGTCCCTTAGACCCAGTCGACGCTGTATCTGGTCATCTCTATGAGTCCAATATTGGAGGTTATCGTTAACGTGGGACAAACAAATATACTTTCACACCTGATATTTTTTTAGCTAATTAATACAATAATACCTTAGTTAGAATTACCGTTTTATTAATTATTAGGTCCTTAAATTTTGAATTGAAATTGAAATACTACTACAATATTTCTAACACTATATGTCATCTAATTAAAACTCATTATGTAGAATACTTGATTCTTAGTTTGATTCTAAAATACTTGAATAACAATTCGTCTAGTGCGAGGATAAATTTGTGTCAAAAATCAAATTGAAGATTAATGGTGTCAAAATAGAAATTCTTCTTCTAGAATTGAAGAAATCGCTTCAAGTATTCCCGAACTCAGAGCGCTGTTAATACCGGAAAGAGAAATCCAGCAGTTAGATATTACGATTTTTAAAGCGATAAAATTTGAGACTATTTTCTTTCTTGTCGATTAGACTTCTTAAAAAGGAAATAATAAATTTTGTCTATATTATGTTGTTTAGTTTTTGAGATATTTATTTTAAAAAATTATTCAAAATTATGTCTATTTGATGCTATGAATCATTAATTTTCTAATTTCACTTAGTTTGTCAGGTAGTGGAAATTACGGATCGAACAGTGTAGCATGGGAACACGGAATTGCCCATCGATAGCACCCCTTCCGGAGTGTTATAGCAAAGAATACAATATACATGTATTCTTTGGTTATAGCAATAAATGAATATTGATGCTCAATATACAGTAAATGAAGAAAATTGTAATCTTTCAGTTTTGTTTAAAATGTTAAAATCTATATTAACAATCAAAATTAATTATTTTAAGTTAAAATCACATTTAAACTTAAAATTTCACACCAAACTCAAACTGGGGCTAGTAAATAATGAAACTTTTAAATTATTGAAATTAGTTTCTTACCACTTTCCCAATCATCATCTGGTTTCGGTGATGATTCCTCAATGAGACCCATACTATTTGTGGTTGTAATATAATCACTATTATAATATCCAACGTTAGGTGTTGCAGTTGTTACATTTGCAAAATTCTTTGATCCGCAGGTGATATCAATTGAAATAACGATTAAGGCACTTAGAAGTAACATGCTAACGCTACACTAAATTTAATTTTAATTATTTGTTTGTTTTATTTAATAATATTAATTATTGACCCAGTAATAATGATGTGTTTGTGTTGTTAAATTCATTTTGAAATCGTAATAATATTCCTCTAAATTTTATTTTACAAGTATTGTATCTTGTTAATAATGTTAGATACATTACAAAACGGCCCATTTGTGTGTTCGAAATGTTAACCCGCCCTCTCAAAAACTACAAATAATTATTATCTTATAATTTTAGAATTAATTAACAAACAAACAGTCTGAAACATAAAAATTTCAGGTTTTTTAATATTTATTTTAATATTCGAAATTATATTGGAGCATTTTAATATTTACGGTTTTCTTTTTTTTAAATTAAAAAAAAAATTATTTTAAGCAAATAGGCATTGTTTTAAAAAAACAAAAAGAAATAAAAGAAACACTGGAAAAAATATTACAGTTTTGAGTGCGGACTTTTAATATGTACAGAATTCAACTCATATTTATAAGCATACGTGAAAAACATCGAATCAATAAATTGAACATACGCACATTTTGTTTTAAAATGGTTTTTACATTTTAATTAGTTAGAAATTGATTGATTTATTTTGATTATATTTATTTGCAATTAAACAGAAAATGCACAATTAAAAAATGGTTAACTGTTTATATGGTAAAAATCATTAAAACATGCCCAAAAATTTTTAAAAGAGAAGAAAAATTAAAGCGATGACATTTGGTTGACAACACCAGTGAACTCTAGTGGACTATTTTTTTAATAATTGCTTTTATTTTTTTTGTTAAAAAAAACTTTTATTTTATTAAGTTAAATTGTCTTCAATTACACTGAATTAAAATGAAGTAAATTCTCTTTATTAATAATGTTTAAATTGATGATTTTTATAGGAATACCATTTTTGTAATAGAAAGTTTATTAAGTACTTTTTCAGTAACTAAACGTAACAATAAAAAATGTAAATTATGATAAAATTTCTTTTTCCACCTCAATGCATTTCTTGATTTTAGTCTTACGAATTTTTCCCTAGTTAATATGATTAGTTTGTTTAACTTTATTCAAATTAAAATGTTAAAAACCGATTATCTTTAACATATTAAGAGTTTTATTGTTTTGAAAATTTAAACAAGAGATTTAACAATTAATTGAGTTAATTGTTTAAATATCCTGTATATATTAAGGTTTTTATTAGTTCGCGAACTGTTAATTTAACTTCTATTCTATAAAATTTATTTATAGAATAAACAGACAATTTTAACCGTAGCAGTAGCGGAAGGAAGATCGAAGTTTGGCATGTAGGCCTATTTTACCGAGCCCCAAAGGACAAGGAATTTGTATGTACACTAGAAATTTGTAGGTTGTGCGACAACAGCCGACTTCGATAGGAACTATGCTGATATTCATCTAGACTGAAAGCTTACTGCAGAAATCCTTCACAAGCATAGCAGGTTACTTTCGTTCTTGTCCATACGCCGGCATACTAGTCAACAAATCGCCTTTATTTTTTTTAAAATTAATTTAACAGCTCGATCACTCGGACTGGTCAATTTTTACCGTAGTCAGGAAAGTCTAATATTATATTTTATCTGATATGTCAGCATTTTGTGCATATGGCCACAAAAGTAGCGCACATTTTTTAAAGTTTTATAATAGATTCGTGCCTTTTTCATTCGGTTTTCAGGGAAATGCTTTGGATATAAATAAACTAACTCACCTTTGGTGCGTGAGACACACGCACTACCACTTTTTTCTACCATCAGTATTTATGTTACAAACTCGTGAATACAATAGCTTTAGAATACTCGACGGTAACTTTGGACAAAATAAGGAAGTTTCTTTAAAGAAATAAAACAGAAATGAATCATAAAATAATATTTTATTAGTAAATAACAAAAATATAAAGTTAAAAACATTTGAAGAATTAATGTATTAAATTTGTCCGTTATTCAGAAGATATTTAATTTATATCTTCAAATCAATAAAATACCAAAATTCTTTCACTAACATCAGATTATCAGAATCGGTGCTAGAACATTTAACATTGGTGTATAACGAAACTGCCATTTTAAATAATATTAATTAACACACGTTAATGATTATAAAGCTACTTTTATGTACATAGATTGTGATGGTACGAAAAAATTGATATTTTTGTGGGACGAACGACATGTCTTACGTTTCCGTGAATTCAGCGGTGAACGTGATCCAATGCATATGGAGCCATAGTTGTAGGCAGATAAATTGTAATTTTTCTTGACCAATTTATGCTAAAGTGTATTCACTAAAATTGTGCTTGAGAGCTTTGAATAAAGAATTGCGAACAGTCAGATTTGGGTTAATTTATAGTTACGTTAGTTGAATAGCATCATAGCTGAAAATATCTCTGAATCGACATTCGACAAAGTTTTTGAAGAAGTTTTACACATTCGACTATTCAGAAGTAGATAGTCAACAGAAGAAAGTGCATAGAGTAGTTAATACAATCATCAACACATTTGAGAATAAAACATACTGCTCAGCTGCCTTCTTGGCCATACAACAAGCGTTTGATGAAGTTTGATGAACCGTTCTATCTCATCTTAGAATCATACCTCCAAAATAGAATATTGCAAATAATGTATGGTGAAGAAATATCAACTTTTAAGGAAATTACAGCTGGGGCTTCTCAAGGTTCGGTTCTTAGACCAGTATTATATACGATTTTCACCGCAGATCTACCGGTACGAAATGGCGTGGTGAAGGTTGTATCAATTATTCTTCAAGAAACATTGAATGAAACAAAAATATGAATGGATAAACGGAGTATAAGGACTATAGTCACATAGTCAATGTATGACTATGGTTGTAAAACCGAAACATATATCACAGCCATGCTTTTTATTATAAAAAGCTAATAATTGGGTGGAAACTTTTAGAAGCAAGGTTAAATATAATCATTTTAATAAAATGGAGTTCCACCAAGTAATAAGTAACAATTAATACGAAAATAAGCGGTGTATAAGACCGTACTTAAACCAGTAAGGTCATACGGACTGCAGTTATGGGGGAACAGCCAAAAACAATAACGTCGAAATTATACAGAGATTTCAAAACAAAGTTCTAAAAATGATCACCAATGTTCCTTAGTTTACAAAAAACGATGAAGTTTACTATTATCTGAATATACCATACGTACAAGAAGAAATACGGCAATTTAGTAAAACTTATCAAAAAAGACTGGAAAGTCACACAAATATCGTAGCCATAAATATTGACAATAGTGAAGATAGTGTACTAGATCTAAGTCATTAGATAGTTGGATGTTTTTGGAGCGTTGCCACTGGACGAATTGCTCCTCTAACGTTATTTTATTATCATTATTGCTTATAAACTCATTTCTGATTGCAGTACAAAATATACAAAAAAAAGAAAAGATTCATACAGTATGATACAATCGTCAATTGCTGCTACAGGCAGCCGCTGTGACGTTTTCGTGAATACAATCGTATTTTAATGAATTCATTGATATTACTCAAGTATGCTTTCTTTTGTTTGAACATTGATTTGTATACAATTGAAAAGTAGTTATTTCTATACACTAGTAAAGTATTTTTGGCGGGCTCTTAATACTGTACAAAAAATTCGCCGAGAATCATTGACATCAATCTCTTCATAGACATTAAAAACATGAAAACTAGTACATAATTTTGTACCTTTAGAAATACTTTTTTTTCTAAAAATATCTAATTGCACTTCTTGGAAGCTGCTGCTCATCAATTTTTTCTCTGGAATTGTATGTCATTATTTCCTTATAGTTAAAATTAAAGTTGACTCTTCACATGTCTATCCGTATATTTACGAGTTTTGACAGAACCATAATTTAAAATAAAAAACACGATACGGCGCAGAGGTCGTCCGCCAAAAATAATTTACTAGCGTATATGACAATTTATGTTAACATCAATGTTAGAAGTTTTAACTGCATGACATATATTACATTGCTTTCTTTCAAATCTTATGCTTGCGATTAATATTAAATTATTTTTTTGCATCAATCCCAACAGCTTGAGAAATATTTTCAAATCCATCGTATTTTAATAATTGTTGCAATTCGTCCTTAATACGTGTTATTCTAGGTGGGCCATGGTAAATAAATGATGTATAAATTTGTATTAATGAAGCACCGGCTCGAATTTTTTCATATGCATCATGTCCAGTAAATATTCCACCAGCGCCTAAGAAAAAAACGAATCATGTAAGGTTAATTCTCATTAAATTATAGTAAATTTACCAATTATAGGAATTTGTCCATTAGTTAGTTGATACATTTCCTTAATCATTTCTGTCGATTTTCCCTTCAGTGGTCGTCCACTTAATCCGCCCACTTCATTTTTATTTTCAATACTTTTCAAATCGTTCCTAGCAATAGTTGTATTTGAGATAATTAATCCATCAACGCGGCAATCACGTTTACTTAATATACTCGCCACGGATTTTCGTTCTTCGTGTGATAGATCTGGAGCTAGTTTTAATAATATTGGTGGTTTATTTGCCACATCAAGTTGATTTCGTGCAGATATCACAGCTGGTAATAAAACTTTTAAATTTTCTTCATTTTGTAAAGTTCTTAATCCAGGTGTGTTTGGACTGCTTACATTTATTACAAAATAACTTGCGTATTTACCAAATTTTTGGATACCTTGAGTATAGTCATCAATCGGATTATCTGATTCCTTATTTTTACCTAGATTAATACCTACAATTCCATCAAATTTATCATTGTTTCGTAATTTTTCGATTCTTTCGAGAACTTTATCGTGACCATCACTGTTAAAACCATATCTGTAAAGAAGAAATTTGGTGTGAAACACTCCCACCATCTTTATTTGTAGATATAATAAACAAGTGAAAATAACAACTAAGTGAGTTAATTGCTTAAATAATCGGTATATACTGACTTTATTACCAATGCGTGGTTTCAAACAAAAGTTTTTTATTTAAAAAAGTGAACATTTTTTGTCTTTAAGCTTTCCTTCTATCTCTTACGATTTCAAAAGTGGATATTCTCACCTCCCGCCTGGCGAAGGGATGCATGGTCCGATTTTGCCCATTCACGAACTTGAGCCTACTTTTTAGCTCTAGAAAACACAATTTCTGCCTGTTATCTTTTTTCGTGTTGGTTGGTGTTGAATGGATGGACGGACAGATAGACAGGCGGAAGGACATGCAGAAATGGACCAATTAGGTCATTTTATGAACATCTATACCAAATTTTTTTTTCTGCAATCAATATTTTCAACCGTTACAAAGCCGGGACCAAACTTAATACACTCTTGTATATATTATACTAGCAGTTTCCCGTGACTTCGTTCGCATTTATATAAAATGCATTTATATAGCTATCCCCCGTGGTTTATATAAAATTGCAGTCGGTTAAAATTTTTGTTGATTTTATCATTTCCACAGAAACTATACTTCTAAAAAATAACTATAAAATTATTTTATTAAAATTTGGTTTCAATTTTGAAATGTCAACTTTGATTGTCGTTTCCATAGTAACTATAAACTTTAATAGCACACTATAAGGATATCTATATCTATTGAATATAATTTTCTTCCGACTTTACAAATATCAATATATTTAACGTTAACTAAGAATTTTAACGTAATGCTAGATAGCCTATAGCCTCCCTCATGAATGTGGTTATCTAACGCAAAAAGAATTTTTCAAATCGGACTGGCAGTTCCGGAGATTAGCGTGTTTAAACCAACATGCAAACAAAAAAACTCTTCAGCTTTATTATATTAGTATAGAGGATATATACCGATTGAAAATTCATTAATATCTAGAATGGAACGAGGGACTTTTGCCTGAAATCGTCAAACCGGAAATGACACATTTTCTCTAAATGTTGTCCTTCAAAATGAGTTAGAAAATTGATGTATTGAAATATAATATAATCACCAGATAGGCGTCAAGTAACATATTTCTCCGAAGAATAATTAAGATTGCCTAACTCGTAGACGATTTTTACAAATAATTGATCTACGAATTGGCGAAAGTTTTGAAATTTTATTTTAAATACCTAGACTCTAGAGTTCTCATTAACTATCTTTGATAATCTTTATAATAATCCGATCACTTATCAGCAGTTATATACAAAGACAACCTTCAAATTTTGTTCCAAATAGACTGACTTTGTAGGTCTATAAGTATTATATTGGCGCCTGAAAAATTGGCTGTAAAGTTTTTTATTGATACAAAACATATATAAAATTTCAATATGTTCGCAGTTTTCGCTTTTGGTATATTTGATCTGTTATGAGACCTCAAAAGAGGTTAGGAAATATACAGTTTAAAATTATTTCATTAATGTTCAGTTTAGTTTGAATTATACGTTACCTGTTAATTACAGCGGAATCTTCAGGTAAACGAAAAACGCGTGGTTTGGGATTACCATCCTGAGGTTTAGGTGTAATTGAACCAATTTCAACAAAGCCAAAACCAATATCTGTAAGACCAAGCACAGATTCACCGTGTTTATCAAAACCAGCGGCAATTCCAACTGGATTCGATACTTGTAAATTTAAAAACTTGCTATTCTAACAAAAATACATTGATTAGCAACTTTTATTTGTTTTGAAGTTTACGAAATACTAACCAAAATCTCTGGATCCCTATAATGACTTCTAGGCAATAGACGATACTTATTTATGAATACTACAGCTTCATGAGCTTTTTCAGGTCCGAGAATTGAATGAGTTAATGGAATTAAAACATCGTCATAAAACTTTTCACTACCCTTATAAATATTTAATGAAGTGAAAACTACACCTCCTCCTAGAGTCATGGAGACTAAAGTCTTTATTTTATGTATCTAAAACAATTTTGAATTATTATATAACCAGAAAAAAATTAAAACTTATATAAAATCATACCGATTGTTGTCGACTCATTATTTAGAAATTTCAATTTCAAACTTTCGATAGACCAGAGACTGATAGACTTTCTATACTTTAGAAAATTAATTTTAAAATGACATATGTCAATTTTAGTATGTGTACCAACTTTAGAGAAAGTTATTAAAAGCACGTGTTTAATAATAACTGTCAACAATTATCAATTATTTAGAAAAAATTGTCAATGATGAGTTCACGACAATTAAAACATAAATATGATGATACATCAAACATTGATATACCAATAAAAATTTCAAAAACATGCGTTAGATTAACGAAATCATTTTTCGATGTACCTTGTCAGGAATTGGCTACAAATTTACTTGGTAAGGTGTTAGTTCGTCGTTTGGATGATAATTCTTTACTTAAAGGTCGAATTGTTGAAACCGAAAGCTATTTAGCTGATATTGATAAAGCATCACATGCTTACAATGGCAGGTTTGTACAATCTTAAGGGTCGCTTACTATTAAACAGTAAAAATTGACACTAAAGTAAAATGAAAATAACATAAAAATTAATACGTTCACGAAATTTTTGTTATAATATCTATATTTATAATCTAGTTTAAGAATCCGAAGAATCCCTAACGAATGGAGAAATGGGAAGTGGTTTTCGAGGGTCGTGGAGTGGGATATAGAAAAAGCTAAATTTTTCGAAAATACAAATTTTTATGTTATTCAAATTGATTTCTTAGTGTATTTCCCCTACATGGCGCAAGTAGTTAAAGGGATTATTAGTTGATCTCAGTGCCCACTGCCCAATTAGCCACAGAGCAAGACTTAGCAAATGCAACGAGCTCCACACATGGGCGTTAAAAAATCTATCAAGTTAGATGGATACGGTATACCACCTATCGCCCAATCGAAATTATTAATAATCATTGTAGATTTAGACGGTGGTGTTAAAATCTACAATGATTATTAATAATTTTAACACATTTTTAAAAGTAAGCGCTAGCAACACCATACATTTGTTGCTTGTCGCAATTTGGGTACGTCCTAGCAATGCGATCCACATTTTCAGATATTAAGGCAAAAGCCAAAGTCCTGGCCGGCAGTGATAAATATCAAACAACAGACTTCAAGTTAGAGACCTACAACACTCGATGAAGTTGTAGAAAATCAAATACCTGGGAAATATTTTGAAATTCAGGTGTTTATTATCATAACCGATAATGTACTATCTGTATTAGCTAAACGATGGAAGCGTACCATCAAGTAACATTAGGAATACTTCGACAGTTAAAATCTATACAGCAGAAAAGATTTTGAAAAAAACTCCAATCATCGTCAGTGCTTACCCGAACGATTTGGAAGACATGGAAGCGTACCATCATGTGGCTATTGTATTTGGAATGCTTCGGCAATTAAAATATTTTACAATAGAAAAGTTTTTGATAAGATCTCCTATTATCGTCAGTGCTTACCCAAACGATTTAGAAGAAAATCTAGGCGACGAACTGATGCAGTTTGCTGAGCTGCTCAAAACAGATGTGGTTGTTTCTATTGACAGCAAAAAGCGATGTGAAACTGTAGTTTTATTAACTTTAAAATGAAAATTCATTAGAATCGAGTTTCCCAAAAGCAGAAATAGTCTTACGTATTCACTTGTTTTTGATTATCATCAAATGCAGTGGAAAACGTTTTTTACAACATTAAGCACATTAAAGATGAGTTAAGTAACATGATGGGACAAGAACGTCTAAACGAAATCACCTATTGAACATAGAATATGATTTTCTTAGAGACATTGGTTATTGGTATGACTAATGTTATCTCTAAATTAGCCCACATCAAACGTGAAAATTTTTGTTATAGGTGCTGTTTTATTTTATATCTTAAACTTTAGGACCTAAGCAAAGCAAGTTCCTCCTGTTACCATTTGCTACAGCCGCTACAGGCCCCGTGCTGTCTTAATCTGATACTGGTTGATCGTCAACTAAATTTTAAGTTAAAAATTAACCATTTAACAACTTGCGCTGGTGCAAACGGCCCACTAGTACAGTTTTTAAGTCTTTAGTTATGAAACGTAATCAAACTTTGTTTAATTTTAGACGTTCTGAAAGAAATGAACCAATGTATATGTCTCCAGGAACAGCATATGTCTATATGACATATGGAATGTATTTTTGTTTTAATGTTTCTAGTTCAGAATTAGGAGCTGCAGTATTACTTCGAGCATTAGAGCCGCTTATAAATATTGAAAAAATGACTTCATTACGTTATAAAGGTATAACGATTTTACCATAGACTCAACTGTTATAGATAGATTAAACAAAAGAGTTTTTGCGAATATCGTTTCGTGTCGGAGATGTAGGGAGTTTTAGGCTTCTAAAAAATACTCAATTTTTCCGTATATATTTGAAATTTTTATGATTGATATGATTTTGTTACCATTTTTTTCTGAAAATATGAGGAAGAAATCTACTTCCTACCAAAATAAGGTACTTATGTTACATTTCAACAGAACACTCGAAAAACATATCTGCATAGTGTTGACCATTTTATTTTATCGACGCTATTTATGTTTTATAGACAAGATATGTCTGATATAAGGGGAAAATACTTGACGATATTATCAACTTAATGGGAAACGTTTATGAAACGCTATTTTTTATAGTTTTAATAAAAAGTAGAGATTTAAGAGTCCTGTTTTTAAAATAAAATGGCTGCAAAAAGTCAAACGTGGATCAATTTTATTCGAGTAAATTGAAACTCACATTTATTTTATTTATCCGAATTATTAATGTATGGGTTAAAAACAAATACTTTTTCAGGAACATTTTATTATTAATACGTTGATATAATCTTTGTAGTACACTTTAAAGTCAAAAAAATTGTTTTTAAAGTCTGGAAAAATTTTAAAATATGTTTCGGATAAAAAATATATTTTTTAAACGTACTTTCGGTGTCATATGCAGTGCCATATGAACAAAATTATTAATGTCATCTTATTTTCGCATTCATATCGGAGAGCTATCTTGCCTAAAATAGTTTTTGTAGTTGACAAGAAATTAATTTAAAAAAACTTTTAGATTTAAAACCAAAAAGTAGAAAAACCAATATTCTTGCCAATATTTATCAACGTTCTCGCTGAATTTACATATATTTACATTGTTAGTATGGTTGCCTTTCGGTTGTGTTATACTAACGAAGGTGACTAGCTCTTACTTAATTTGACATTTAAGTAACATGTCTGAACATTTGTACCATTATTTTGACATCAATTCCCCACGAATTTCTATTTCAGGATCTTCAAGTTCAATGAGTTCATCTAGATGGTCCCAAATTATTTTATTCTCATCATAATTTCATACATCTGCCAATTTTTAAATAGATACGACTGTTAAAAGTGGATCAAATTTCAATCACTAAATTTGTTCCATAAACGCACGATGCCAAACATAAGAAAACCCTGGAATAAAATGGATAACTTTTATATCTTGATCATGTATATTTTCTAGGAAAACCTATGCCAAAAAATTTCAAAAATCAAATGTTATGCAACGGACCATCTAAATTATGTATCAGTATGTCGGTTAACAAAAATACTTGTAACAAATTAGATTTAAGTGATGATCAAAATCAAATGCTATGGATTGAAGATGATTTTTTTGAAAGAGATTTTAATATTGTTAAAACGCATCGGATTGGTATTGAATCAGTTGGTGAACCATGGTCAAAAGCACCATTACGATTTTATATACATGGTAATAATTCAGTTAGTAAAAGAGACAAAAAGGCGGAAGAAATATTTAATAAATGAAGAAATAAATTTGTATTTTATGTAAAAAATTTCTTTTGTTTCAATAGTAATTAATATATTGTCACATGCTTTACGCAAGGTTTAAGTTGGGAGAAACACACGAATGCAACGCTAAAATTACAGTCGGTGTGGTGTTCACTACCGAAAATGTTTTTAGCCGATTTGAGTTGAATCCATTCTAATTTTGAAAAAATAATTCGACCAAAATTTGTTCCTTATAAAAATGCAAACAAATTATGTTCTCAACACTTTTTCAAAAACCGAAAGATCGGAACAAATCGGCTTAAAACATTCTTGCAATGTACACCACTTTGATCACTGACTGTATATTCCATATATTAAAATAAGCTCAAAAGTTAGAAAATTCGATTCTGTATATTCAAAGTGCCATTTGTTACCCGATTTTTGTTCGTTTACATATTATGGCGTCGTTGATGCCAGGGTGAAATTTTTATATTTAAAAAAAAAAATCTAGCGTTTCGTGTATTAAAATGGCACCTGTAATATACAGAATCCAATTTTTTATAACACTATCAATTGAAAAGATGTTTAGTCCTAACGTTCGGTGTATTCCTCCTAAACTACCGTATTCCAACATAGTAATCCAGAAACATTTAACATCTTATTACTTGTTTGCAAAGTTAGGCTAAAAAATAATAAAAGCATTGAATAAATTGTTTTTGACTGTCCAATTTTAAATTATACAAATTGAAAGTTGTAAAAGCTGGCATTTAAAACGTGACATGATAGGATTTCACATTTTCACAAAAATCACGTCATTCACCATGGTTCTGTTAGCTGTCAATGTTCTTCGATAGCGCTGAGATCGACGTTTAAAAATAATGATTTATGATGGAGGTCAGTAGTAGTAGTAAATAATCTTGATTTTGTCGTGTTTATTCATGTCTAATATAATTCTACCCGAAACTATTCTTATAAATATTATAAAGTATTTTTTTCATAGAGATAATATATATAGAGTAGGCAAGCCACAGGCGCGCGTGTAAGTGGAAACGTCCCCTCAATAGAAAGAGAGGTCAGACATCGCTGAGGTAGAGTTATCTCTTCTAAATGACTAATATATAATGATTATATATTAGTTATTCAAAAGAGATAGTTCTACCTATAGCTCTACCTCAGCGATTCTCTATCTGCAGCTATCTGAGGTACAACTTTTGACTCGGCTTGACCACTCTACGTATATATTATCTCTATAATTTTTTTACAAGTACTTATCACAAGTATTTTTCTGAATTATTTATTTAATATAAATTACAAAATCATACATGTTGTGTTTCTAATTGCAGTAAAATTTCTAATCGTACTTTATAAATACAAGTTTCCAAATCTATGCACGCCGTAGATTTAAGAAATATCAAACTAGAAAAAAAGTTGTAAATAAAATTAAAATTATTTTAATACACTAATTTAGTTATTTAAATTATTGTTAAATTTTACTGTTTTAAGAACATGATTTAAATAAAGAAAAAATTTTAGTAGTCGCATTTCAAATACAAATAAATTGATAACAATACTGGTTGGACGCTTTAAGCGCTATGAACGCCAAATCCTACACCATTTTATACAAAATAAAGAATAAAATGATATAATATGATTAGCATTTAAATATCAGTACCATAGGAAATCACCAATCAAAAATTATTTTATAAATATTCATCGATTGGTACGCATTCTAGTGGCTTATTCACATACTTTATTGAGTAAAAAGTAGAGTTCCTTGGTTGAATTTTTTTATTATATATATTCGTTTGTTGGTATTGACGGTAGCGACAGATAGAAAAAATAATGGTATGAGCAGGGATGGGCACGTATAATACCAGAGATTAATAATACATAGTTTTATCAGGTTTTATACATATAAAATACGTGGTATATTACCTGCTGAGTTTTATACATGACGTATTTTACGCCGAGTCTTTTGGCGCCATCTGTGAACCTATGATGGAACTTTTGAGATCGTAAATAAATAAAAAATAAATTTGTTCTAACTAAGCTCTTCACCTTTTACTTGTTATCAATTATCAGTTTATATTTTGTATTGAATATTAAATTTAAATAATAAAATAAGGTAAAATAAAAAAATACAACAAGGAAAACGAGGTAGTCAACAAACTCATTTTGGATGGCACAAAAATCGACGTATAATACTGTAATTAACGTATTTTACGTAATTTACGTAAAATACGTATGAAAATGTCCGTTACGCGTAACTACCCAACCCTGGGGATGAGTGTACTAAAATGAATTTCGGGGAATGATCAGATACGTATCCGACAAAAGATATAGTTCATGGGACTATACAGGTCCGGGACGACCCAACTGTAATTGGAACAAAGGCTTATTATTTATCGTGCGTTGCCTCTGTTTATTGTTGACACTTGTGATAGTATTGACTGACACTGGTTAATGACGTTACGCAACTTGGCGAGCTTTCCGGGAGCGTTTGAAAAATATATTTTGTTTAATTTGACTGTTTATTGTTGATAGTATTGACTGACACTGGTTAATGACGTTACGCAACTTGGCGAGCTTTCCGGGAGCGTTTGAAAAATATATTTTGTTTAATTTGACTGTTTAGTTTCAATCAATAAAAGTTGAAGACGACTTAAATCAGTTTTTGTGCAGAATTTTAAACAGAAAATGACACATTGCCAGTTGAAATGACATTAAATGTACGTTAATAGAAGAACTAAAATTAATAATCCAAGAGGGGAAACACTAACAATATACACGTGACTGGTTTGAAAGGGAAGTTTATAGTCTACTGGATTCACACGTTTTAAGTAACTAATTACGTTTCAAACTTTCAACTTAAAAGCAAATTACTGATGGCTTATTACTTGATCGATAAAATTTGACTGGGTCAAACTTTTGTTGAACAATAAAAAGTTGATCAGCGCTATTGTAAAAGTTCATAGAGTTTAAATTTAAATCTCTATATTTTTCGTATATCTATCATCAATGTATTATCTATGATATCTATCAACCAATCTATTAATCTATTATGAACCAATGACAGATGTTAGGTTAACACAGAAACAATTTAACGTAAGAATTTTGATTTAAGTAGTTAAAAACAAATTTTTTATAAAAATATTCATGCAATTTATTTTAACATTTGAATTATAGAAAATTGTGAATGTAAAACATTTAGATATTTAAAAAGTTTATATTAATTGTATCTTAAAAATGAAAGAAAAAAAACGCGCATCTCGTAAAGAAAGTTCCGATTCATCAAATGAATCTAGTGATAGTTCCAGTAGTAGTTCAAGTGAAGAAGTTAGAAAAAAATCCAAAAAACGTCACTCAAGTTCAGAAAATGATAGTGACAGTCCACGTCTCACAAAAAAATCGAAAACTAAACATCCAGCAAAGAAAAAGAAACGTTCCAGAAGTACAAGTTCGTCAAAATCGAGTGATAATGACGATGGTAAATTGAGAAAAAAGAAACAAAAATCTGAATCTAGTAGTGATCATAGCGATAATGAAGCACCTGATAGAAAATACAGCGATAATGAAGATGCACGAGCTCGTAAATCTCGACATGAAATTGAATCATCTAAATGGGATAGCCCGGTTGAAAAAGAAAAAAAATATGTTCCAAGAAATCGTAATGAGAATACTAGAGAATGGGATCGAAATAAACCGAATCGTAATTATGATTATGATCGACCACAACGAGATTATCGTAATTTTAATAATCGTCCGTATTATAATAATCGTTATGATAATCGTCGTAACGATGACGATCGGTACGATAATCGACGAAACGATGATGATCGCTATGATAATCGTCGAAATGATGATGATCGTTACGATAATCGACGAAATGACGATGATAGAAATTTTGATCGGCCTCTTCGAGGTCGCGGTAATTATCATAATCGTGGTGGATATAATAAGAATCGTGGTGGATATAATAAAAGATATAATGATTATCGACGAGAAGACGATAGACGTGGAGAAGATGATCGAAATGATCGTCGTGGTGGTGATGACGATAGGAATGAACGCCGCGGTGGTGATGACGATAGGAATGATCGTCGAGGTGGTGATGACGATAAATATGATCGTCGTGGCGGTGGTGATAATGATAGAAATGAGCGCCGTGGTGGGGATGATGATCGCCGTAGCTATCGACGAAGTCGTTCATTTGAAAGAAATGCAGATAGCAAATCACGATTTAATAGAAATGATAATCGTCGTGAAAGGTAATCAATTTGTGTTTTTTTTACCATTCGTTTTTATAGATTATGGAATTCTGAAAAAGTGTTGGGTTACACACATATAAGGTTGCCACCTTTTATTTGAGAAAATAAAGTACATTGTATGAAAATAGAGTATTATTTATTTTACCTTATTATTTTGTTTCCAAACATATTTTTTATTGCTTTTAGCAATATTCAACAAATATTTGTCACAGCTAAACAGCTTTACAGCATCTTTGCAGTCTATATTTAAGTTAAGATAAATAAATAATTCATTTTTCTATCGAATTCAGGGACAGGGTTTCTTTTGTTTCGCCACTTAAACATTCATCAGAGAAAAAACTCTTGAATGCCGAAAAAACTACGTGAATGCCGTAGTGTCAGGAATCGACTATAGAAATGAAATTATTTTGTACAAATTTTTTAAATCATTCGTCTTATTAAATATTTGATGTCGTTTTTGTGCAGTGGATAGTTCTACAAAACCTTCAGCCCTATTCATTTGATCATATTATCTTTTTAATAATGAAATGTCCGCAGAAATGTTATCCATATTTATATTGAGTTGCATCTATAAATTTTCGACTATCTTAACTAAATGATCAAATTGAATATTGCTTAGTGGCGTCAAAAGTCAATCTATCATTTCAAAATTTTATAATTGAATTGTGCTTTATTTATTCAGTTTTCGAAAAAATGCTTCGTATAAAAGTTGTTCATTATAACTATACTAACAACTTTTATTCGAAATATTTTTCCGAAAGCCAAATAAATAAGGCACAAATCAATTATAAAATTTTGAAATGATAGCGCGACTTTTGACGCCATATGTTCCAGTTTATGTCACTAAAATCAAACCATTTATTTAGGTACCCTAAAGCTATGTCAGTAAATAATAGCAAATTTTGCGATGCGTTATACACAAATTTAAGATCAACATCATTGTTCTTTTAATGATTTACATAAAATGAATCCTAGAAAAATCAAACTTAATTTAAATAAAGTATATTCGCATACTTTATTGTTCTCATAAAGTAGAGAGTATAATTGCCTGAAATAACGTACAATACTTTATTATAAAGTACGGGTGGCAACCTTACACACACCATAGGTCATTATATTAGCGAATTTCCTGAAAGGAAATCAAGCTATTGGTCTTGTACCAAAGTCAAAATTTCTACAATGTCCATCGATCCTACCTAGAAGATGTCGAAAATCACCATCTCTAAAATTTATACATATATATACATGTCTGTAATCGCTCTAGCGGTCACAGTTTTAATCCGATTGGAATAAAATTGGGTATGTGAGGTGCTTTTGGTATTTGAACGGTCGAGTTTAATGGGCAAAATCGGACAAGGAAAAGGGGGTTTAGAGGGAAGGGGGAAACACAAAATTTGGTATATCTGTCTTAATGTAGGAAAATCCAAAAATATTTAAGAAGTAAAGTTATAGATAATTAATTAGCGAATTTCCTGAAAGGAAATAGAGCTATTGGTCTCGTACCGACTTCAAAATTTTGCAAAAATTTTTGCTATGGACATATATATATATATATATATATATATATGTATATATATACATATATATATGTATATATATTTATATATGTGTCTGCAATCACTCTAGCGGTCACAGTTTTGATCTGATTGGAATGAAATTTGGTATTCGAGGCGCTTTTGGTATTCAAAAGGTCAAGTTCGTTAATGGGTAAAAGGTCGAACAAGGGGAAAGGGGGGTTTAGAGGGAGGGGGAAACACAAAATTTGACATATCTCCCTTAATATTCTAAAAATCGAAAAATTTATAAGAAATAAAGTTGTAGGTACTAAGTTTTACTGTAATTTTGTTTCTTATCATTTTTTCTGTTACCCTAATATTTACAGAAATATTAACGGTTTAAGATTGAAAATTAAATTCCTCAATATCTCTGTACACATTAGATTTTGAGCAAAAATGACAAGGTGATGAATTGTAGCAAACATGATTTTCTACAACTTTATTCCTTACACATTTTTCGATTGTTCTAATATTAAGAGAGATATTTTATATTTTGTGTTTTCTCCTTTCTTTATGCCCCCATTTCCCCTTGACGTATGTCATTTATTAATAAAATTGGCCTCGCAAATACTAAAATCATATACGACATTTCGTTTTGATCAGATTAAAATTGTGACCGCTAGAAAGTGATTAATGTATTTTAAGGAAATTCGCTAAGTTGAAGCTACTCCTGCGTATCGAATTTTTTATGTTTTGTGTTCTCTATGTCCTGCTTCCCCCTTGACCTATGCCATTTATTTTAAAAATTGGACTTGCAAATACCAAAATCATATCAGATACGACATTTCATTTTGATCAGGCTAAAATTGTGACCGCTTTATAATGATTTATGTATTCTAAGGATATTCGCTAAGTTGACGCAGCTCCTGCGTAACGAATTTTTTTTATAATGACCTATGTCCACAAGTTAGTATGTCCAAAATCGATGTAGAGTTTTCTCTGATTCTTTAAGTTTTGAGATATCCTGGTGCTAATAATACCATTTTTGGTCATCGATTTATTTGTGAGTGAACACTCACATCCAATCTCGATAACGAAAAGCTCTAACCACATGAGTGTGTTCCACGAGTCCGGCGATTTTGTTTACCTTGTTCAATATTTTCCTTTGATAAAATCATCACATTTTGATAAAGTCACTATATTTTTAAATAGGTAAAAATTTACATGAACTGAAAAAAAACAAACCCTTTATTTCTTACATAGAAGACTAAAAGTACAAACCTATTATCTTTCCAGAAAAATAAAAATATTTTACGTGTTTCCGGTAATAGATAGTCGAATAGTTCAAATTACAAAAATATTGTTTATATTATTTCCACAATGGATCCTTTCTATGCAGGCTGTGCGGCGAGGAGAAGGAAACATCCAACCACATCATCTTTCTCTGCGAATCTCTCGGTTACAGCAGATATAAAATACTCGGTGCATCTCACCCCGAATATATAAATCTTCAAGCAAATTCCTGGCTATTGTCAAAATATGGGAGAAAAGAATCTCGTCAGACTGAACTGAAGTACAAGTCAAATCTAATACGATTATTAAGAATTGTATTTGATATAACGATACGTTAACTATTTAGATCTATCAATATAGTTTATAAATGAAAAATGTGAAAATGATAATGCAACCATTAGGACTCGAACCATAGACCTTCGTCTTTCCGGGGCGGTGGATGTTTGTTCTAAATAGCGAACATTTCATTAATTTAATTAAATTATATATAAAACAAACAATTCGTCGTTTTCAGGAAATGCTCACGTTTTATAAATATATTGTATGTATTATTTTTTCTTCGGCCGTGTTTATGCCAAAACTATGTATGAAAAAATGTTTCAAGTTGTTTTTTATCTGATAAACATTTTTATATTTGAAGATTCTATATCTATCCAGTACCGTTTAAAAGGCAGTGGTAAACTGCGTGGTAATATGTACAATGATCCAAATTGCAAGCTATTTCTAAGGAAGAAACATTTTTGACTTTGAACTTTTCCTCTACCTCTTACGGTTTCAAAGTTGGATTTTTCCTCTCATTGGGTGGTACAATGAGCGACTTGATTTTGGTTGATACAATGAGCGACGTTGTGAGTTGTTTATTTTTAAACAAGGAACATTTTTGGTCTTTGAATTTGTCTCTACTTCTTACAGTTTCAAAGTTAGATTCATCCCACCTCTATGGGGTACATTGATCAACTTTGCAAGTTGTTTATTTTTAAAGACCAAGTTGTTCATTTTCCAGCAATTATAAGTTACGTTTTGTTATTATCCCACAGGAACTGTAGGTAGGTATTTATATTTTTCCGGGATAAGTATTCAGTGTTATTTTCGGACTTACGCCTGTCCAATACGCTGAAATGCAAAAATATCCGTTCAGCAATGGCAGAGTTACATTTTGTTATTACCCAACAGAAGCTATACATTTTTTCCTACCCTAAATATATCTGGGATAAAAATATCCTAGATTACTCTCTGAAAAGTCCTCTGCCTGCCAATGCAAGTCTCGTCAAAATCGGTCCAGTCGTTTTGGAGATTCGCCCGGACAAGAAGACTGACGTTCAAAAATTAAAAAAATACTCGTGTTTGGGTTTTAGAAACGTGCAAATAATCATATGAGCTTAAGAAAAAGCCTTACCAGTCCAAGTGACCGAGCGGTCTAAGGCGTTATGTCTGCGCAGTATGCCTACTTGGAAACTGAGAGGTCATGGGTTCGAACCTCGATATCGACAGTTTGTCAATTATTAAGAAAATAAAGGGCGGTTAATTGACTAAACTGTCGGCTTATGGACAAGAACGAAGTAACCGGCTATACTTGAGAAGGTTTTCTGCAGTTTTCTTCACGAACTCCAGATGAATATCGGCATAGTTCCTATCATAGTCGGCTGCAGCCGCATATTCAACCAATTCCTAGCCTATACACAAAAATTCCTTCCACTCCACTCACATCCTCACATCCTTAGGCATCACAATGGAACTTATGGTCGAAGTGTAGCCCGTCCAGGGCAGCCTCTACAATCTATCTATCTAAGAAAAAGCCTTTATTTCGAACTCACAGGCAGAGACACTTCAATTTTATTTATATGTGTAGATGTTGAATTAAATAAAGAATAACTCTATCCGTTTGAAATAACATCTATAATAATAATAATAAGAAAGAGGGGTACCGCATACGGGTCCCTAGCACCTAGACCAAGGGGTCCTCAAAAATAACATCTATATGCATGAACAATTTTTAAACTTCCTAGGTCTTATATTTTTTAAATTGTCCCATTAACCAAATTAACTTCACCGATTGCGCTATCCTTGTGATGCTAGTAATATCTAATTTGATAAATATTAAGTTGTATTATTTTTTCAGGCGATCCCCGAAAAAAGACGAAAAAGAATATACATGGGGAAAACAAGAAGATAACAAAAAAGATGATAAAAAATCAGTTGTCAAAGAGAAACCAAACTTTGGGCTATCAGGCAAATTAACTGAAGAAGCGAACACTTTCAAAGGTGTTGTCATAAAATATTCGGAACCGGCAGAGGCACGTAAACCAAAACGTCGTTGGCGTTTATATCCATTTAAGGGTGAAAAAGCAATGCAAACACTGTACATACATCGTGAGAGTGCATATTTATTAGGAAGAGAACGTAAAGTTGTGGACGTTCCATTGGACCATCCGTCGTGCTCAAAACAACACGCTGCATTACAATTTCGTTTAGTACCATTTGAACGTGAAAATGGTTCAGTTGGTAAACGTGTACGTCCATATATTATTGATCTAGATTCAGCGAATGGTACATTCGTGAATAATGTTAAAATTGAATCACGTAAATATGTAGAATTATTCGAGAAAGATGTGTTAAAATTTGGTTTTAGTACTAGAGAATATGTTTTATTACATGAGAATAGTAAGGATGAGGCACAAGATGATGATGTTGTTGGTGATGAAGTGGTTGATGAGAAGCCTAAAATTAAAAAAGAAAAATTAGAACCAATGGAACCGATTTTACCACAAGAAGTTTCTATTGGCTAGTTTTTTTTTATAATTTATGTATCATTGTGACACGTTATATAATATCTTGTAATTATATTCATGTTTAGGTAATAAATATCTTTTGGTTTTTTTTTTATAAATTAAGGATGGTTTTTCGTTTGATTTACTGTGTGGTCTAGAATATTTCATATAAACTTTTGTGTAGCGTAAACTTATGAGAGAGAAAATATATCAGTCACAGTTGATGATGTTCATATATTCTATTTATATAAACCTAAGTTAATTTCAAATGCTCATCGTTATTATTTAATAAAAAATTGCGATTTGAGTATAGGAATTAAGATAAATAAGTTACACTAAAATTAATAATTAATCAATATATAACAAAAACGCAACAAAGTAGTAACTTAATTTATTGAGGTAATCTTTATATATATATATATATATATATATATATATATATATATATATATATATATATATATATATATATAATGAGTCCCACTAATCCGGCACTATTAAAAACTAGAGGGTGCCGGATTATTGAAATCTTCAATAATCAGACAGACGCACCGTTAATTAATTATTTATTAATTAAGAAAACTAGGTTGAAACCAGAGTTGCAAAAAGTGCATTTTTTTGATAATTCATTTTTTAATTTAATTATCAATTTTTGGAAAAATGTATTGCTTAAATTTTTCAAATTATTAATTCCTTGAAAAGTGCATTAATTAAATTCTTTTATTTTTTGAAAAATGTAATAAATAAATTGTTTTAATAATAAATTTTTAAAAAAAATGTGCAAATTAAATTCGTTAAATTATAAAGTTTTCTCAAAAGTGCATTAATTAAATTATTTTATTGATTAATTTTTTTAATAATGCAATAATTAAATTTTTAATAAAATAATTTTATTAATGCACTTTTGAGAAATCTTTATAATTTAACGATTTAATTTACGCATTTTTTTTTATAGAAAAATTCATAATAATTCAGGTATTAAACGGGAATGTGTGCTATGTGATAAGTTTTTAGTTCACACTGATGCCGGACGCGTGCGCGAAACGGGAGTAGGGGTGCCGAATTATTGGACGTGCCGATCTATTGAAGTGCCGGATTAGTCAGACTGTATACATAATCGTCGGTGCGTCTATTAGTGATCGTGTAACTTCTGAACGACTTGGCCGATAGCTATAAAAACAAACAAATTTTGTATGAAACATTTTTTCAGTACGAAGTCTGTGCGGGCACGCTAGTAAAGTATAAAATATTTTATGTTAATTATTTTTTTGACGTCGTGAACTTTCCGGTACCCGCTCTGGTCACGGGTGTGAAAGTATTGAAGCACACTGAATCATATATCTAGTATTCCTATGTTAGTTGACCGAGATTGAAGAGAGCCGAAATAATCACATTATCGACATGTATATATATTCATTTTTTACAAGCTACAGCTCGTCGTTTGCGCATGTCTTAGGTCTTGGGTAGCATATCCATAGTCATAACGCTTGTGCATAACGAGTCGGGTAGGCAAAAATTAATTGTTTATTCTATAGAGACTTTCCACTAAAGGTATTAGCAATATATGATTCGACCACATTTTTTGCGCAAAAAATTTCTGTTGTAAGAGAAAGATGGGAAAATTTACATATTGTTGGAATATGTAAATTTTCTGAAAAACAGTGGAATGTTCTATGATTTATTTACAATACAATTTTAATTGTTTTAAACGAATATTATCACATCAAAGGATTATGTGTGTGTATCGAAATATAACCCAGTATACTGGCCAGTGCTCATGACGTCATGAATCCGACGCTATATTGTACTGGTGAGACAAGCGTGACGTAGTAGTTTATCAAACGGGCGTGTGTGCAACAGACTTTAAATAATTTTTTATTGTATTATTTGTTATTTGCAATAATGACATCCCAACAAAGTCATCAATTATTTGTGGTGGACGAAGCAAATAAAATCCTTTTTTTTTCAACGAACTGGCCAATATATTTCGGAACGGTTCAACAGTATGGCATCGATTCACGACGTCATCAGCGCTGGGCAGTATGCTGAGTTATATTTTGGAACACACCCAATACAATAAGGTGTTACAAAACATTAGGAGGTGATAGAAAAAATTTCATGTGAACATTGATTCGAAAATGATCTAATTTCGAAATATATCCTTGTTTTTATTTATGAGATGAAATCTTTTAACTTTCGTACTTCGCAAACATAGTATTGTTGGATTGTAGTTCAGTTTTCAACTTTTTTTCATATACAGTCAAACCTGGATTGGAGCGAGAACGAAGAACTGGAATCTTTTTTTCGCTTATGGAGGTTTTTCACTTAATTAAGTTTCTTACTTGCAGAGGTGCATGAGCAGTTTTCCTCACTTACAGAGGTACAAAAAACAGTGATAGATGTCCAGGCGTGAAATACGTATCTCTCATATAGAGGTTTCTGTTTCTCAATTGTAAAGGTTTTCGGGGGTTAATATGGCAATTCCTCACCCAGGTTTGACTGTATTGATAAAAACTATCTACACTGTATTTTTTTGCCACTACTTCCCGGGATATATTTCGAGAAAAAAAGCAATCCCCAATCAATAAACTTATTTTACATTTTGACGAGTTCTATCATTTTCTAAACTTGGATATCTATCATTTATAAATTTTAAAGCTTTACATTTTTCTTCGTGCGATCTTAAATCAAGGTATTGTATGTATTTTTGATGTTAAAAAGAAATTATACAAATTTTAAACAGTAAATCAAATAAATCTACCTTAATTTATTTTTTATTTTATAAATCTCCATATAAATATTAAATTTTTTTTATAGACTGATAAAACTTTTTGACTAAAAAATAATATTATTGAAGTTTAGTGTCTCATAAATATGGATTATTTTTCTCACAATGTAATTGCGAAAATTTGAAGATCATACTTGATGTACTTTAAATAAATTTTTCCAATTATCACTGGAAGCTGTCGCTTCATACAATCGAATAAATTTTGGGTGTTACTTCATTGTAAGTATTTTATGCTTTTCTTTTTTTTTCATATATTTTGAAAAAATATTATGAATTTGGTGAATCAATTACTAAATGACTCGTTAAACAAAGGGCTCTAAAAGTGATTCATATAATTGAAATTGTAACTTTTTTTCCTAAACCGACATTGATTCATTAATTAAACTGATGGACTTTTTGTTGGTCAATAAAGGCATATTTTTTAATTATAAAATATTAGGTTGTTGAATCTTTATATTTAAATAATTAACTGTTTTCTTTTTATTTATATTTAAGTTAGTAAATAGTATTTTATAAAATTATTATCCCCACCTACATCTTGTCGACATACTGTTTGCACATGAACATTTATTATTTATAATTTTTTATGTAAATAGTATTTGAATAAAAATTCGAGTATTTTTTTTTTTTGAATTGCCTTTAACAATTATTTGGTTAGTAATATTGTTTCAAATTACCTTGTTTAAAAATTTTACAATACGATCTTACCCTGGGTGGTACAGTGTCGCACTGGCCATAGAGTCAAGATGAGAGAAGAAGAGTTGGAAGATGGTTTAGATCAACAGCAACGAGCGCTATTTGTTTGTCTTGAAAAGATTCGAATGCCTACCGAAGTTGCATACCATATGCATGTAAACTTTTATCCCATTGTAACAAGCATATTAGTACGTACTCGAACTTATATCCCGCTTACTGTGTTATTATCGCAATCTCGTTTACGCAAGTAACTTCCGCAAGATGCTCCGTTCTTTACTGGAGGCAAGAACTGCTGGAATCGTTGATTAACCTAAACATATAATCAGATCTTATCAGGATATCGAAGGTAGCAGCTTTTACGAACGATTTATTGACATTCTAGCAGAAATTTCTCTATTAAAAAAAAATTAATAGGCTTTCAGTTATAACTAATTGTAAGTTTTTACATAAAAATGTACGTCTTTGAAAATTAAATCTTTCTGAACTCTTGGCTATTTGATTATTATTATCATTTGGTTTGGTGGGTTGTGGGTCTAAGACCATAACGCCACCCGTGCCCCTTAGACCTAGTCCGACGCTGGGGTGGTGAGCGACCTTAAATTTCAACATTTGCCCTAATTCCTTGAGCAATTAAGAGTTGCCTAGTTGTAATTAATCTTCGGGAAGATAAGTTACTCGTTGCTAATTTTTAGCGTGTCTCATGTAAGACACAATCTCCAAAATGTCGATTTTTAGGGTTAAATATCTTAGAAACTATGAAAGCTGTATTTTGGTGCGTACTGTCAGATGGTGGGTCTCACGCTACGTTTTAAATTTGAGCTTCATACCTTTTTTGGTTTCTGAGGTACAGAGGCCTAAAAATCGTCACTAATCCTTCCTGTAAAACATATAGTACGGTACAAGTCTATGCTTAAACTTTACCTGACGCACTACCGTACTATGTGATTTATACAATACAAATAATTGATCTAGAAATTAGAGCAAATTTTGAAATTGGGATTTTTGAAAACTTAGAGTTCCCTTTGATAACCTTTATACTTAAAAACCTTGAAATGTCAAAGAATTTTGAGATTCTAGAAAAGTCAAGGGATAGTCAGGGGATTTTTGCCTATGCTTCCCTGGCATTGATGAAAGTACTTGGATAACTTAAATCTTTTTAATTTGATTATGAATTCAGAACTTTATTCAAATCAGGAAGAAGTTTTAAAAGTAAATTTGACCCCAAAACTTATTAAACGGAACTATTTATCATGTCGATAGACTATTCCAGAAAAAAATATAAATTTTGAATAATGGATACTTGAATTGGGATGTCACAATTAGAGAAACCCTCGAGTACATTAATTAAGTTTTAATATCTTAACTTGGGTCTTTTTACCCGACTGTCGCAGAAGGAGGGTAATGTTTTTCGAGTGTATGTATGTATGTTTGCCTACTTTTTTGCACGCTCTGTAGCCTAAACGGTTTGATGGATTTTAACATAAGACGGGTCGTTAGATTTGTCTTAATTGTAGGATAACAGGGTATAATATTTAAATGTAGAGTTTGCGAATTCAAGAAGAGAAGGAGAAAACTGTGTGTATTTGTCCGAATTGTTTGGAAAAAACTATAGGAGATAATGATGAGAGAAGACCCAAGATAAATTTTCCTTACGACTCCAGGAAAACTATTAGAAGTTAAAAATTACAAACCGTACAAAGTTATAGCCGGTCCAGATCTCTAATAAAGTTTATATTTTCGATAGAAATACCAGCATTAACAAAATTTAGGAAAAAATACCCGTGTTGGGTATCAAATGAAAGAGCTTAATTAAGCACATTTCAAAAATACATATATTGTTAGCTGTTGCTCGCGGCTTTGCTTGCATGCACCCGATTATTGGGAATAATCGGGATATAAATTGAATATGTATGTGGGTATGTATGTTCAATACTTTATCACGAAATTATAACTCCAAAATAATTTAAATAAAAAATAAAGTGACTTATGACCACGGCTATCCTCTGAACATCACTATGAATATGTATTAAATAGATTAAATATATTACGTGTAAGTTGTTTATTTAATAGACGATAAATATTGAATAGTTTGTACATAACAATTTCAGATATTTTCTTGTTTCATATTTTTTAGAGCGCGATTTTTCAGTAGTCGGGTTTTAGTTTTTGAACTTATTTTTTATTACTATAATTTTTCAAATGAAATACAAAAATAAACATACTTTTTTATTTTTCTTTAAAATATTTTTACAATACCATTATTTACATAATTTTATTTACAACATATTTATACATTTTTTTAAGTTAATTGAAATTTGATTTCTTAATCTATATTACATAGTAGAAAATTACAGATTTTTTTGTCGGATTTTTCAATACAATTTTCCAGTTTTGTATTACTTATAAATATACCTAAATAAAATGATTTATAGATCTACTTTTCATTCCGATTTGATTGTATGGGAGGAAGATTTGTTGATAATATGTTAAAGCGTCTCTTAAAAATTAATATCACGATTGGATAATAAAATTAATTTAAATACATTAAAAACTAACCAAAAAAAAAAGTTTTATAAAATAATACTTGTGTTCCTATAGAAGCAACTATAGTTGCTTCTTTAATTATTTTTAAATTTATATATTCAATGTTTTTCTTATTTTAATCTTGTTTTGTACTTTCTGTTATAAATAGCTTCGGAATATTTTTAAATAGGCAGTTTCAAGTCTTTTTCTTACAAATTAATATTAAAATACAATATAATATTAACAGAGGAGTACTTGTCCTACTTTTAAGAACGTTAAGAGACATGCGGTTTCGAGGATGTAAGACCTAGGGGAAAAGTTTCATGTTGAACGTAAAAAGCTTATCTGTCATTACTAGCTTGGACGATCGACCGATTTTTAGCCGATAATTGTGCGCATTCTCATGTAATGGAATTACATGCCTATAAGCAAACACACAGCATTCAGTATGGAGAAATCATAGAGATAATATATATAGAGTAGGCAAGCCGAGTCAAAAGTTGTCCCGTCAATAGAAAGAGAATCGCGTAGGTTGAGCTCTCTCTTTTTAATGACTAATATATAACATAGAGATAATATATTCTTTATGATATATAATGACTATATACTATAGAGTATATATTATCTCTATCATAGACGTAGTATAATACTTCTATGCTATATATTAGTCATTAAAAAGAGAGAGCTCAACCTACGCGATTCTTTTTTCTTTCTATTGACGGGACGTTTCCACTTATATATTATCTCAATGGGAGAAACTGATGTTTAACATCCCGTATTTCATATTGGTATCATACCTGATTCTTAACTTTAAAGCTTGATATCCTTAGCATCACTGACCTCTATAATATGGACAGCTGATACTTATGGACAAAAGTTCAAAATATAGAGTTAGGCTGTATGGAAGATAGCGCCACACAATACTGAATATGAGAACTAAGTTAAACGAAACAGCGCACGCGTCAAAGACATGTATATGCTGATAATTTATATGCGAGAATTTAACCTTGTTGTATGGAAAGTTACCTTTCAACAGTCCTGCTATAAAAATTCAGTTCCTTCTTCAATTAAGAGTGGCGCTGATGTATGCTCTAATGGTGCTAATGGCGGACTATAGTATCAGCTGTCTATATCATAGAGGTCAGTGCTTACCATCGTAATTTAAAAAACTGTTTTATTTCATATTTTAAAATAAATAATTCAACAAGAACCCAGTGTTTTCCAAATTTTTAAAATGATATAGTTGGAAAAACACTGATTTAAAATAATTTTTATTCCTTTAGTATAATAACATTAGCCTCAAGATTGTATTGCTTCATAAACCTGAGAATTTTTCTTGAGGGTTTTCAGCGAACCTCGTCAGACTGAAGAAGAAAGGGGGGCACTATGGCCATAAGGTCGGAGTGCAATACTTTTCATACCCCAAGATATATTTATCTACTAACTTGTCAGTAGTGTTGCCAAATTGGGAGATTTTCCCCTGATTTAGATTTAATAATATGAAATAATGAATTCAATCATGTATCGAGTACAAATAAATATTTTGTATTCTGATTCGTTGTATTCAAAAATTAAAAAATACGACAATCCGAAGAATAAATCACCTAGATTTTCTACTAGGCTTTATTAAATCCACTAAATTTAGGGAAAAATTCCCCAATTAGGAAGTACTTACTAAACAAAATGGATTCATAATCTAAGCTTAGTATCTGTCAAGTGTCCTGGTAAAATACTAAGTTAGATAGATTTAGTTTACTAAGGAAGGAATTAGTTGTTTTGAACACCACTAATGACAGCCCGCGTTATATCATTTCCAGTTGTTTTACTCTTAATTCTTGTCAGAATAAAAATCGTTAAAAGAGGAAATATAAATATCTAGTAAAATTTTGTTGTTTAGAAGCTGATTGTTTTGAAAGTTATAGCTATTTAGTTATTAAGGTAGTTCCAGCACTGTCTTATATAATCAGGACAAAAAACCGGTTTGCTTTTATTATAGAAAAAATACATATACACACATACAAAACACATAGATATATTCAGTATTCATATATACAAATTAATGTAATTTTGAAATAAAAATAATTTTAAACTTTTATATTTCGAAAACAAAACGGTAAAATGCGATTTAAAAAAAATTATTTAATAAATATTTATCTTTACTATGCTAGTTTTTTTTAAAAATGTCGAGTATTTTTTTAAATACAACAGATAATAGGTGGTTGGCCATGAAGTTGTACATACTTCTAATGAGAGAGAGTGAGAGAGAATGATTACTATTAATTATTTCGCATTCTAAACGGATAAAAATTCTGAAACTTCGGGATTTATTAGAAAACGTTATTTTTAGCATGTGAAAAATGAGCAAATTCTGTCGAAAAGTGGTTTCATGCTGGAACATCCTTAAAACAATTATCTCTAACAATTAAAATTATCATTTCTTTTTTCTATTTAGCACTCATTTACTTGTGATACTTATTAAACCTTACTTGAATGTAAAAAACTGTTGATATTTGCATGCGCTTTTAATTGTGTGCACAATGTATTTTGTCAATGGTGGTAAAAACATTAAAACGTTTTTTCCCGTTCTATCTACGCCGTTACTATTTTTTGTAATGAATATTCGCTTATTATGGCCATTTATGTATGATTCAAGTCCAACCTTACGGTAAGGCAAATTGGAGTTAATTCTTCCAGATAGGATTGGATAGTTACGTGTAACAAACGTTTAATATCTTCAAAAAAATAATTTACGTAAAATATTTATAATTAACGTAAAATAAGTAATTTTCGTCGCCATCTCAGTGTATTTTTTGCTAAATAATGTTCTAATTCATGAATTATTTACTTTTATTTGACATAATCGAATTTTTTGAAGGTTAGTGTTTTAAACATTGCTATAGATGGTGTTCAAATAAATTTTTTTTAAATATTTTACTTTTCTAATCTTAGTGATTGGTAATAGAGAACCTTATGCAAAGGTAAGCACAGAAAGCTACACTGTAATATGTGCTTTACTTTCAAACAAAGACAAATGCAAAAAAGAACACAATAGCACACTCAAACTAGAGGGTCCAGCCATATAAACAATTGCAATATGATTAATTCTTTTGATAATTTAGACCTTTAAATCTGAATTGAAACAAGTCTAAGTTCATTCAATCATTCATACTGCTATTATTTTTGTGATCCATCATTTCGATTATTTGTTTGATTTTTTATAAAAATATTTATTTTTAATTTTTATTGTTATATTTGTTCTTGTCAGTATTTTTATTGTTTCCATTAGTTATATTCATATTTATAACAAATTAATATGAAGAAAAAACGAAAACGATAGAACGAAGCCGGTCTGTTTTTATTCATATTCCCATATATGTAATACTCCTCTATATGGACAGTTGGTATAGGAAAGAATGAGAATGTCCCAACATTACCAATCAATATAATCGGCACCGTAATGTTGGGACAGCTTCCATTTATAGAAACTGCCCATATAGAAGTATTTCATATATGTATGTTCCCGTGTTCAGTGCATGTTTTGTTGACTTCGATGGACTCTGAAGCTTGAGTTTAGTATAGAGTTCGGATTATATACAGTCAAAAACCGTGTATGTAATCATTATAACATGCTTTTAAAATCGAACGAAATGTATGCAAATCTCGGGAATGATTAATTTGTACTTGTATTTTCATTGATTTTGTACATAATATAGCAAAGCAAAAATTCGTCGTTTACTTCAAACATAAGAAACAATAATAGTATGATACAAGCCATAAGTTTTATGGTTAGATCTGTGAAAGAAGTGGCGTACCAATAGGAGTATCGCAGAGTATCAGATTAAGTACTCAGATTGGTACTATTACACAGGTCAACACGAATTTTGACTTTGATAAGAGGTTATGAAATTTCAATAGATTTATCGACAGTTAAACGAAAAAAATATATAAGGCCTGAAAAAGTTTGCTTTTGTATCCAGGAGAACGGTTGAACATTATTTTAGAAAATCAATAGTTTAATTTTTATTGAATTACATCATAACTTGTACAAAAGCAAACTTTATATGGAAAATGGGTACTTTTCCTTTATTTAAAAGACAACAAAATTTTTTGTAGAGTTGTGTTATCAATAGTTATCACCACTTATAAAACTAACAGAAATCCGTTTTTAGAATGCAACAATTAATATATCTTAAAATACACCAAAATGAAAAAATATATTCAATATGCAGTGATTTTCTCAAATATACGTTCCATTATCGTATCTGGCCAGAGTACAACTCACGGCGTTCCGAAGATATTATCTTTCTACGGAGATCGTCTATAGGCAACGTTATAGCAGCCATGACAGGACACTCGCTGGGCAGCAGACATGCTGAACGTCTAGGATTGACAGTGCACCACGACTATTGCAGAAATTGACACTGTGTGGATGGGCTAAGGACGAGTCAGCTGCATTTCGGTATCACAATGGACCTTGCGATCTAAGTGTGTCCTATCCAGGCCAGCAGCTACAACCAAACCTAACCTATTATCCTGAATCTACAAAACGTCAAACAAAATATTCATATGCTTATAATCCGATCTCTATCAACACACTTATGCAAAGATTAAACGTCTATTTTGTACCAAATAGACCGACTCTTTAGGTCTGTATTACATTGGCTCCTCCAGCGGGAGAATTTGGCAAAAAGATTCCCTATTAAACAAGTAATCTGTTTTCCTTTTTTTCACCTTTCTTGAAGTCACGGACCTTAAAAAAATCTTCTATGTTGGAGAATTAAACGAATATTTAACAAATCGAATGAGTATTTAATGAACCACGATTTCCATGTCGAGCATCATTTGAAACATTCGTCGTTAAATTTGATATTTCAGTTAATAGAGGTTTCTGCGCTTGAGCAATATTACTATATGTACAAAATTTCATATTTTTTTGTGGTAATAACAATTCCGATGTAATATCATTATTACCATTACGTAAAGAATTACCATTAATTATAATCCCATTCGACGATAAACAACTACCCCCATTTGTAGAATGATTTGTTGATGAACTCACGCTGGTCGTTGAAGGTGATATTGATTTTGGTCGTATAAAACTACTTGATCGTGTTATGGATGCTGAATTAAACGAACCGCGTCGTATCATGTTTATTGACTTGGAACGATTTGATATTGTACTATTTGAACGCATTACACGTGGTGGTTGAAAACGTCCTGCCGAGTTGTTCCGTTGCAGTGATGAATTTGCTGATAATGGACGTTTACGATTCAACGGTGGTATTTGTGGTATATTATTATTACTCTTATTACTACGTAGACTAGAACGAGGAACTTCATAACCATCTGTAGGTGTAATTGGCTCCATTTCATCTTCTGATACATACACTAATTCTAAATATTTTGGTATTTCTGATGGATTATTTTCGATAGTGTCGCCATTTCTTGATTCGGTTGATGGTGAAATGGTTGTCTCATCAACTTGTGACGTGGGATCTATATAAAATTGAAATCAAATTATTAAACGTTCCGTTTATTGGGAACTGACATCTGATGTTAGAAAATAAAACCAATTTTAGGGTGCATATAATGCACCCTAAATGTCAGTTCTCTTCATGTCAGTTCTCAATATTATTAACTGTGAATTTAAGTCGGCGTTACATGGTACAAAGGATCCTATAACCATCATTTTGAAACAATATATTCCAGTTTATTTTGCTGACATTAAAATCTCTCATACAGAGTGATTTCTTGGATTATACGCATTTTAAACTGGTCTGTACGTGTATAAAGTGCAGGGTATGCCAGGTATCCTTAGGGTGTGCCACTTGGATAAATTATAATTGTGAAATTTTATTGTATTTTTCAGGTCAGTTACATTGGAGCATTGGCCGGTGCCGCATCACGTGTTAACGTATGATGCTTACTCGAAATGGCGACTCAGTGGTTACTTTACAGTCATTTCAACGTCGATGGGTATGGAGCAGTTTCAAATTGTAAAATTATTTTGAATTGAGTTAGACAATTACAATACAGATGATAGTAACATTAGATAGTTTCGAATGATAAAGCGCTGAGCTCTCGTTTCAAGTATATGTATCATACGTGAACACTCGATAAGGCACTGACGAACGTTACTTTGTTGCTGGTCTGAAAAATAAAATTACAATTTAATCAGAAGAAAACACTTCTCCCAACTTAAGGTCTTTCTGAATCAAAGATTAGAACATTTCAAAAACGTAGTTTTGGAGTCCTTTTTGAAATTCAAGTACCATGAAATTCCGAAGGTGCTGAAATTTTGTCGGTGCAAAAAATTATGAAAAAAAAAACATATATACAAATGATTTTGTTTTTGGTAAGTACCTGATGATTCTGAAAGGTTAGAATTGTAGTCAAGCATGTAAGATGGATTTGTCAGACAATTTCGAGCTGTAAGCAAAGCAATTTTTGTATATTAGAATTACATGCACACAAACAATAAAATGAACATATAGAATTATTTTGGATTATATATTAAATGAATTAAATAGGTTATGTTTAGATTATGAATTGATCGTGCTATATGAAAGTTTAAAGCGTACCATCTAATCTTCTTAAGGTTCCATTCATGGTCTCGACTGAATTCAATTGAAGTGCATTAATTATTATATGTTGTTTCAATTTTTCTAAGATTTCTAAACAATATTTGAAAGTTGGTCGACATTCTTGATTATAACTCCAGCATTTCAACATTAATTGATGTCTGAAATAAGCAATATTAAAATTGAGATATTTAGATTTCAAGTAGGATACATCCTAGAATGGTGAATTGTGTTTAAAATCTTTATTCGTTGTCTTTACATTGAAAAAAACTCTGGAAATAAAAATTTCAAATGCTAATACAATTTCAAATGCTAATGTACTAGGCACAATATGCACCTGATATGGGTGCCAGGCCAATGGGACATTCCGGGGAACTGTAGTGCCGACGAGCTAGCCAGAAATGGTACAAACATACCGGACACGAACATCTCAAAACATCTAGGTGTACGTTTTGCGAACTGCAAGTTACTCGTGAAAGAAACCATATACTAGGAAAAGCCAATAAATACGGCGACGAGAGGTCGAGAAGAACGCACTTGCGACACTACCAGGCAGATCTGGTCAGAGTACAACTCAAGACGTTCCGAAGATATTATCTCTCTACAGAAATCGTCTATAGGCAACGTTATAGCAGCCATCACAGAACACTGGCGGGACAGCATGTGGAACGTCTAGGACTTTCAGTTCCCATGACTATTGCAGGTGCTGCCACTAGGAGAAGGAAGAGACAATGACTCACCTTCTCTGTCACTGCTTAGCTCTTTTATGAAGAGACTCACCATTTTAGGTTAACCATTATTTGACGACCTTTCTGAACAACTTCTAATGGTATAAGGAGTAGTGACAAGGGTGGGTCAATCCCACTTCGGTATCACAATGGACCCCACGGCCCAACTGTATCCCATCCAGGACAACCGCTATAACCTAACCTAACTTAGATACAATAATTGTTCTCAATATATGGCGCGAAAAAGATGTGATAGGGAAGATATATATATATAAATGTGAGTTTGTGAAGATGTTACCGCATCATGTTTACTTGGATAAACCGATTTTGATGCATTTTTCATGCGTGCAAGATAGGGGAAATCTTAATAAACAAAAAATATTTATCTCATAAAATTAACAACTATGTGCCTATACTCATTTTCTATACTTATTTAGATGGTATATAATCAAAATGCACTTACAAATCCTCAGGACAATTATTTGGTCGATGCAATCGTCCACCATTTCTCACATAATGTAATACTTCTAAATTTGTCCTAGCTGGATAAGGTTGTTGTCCCAATGTCATAATTTCCCACATTAAGACACCAAACGCCCAAACATCGGATTGTGATGTGAATACTCCATCAACTAATGATTCAGGTGCCATCCATCGCACAGGTAATAAACCTTCACCTTCTTTACGATAATAATCATTTTTGTATATGTCACGTGCAAGTCCAAAATCACCAATTTTTACAACACGTGTACTTGGATCTGCCGATGATACTAAACAATTTCTACATGCAAGATCACGATGAACAAAGTGTTGTTCTTCTAAGTAACAGCAACCTTTTGATACGTCCACGCACATTTCAATTAAATCACGTAATGTCAGTGCTTGAGATGTATCTAATAGTGGTCGTGATGAGCGTAAATATGATAATAAATCCCCAGCTTGCATGAGTTCCATTATAATGAAGTGAGGATCATTATCACGGCATACTCCTAATAATCTCAAAATATGCTTGTGCTTAAAATGAGCCATTAATTGTGCTTCACGTAAAAATTCAGAACGTTCTTGTGGAGATGCTCCTTTTCTTAATGTCTGCAAAGAAAATATTAATAAATTTCAATTTGTGAACCAGGATACCGTGTTGCCAATGAAAAGAGACCATGTAGCCCTAAGGTAGGCCAAGAAGCTTTTCTTATTGAGAAAAATATGGGGCATATTTTAATACTTACTTTGACGGCTACTCTTGTTTCACCAGCAATTCCATCCAAACATTTAGCTTTACCTTCGAACACTTCACCAAATGCACCAGATCCCAGAAATTTCGTTAACGTAATTTGATCTCTTTTAATATGTGGCAATGAATCTGGTGAATCACCAAGTGGTAGATCAGAACTTGTATATAAAATATTTGTACTATGAACAAATGTTCCTCCTGGGCGTCCTCGTGGCATATCACGTAAAATTGCTAGTTCAACATCAGGTCCTAATGTTGTAACAGGAGTCGCAGCTGTTGGAAGCTTACTATCTTTTTTCCGCCGTTTACAAACTAAAAAAAGTCATTAGTAGTCATTACATCTGTGATCTAATTCTAATTAAAAATATATAATGTCTAGTCACATCCTATAGTGATAAGGAAAAGTATTATGACGCTAGCGTGTGACAAGACACATCGTTTAAAAAACTTGCAACTTACTACAGAAGAGACTACAGACTGTAAGCAAACAAACTGCTACCAGAATTGGAACAACAATAGCCAATAGTATAGTAAATTGTTGTGATCGATGTGCTAAACGAGCCCCAGATGCTTCTGTACCCGCTTCAAATTCTTCACTAACTCCACTATATGGCCCCCAACCGTATTCATTGTATGCACATACACGAAACCAATATTTTTGATGTGGAACTAAGTCAGTAATTAACCAATAATTTTCGGTTCCATTGTAATATACCTCCCAATTAATTTCAATTTCATCTTCATCGATGTATGGCTCAGAACTTTCCAGTGTTGAATAATTTTCAGGGCTTTCATCTTTATTTAATAATTTATTTGAGAATTCATCATCAAAATTTAATGTAAGATTCGAATTTCGACGTTTTCGATTGAGCAATTTTTCTGGAAAAGTAATTTGTGTTGACGAATCTGTGTGACCTTCTAATCGATATTCACGAATAGGTGATCCATTATCATTCGACATTTCCCATACAATACGGTATACGTCGCCTCGTACATGTTCGATGATTGGAACTCCTGGAGCCGATGGTTTGTCACCTAAAAAACAAAATGAATCTTTTACTGGGTTTTTCTAGATTACTTAAATCTTGGCTTCAAAATTGCTGTTTACAATTAAAATTCCGAGTGAGATTGGCTTAATGTTTTTCTACTGATTAGGTTTTTCAGAGATGCAGAACCGATCAGGCTGAAGTTCCTTCTTACTGTGTTAAATAATTTACAGTCCTTGGTAATAGTTCATAAAAAAGAGCATTAATCTTCTAGGATCGATAGTTCATTGAAATATGATAAAAGATCATGTGAATTATAATCCGACAATGTTTTGCTTGCCAAAAATTCCAATAATTAACAAAAGTTTCACTGTTTCCGAGATAAACTTTTTTTGAGCTATATACGAGGTCTATAATAGGCAAAAAGTACAAGAATGTGATGACCCCATTGATTTTGCGTTTAATATATTTTCCAAAAGTTACATCGTTTTCGATTGATAAAAAAAAAGTGAAGATTGAAAGTACTACAAAGTGCAAACGCAATTTACTAAAAAAATTTTTGTTAAACAAAACGCGTATTAACGGAGGAATTCCATTACAATGAGAGATTTAAGGTGCCCACGGAACCGTGATTGCGTAAGATTATTGTTGTTTTACACTTACCTAATGTTTGAAATTTAAAACGGCCATCTGTCGGCCAAACATACGTTTCATTAAAGTTGATATACGATAATAAAAGCTGAAATTCGTACAATGTTTTCGGTTGCAATTTAGTGACCGTATAAAAGTAAACATTATCGGATACATTGACAATTGATGCGAGTGGTAAAATTGTCCAAGAGTTCACACCAACTTTTGTATATTTAATCATATGATTGGTAATATTTGCAGATTTTTCCCAAATAAAACTAATTGAATATGCTGTAATATTACGAAGGATGATATTATTCGGTTCTTGGTACGTTTCAATTTGAATTAATTCACTATCTGTGTATGTTTCACTATTCGGAGAATATGTTCGTATCCATATTGAGTACATATGATTTTGTAATAGTTTTTGTAGTACAGCTTGCCGTTCATTCATTGTTTCAAGTTCACCTTTTTGACGATTACCAATTGCCTCTTCGGTACGCCAATGTACTTCATATGATACGGTTTCATCATTTATTTCAATTGGCGGATCCCAATTTACCTTAATTGCAGTTGGATTTAGGACACTTACAGTTACATTTTCAGCTTTCGAAGGTGCTAGAATTAGATTTTTTAAATTAAAATCTTAAATCTTAAACATTTCAAATTTTGCCCCTATTCCTAGAACATTTGTTTGTATTTCATAAATACGTATTTCGACTACAATGTAGTCATCATCAGTATGAATTAGCTAATCGTAACTATCTCTGGGATATGAATTCAGAGATATGTTGCTTGTTGCTAATTTGGTGCCTGTGTCTCAATGATGATTTTAAAAAAGTTCTGTCTTCTATTCTATTCTTTGTTATAGAATATTTGATTTTTGAAGTCGAGTTTCCATTTTGTCAAAATAGGTTTTATTTCTCGCTTTTTAGTGACTTTTGAGTGAAGTTCTATAACTTATTTTATTTGTCTAAATATGGGTAGACCAACTAAACGATTTCAAATTCTGATTTAATAAAATTAAACCATTTTCAAAAAATGGTATAGAAGACAGAACTTTTTTAAAATCATCATTGAGACACGCACCAAATTAGCAACAAGCAACATATCTCTGAATCCATATTCCAGAGATAGTTACGATTAGCTAATTCATACTGATGATGACTACATTGTAGTCGAAATACGTATTTATAAAATATAAACAAATGTTCTAGGAATAGGGGCAAAATTTGAAATATAAGTTCTCTTTGATTATTTTAATAATATTTTAATAATCTTTATTTCAAATTTTGGCTAAGTTTCTTTACTTAAGACATTTATGATTCAAATATATCGATAATTTGGAAATTGGAGCAGATTTACCACATACATAAAATCTAAGTTGTTTCTTATATTATGTTTTTCCGAAAGTCGAATTAAATCGGCAGAAATCGAGTGCAAAATTCCCGTATCGTTATGCTCACGGAACACTTTGTTTATAAGGGTGGCCTCAATTCTTTACATTCATTTTTTGGCAAAAACTAATCGTAATTTGAAATGATAAGGTCAATAAAGTAGTTTATTTTTAAGTTAACGAGGTTAAATTTCATAATTTAGTTTTGTACATTATCTATATATTATAATACATAAACCTCGATAATTATTGCATCTATTTTGGTATTTATTATAAAAGGAGGAGAATAAAACTTATATCATTCGAAAGGTACTGTGCCGCATAGATGTGCACAAAAAAATCATGTGTATATGTTGCCGTTAAGGCAGATAAAATAAAATGAACACACGCATATGATTGCACCATACAAAATGCTTGAAAGCATTTTGATCACGTCCAATTACAGGAGAATATTACAGAAAGAAAAAGATACTTAACGTGAAACGCTACGCGTTATTTAACGTTTCACTTTATTTTATCTGTCTTAACGACAACATACACGGATGATTTTTGCGTGTGCACATCTATATGGCACAGTACTTTTCGAATGATATAAGTATATCATTCCCCTGCTTTTATAATTACTTAACGCGAAGTGTCGTTACTTAACGTGGAACGTTAAATAACGCAAAGAGTTTTTTTAACATGAAGCGTTACTTAACGCAAAGTGTAACGCTTAATATTTCATAATTATACTTTTTCGTAGATTTCACATACGTTGACATCTCATTCGAACACCAAATGTCAGCCTTTAAGGATGTTCCAGCATGAAACCATCTTTTAACAGATTTTGCTCATTTTTTTTCACAGGCTAAAAATAATGTTTTCTAATAAATCCCGAATTTTCAGTAATTTTGACCGTTTAGAACGCGAGATAATTAATAGCAAAGTAATCATTCTTTCTCACTCTATCTCATTAGAAGCACGTAAAACTTCATGCCCGCCCAACTATTATCTGTTGTATTAAAAAAAATACTCGACAGAATTTAAAAAAAAACTAAGAGAGTAAAGATAAATGTTTATTAATTAAATTAAAAACAAAATCGCGTTTTACCGTTTTGTTTTCGAAATACAAAAGTTTAAAATTATTTAATTACATTTATTTGTATATATGAATAGTGAATATATCTATGTGTTGTGTGTGTGTATACATGTATTTGTTCTATGATAAAAGCAAACCGGTTTTTTGTCCTTTTTATATAAGACAGTGCTGGAACCTCCTTAATTGCGAATACATACTACGTTGTAGAGTACACAGAGATAAAAAAAATACTTGTATAGTTTGTTTCTTACCTCCAGCAGCAGTTTGTAAAACAACACCCGTTCCAATAACAAGCGTTTTATCAGCCAACACACTATAATAATTACTAACAACCAAACAAAAGATATACTTTGTAAATGGTTTCAAATCATGTACTTTTAAATAGTTATCATATGTTAATATAATATCAGAATATTTATTACATTTCAGCGCATCATTCTCTTTGTACTGTCTATATAAAATCCGATATTGTATTGAAGGCATTGTTGATGAACATTCTAACGCATCCATAGCATTCTGTTCTGGTTTTGGCATTTTTAAGATTAACGAGTGTGCCGAACGATTATATAATGTTACTTCCAACGATGTCGATTGATACGGTATTAAACAATACTCATTTGCAAATAATTGTTTATATGATCCAAAAGTATTTATGATTTCATTTGTCTCGTAATTCGTTTGTAATTGATTATAATTTGTATAAATTTTTCCACTATTTACGTAGTAAATATTATCATCGTTTGTTGCGGTCAATGATTTTGTGTAATCGTTGATTGTATTCGATTGAATAATTCTACAATAACATCCTAAGAAATCTGCATCAATAATTAATTGTCGTTTTTTGTTGATAAATAATAGATTGACATCATTTTGTTCGTTTATTGTTAATGTAAAACTTCGATCGATTTGCATAAATTGTGTACAATTACATAAGTTACCAGGTTCATTTGAGAAAAATGTTTCTATATTATCGCCGTTATAGTTACAAGTCTTTATAATGTTTGTATGATCATCGTTATACGATGATTCTGTCCAATATAATGTGCTGGAATAAAAAATGGTCTGTTAATAAAGTCTAAAATCAGTAGGAGCGAAAAAGGTGCTTAGGTTCGTTTTTGATCAAAATGTTTCATTTGGCCACTCTATACGTATCTTAAGAGCGGAGTTTCGCAAAGTGTTGTAATCCAGAGACCCGGATCTGTAAGAAATTATTGATTTTTCAGGGATATTTTGAGATATATGCAACTAGCTGTTTCCCGCGACTTCGTCCCCATTTATTTGAAAGCTAAATATATAAACTCGGCCTGTTGCACTACCGTAATCTAGATGTACTGAAAATAATACCTAATAATAATAATCATATAGTGTGCTATTAAAGTTTAGGTATTGTTACTACGGAAACGACAATCAAAGTTGACATTTCAAAATTGAAACAAAATTTTAATAAAATAATTTTATAGTTATTTTTTAGAAGTATAGTTTCTGTGGAAATGAAATATAAATATATAACCTGTTCTAATACTTCATTCAAACAAACAAACAAGCTCTTCAGCTTTATTATATTATTATAGATTGATGAATGAAATATTTTTAACGAACACGTCGATTGAGTCGAATGCTTATTCTTGCAAAAATAAGCATTCCTGCAATTTTTCCTAAGTTGAGAATTATAGCAAACATATTTCAGACTTCAGAGTTATATTGGGATCTCTGGCAGACAGCGGAGCATATTTCCAACCTGGTAGCAGTAGTTACTAAGTTGTTCACCAGAATGCGACCAAGAAACTTGTAGCGGGAAGAGTACGTCATGAGAATTGGGGCAGAAAACATGTTATAATTTACTCTAGTTTATAATTTACCCACCAGAGAATATCCAAGTGCTAGAGATCCCAATACATCATTTTAAAAGTTGGTTAGATTAATAAAATACAACTTTTTGCCATAAGATAGGTAACACTACAAAAACCTTCCAGGTTTTGTGACGTACAGTTGCTAGGAGGTTAAAAAATCAGATCAGGTTACACACGCTACGAACAACAGCAAAAGAATAAGAGAAGTTTTCGTTAGGTCATTTGAGAATGAAAAGATTATAATTACGTGACGGCACTAAATCAAGCCTTTTGATTAGTCATTTTTTCAGCAACTCTGGCTTCAGTTGAGTTGAGTTTAAAATGACAAATCAGGCGACTTCTGAAGGTGAGTTCGTGGTAAATATGAAAGATTAATTTATTCGTTTCACATATTTACGTGATAATTTTTTTCAATTTATTCATGTGAGATTAAAATATCAAAAGTGTAACATACCTGGATAATGGTGATGCTTCTATATGATGTATTTTTGTTGGTCGAGTCACCAATTTTTGTATTGTTAAAATATCATCATTAATTGTATTTAAATCAAATGAATAAATACTTGATTCATGTGTTTGTTGATTAAATTGTACCCAATACAAACAACGTTGTATCCAATCTACTGTAATACTAACACCTGTATTATTTAATGTAACTAACTTTGTACGATTTGTCCGATCCAAATTTGATATGAATATTTCTTGTAGATCATTTAACCATATCACTTTTCTTTCGTTATATAAATATGCAATATCAATGATTTTCCCATTACTTTTTGCTACTATCATACTTGAATCACTATCGAAATCTTTTATAAATATGGTATCTTCTGATGCTACTAGTAATTTTGGTACATAGATTTCTGTGTTCATGTCACCCGATATTATATCGGATGGATCCCCAGTACCCATTTCTGTGTAGGCAACTACCTAAAATGGAATAAATTTCAGATTATTAGTAATATTTTACCTCTTTCATTCCAGATATTTAATTCCTATTGAGATCTTTACCACTTTATAGAGTATGCAGTTTGATAGAGCTAGTGGCATATGAAATATTGGATAATCTATTAAAGAAAGTTTTATAAACCAGAACGTATATATTAGGCAGGGCTTTAAAAGCCCTGCCTGAAACTGTAATTACCTCATGGTTGGTCAGGGATTGCCTAGAGGAACTACTGGAGCTGGCTAAACGGAACAACGTTAAATTGATCTGGATACCATGTCACAGTAGTTTCGAAGGAAATGAAAAAGCAAATACCTTAAGCAAAGAAGGGAGTCGGATTACCTTTCATAGGTTTAAAACCTATTTTACGAATTCCAAAAACAGCATGTTAACAAGTGATCAACCAGTGAATAAGCTTTAAACACTGTGATCTTTGGAAAAATATACCGCAACAAGAACTCGATAAAATACTGTTTCTGAATTCATTCAAGAGGCTGTGCTTCGATGTAAACAACCTGAAGAAGATACAACTTCGAAAGGTTCCGGATTCATCATCTAGGAACGCACCTACACGAAATAGGACTCTACAATGGATCCATTATGTGCAGACTGCGAAAGAAGAAACATCTAGCCACATTATCTTTAACTGCGAATCTCTCGGATAGTAGATACAAAATATTCGGTGCATCTTACCCCGAATATACGAACCTTCTGGAAAACTTGATAAGTTAGCTCTTGGCTGTTGCTAAGATATGGAAAAAGCTAATAATACCAGACTGAAGTATAAGCGGGAGCACAATGGGCCATAAGGCCGAAGTGTAATACTTTTCATACCCCAAGATTTATCTATATATCTATCTAAAGAAAGTTTCATCGATAATTCTTCACGGCTCAGAGCTTTAATGAGTATAAAGCCTAGGAAAGATGATTTATGCAAAAGGATTTCGTTTTGTAGGATTTCCGCAGAGTAAACGTGGATCAAGAATCATTTATGATAATTCTGATATGAGCTAAACGGTCTACGTTCTAAATCTGAAAAATTTGGATAATCAAGGTACAATTGGCTCAGGAAGGTGAATGTACTACCTTAATGATTTATACAGCATTAAATTTTTTTTTACCTGAAAAAAGTAGGTAAAATTATCTAATAATAATTTTGTTGTAAACTCATATTGTACAGATGGCACTTGATAATTCTCATAAACTTTAATTTTCTCTCCATTAATATCTTCGTACCAACAATCAACAAAATATCCTTGAATCACACCATTTGTATGTATGGGTTCAGACCAACGAAATATTGCAATTTTATTCTTTTTATAAAATGGACGATTTTCAAATTCAACAAATAATCGTACATTTTCTGGTTTTGATGGTGTTGAAGGAGGTGAACGTAAATTAGCACGTGATGGGGTTGCTGAACCCCAATATGTAAATGCACGTATTGTTACTTTCAGCTCAGAATATGGTGGTAGCTCTTGCCAATATAAAATGGAATTTTCAGTTGTGGATATCTAAAATTTTTAATAAAAGTAAAGTTTTATTCATTTTAATGGAAATTAAAAATAAAATTATGGTGTGAAACATTCACACCATATACGTGCAATAAAAAATCTGGAATTGTTGAAAAAAAAGTTCATATGAACATAAATTCGAAATGGTTTGTTTGAGGGATTTAACCCAAGAACGTTGATACGAAAATCTCATTTTCGTGAATAAAAATAAAATTAGAAAAGTAGGTATATTCGACGGCTAGATAAGGTTGCTTTCCATTTAGACACACAGCCAAGGAATGTGTGACACCAGTGCTGCCGGTCAGTGGACTCGAGAATACCCGTTTATTCAGACGGAATTACCCGATTTTACCCGACGACGAAGTATAGCCGTTTCTAATTTCTTTAATACAATTTGGTGTTGTGCCGGTGATGTGCAGAGTTAAGTAGAGTTAGTTGCACTGCTAAACTTCTACTTTGGTTTCAATAGTAAAAATGTTAATTTTAATTTTTTTTTAATTCAAGAGTTTTTTTTTTAAATTAAAAGAATATTATTTTTTTAACATAAAATTATATATTTTTTAATTTCAACACAAATCATTCGCCAATCATGCTATTAGTAGTAAGGCTACTAAATAATTATAAAGTGTTCTCAAATGATCGAATTATCCGCTTTTACCATATAATTCAAATTACTTGCTGAATTACCCGTTAAATCTTAAATTACCCGAAAAACGGGTAATTACCCGTACATTGGCAACACTGTGTGACACACAGCAAAGCACAAAAAATGTAAAACTGTCAAAGTGTAAACAATAAATAAATTATATTTAAATTATTAATAATTAATATGAATAATAAATAATAATCATAATTAATTATTATGATTTTGCACTTTTATACCAATTACTTCATATAAATTTTTTGAAAATTATTGGTAGCACCGTCGTTTATGCACTGTACACAAGTTTTTCTTGTGTCTCTCTGTGTGCACACGTTGTTGTTAATGAAACACACGATGCTTTCACAATGTGCCACACTCCTTGGCTGTGTGTTAAATGGAAAGCAACCAGTGTTCATCAAAATTTGAAAAAAAGCTTAGGATAATTCTATTGCTAATTTATCTCGTTAGAGGCGCTATTGTAATGCAGGGCCACCGAGTCGGCCTGCTATAGTGCTGCCATTCTGGAAGAAAGCAAAGTTAAGATGACAGCACTTAGCTTACTATCATTCCTATTGTAAAATTTTATAATGTGAATCTTGAAAAATTTGAATACCCTAAGGAACAATATTAAAATTGTATACAATCAGAGGTCCTCAAAATATACAGATTTTGAGTGGAAAATCCAATACTGATTTTGAATATCGTCAACAATAAATACTACTATATATATATAGTAGCTGTATATAGAGGTAAAAAGAAATATGATAATAAAATGACTTACACTTGTGTCAGGATATAAATTTCCAGCTTTTATTTCATAAAATACTTGACCATAGTTAACATTTGTTACTGGATTCCATGTTATGTTAAATTGATTAAAAGGACCTTCAATTTTGATCAAGGATGCATCAACACTTGCTGGTATAACATTTATATTATATTTATTCAAATTTGATGGGTAAACATGTAATGTATCATCTTTTACGGTAACCATTTTTAAACCATTTAATCGTGTACCACTTAAAATTGCTGTATTTTGCCCATTTAAGTCACCAATTATTGTTTTATTTGGATCTTGTAGCCAAAGTAATCGTTGACTAAAGAAACATAAAGGCCCTTGGATATCATTCTGCTGTAGATGATGTTGCCGATACATCATAGTGATTTCTGATGTTGGAGTTAATTGCTCAGCTGTTGGCGCATGGAATAACGTTGATCCTTCGAAACTTCGTACTATCCAATAGACAATATGTTGATCGATATCGATTGTCAATCCCATCACTAAAATATAAAAACGATTTTCATATCTGGTGATAATCTAAAATCTTATATGTATGACCTTATATTCAGGCAACCAATATTTCTTACCTTGTTTGCCTGAAAAAAGTTGTCCAGAATAGTATGGTCGTCTTTCGGCACCATTTAATCGTGCACATTCAACAGAATGCCCATTTGACCAGTAAAGGTAAGCATTAATTGAATCGATATTTAATTCACGGGCTAACGTGACAATTGGTAAAGGTTCATGTTGTCCACCATTTAAGTTACCCCGAGTAATCTGAAAGGTAAAAACATTATTAGCCCCCATACACATTTATTGTTAAACATAAACATTTCCAATCCTTACCAATTGTTGTTTTGGATTTGACCAATATAATTTTTTTCCAATCCAATCAACCGCAATACTACTAGCCGAATCAATTTCATTCATTTGATCTAATTTCTCCGAAATTAAGTCATATTGATAGACCCGCGTGGTATTTGTCGCCATGTACAGAATATTATTTATCCATGTGATGTCGGTCACATGATATTCATTTGTTTTATGCAACAGAATATGGACACTATCCCCAGTGACATCTGACCATAATAAACCTTCTTTTGCCGACCATACAAATTTCACATTAGATGATGTATTTAAAGTACGTCCACGAAATTCTGAACTCCATGGTCCACGTCCAGACCGTGTATACGCTGCCGTTTTGAAAATATATTCCGTATTTTCTTTCAAATTGTTTATCGTAAATGTTGTCGCATTAATATTGGGTTGATTATGAATTTTATTATTATTTATATCCAATATTTGCAATTCATACGACCAATTTTGCCAAGCACCTTTGCCTTGACCACCTAATAAATGTGGAATTTGCCAAGATACTTTTGCTTTTGTTGATCCAAGAATTGCTTGGACGGATGTTGTAGGATTTATAGGAACTGGAATTGGTTGGGATATTGGCAAGTTTACGCATAAACTGATAAATAATCGATCTATTAAATCGAATTCTGGAAATGTATTATGGAAGTAACTGTCTGTTGCTTTGTTATATTCTTCGGCAATTACTTCATTACCATTGGTCCAGTAGAATAAACCATTAGCTGTGGCGATTGATGTCACGTTATTGAACATTGGGCTTTGTGTGTTACTTCTTAAATCGATAATTTCTCGCCTAGAAAGAAAATTTTTTCAAAATATGTACTTTTTGGATTATTAAATAACTTTTGAATAACAAGTGAAATGGTTGATTTTCTACTATTTGTGGATCGAAAACTATGCTCTAATATCGTTTAGAGAATATTTTTTCTTTAGTTCATTGTAATACATGCAGCGGTCACCCTTACAGAAAGAAAAAATCATTTCTAATGGAAGATCGATGAAAAAATATTTAGTGAAAGTCATTTTGAACTAAAATACCTGCATTTCACACTTAAATTGCCTAAGAGAATAGTAAAAATACTGTAGGAGTTGTAACATAAAAATCAAAATGTGTGATAAATGTTTAGCGCTATTTTGAGATGGAATACCTGAATTTAGAGATATTTTCCCATTTAGCATGTTAAGTTTTTAAACTTACCCATCTAATGATACCGATAGCACGGTATTCTTCTGTTGATGTGGTACTAATAGCCGAAAATTTGTATGATCCACAGTGAATGCTCCTAAATTTGGTTCGAATAACAATTGTAACGGTGATATTTCACGACGTATTCCATTACTACTATCAGCCAAATCTAAACGCCATAATCCAATATTATTGACCCAAAATAGATAACCATTGTATGGATCAACTTCAATATGATGTGGTTTTGTAACAAATCCAGCCATTGCTACTACACTACTTGAACCATCTAAGGAACAACGTGTAATTTGCCACATACGTGATTTACGAGAATGTGTTACCTCTTCCAATATGTATATTTGATCATTTAACCAATCAACACTTAAGTCTAATGGTAAGGAAAAATTGATTGTATCTGGTTTTAATATTGCTTTACGACTTTTTGTGCGATGTTGATTTTGAGGTAATGGTATTCGCCATACATAACCATCGGAATCGGATATAAATAATAATTTATAATTGACATGTATTGCAACACCTTTGATTACTTTTATTGATTTATATAAAATTATTGGTTCTTCTAACATATCTGCACTTTGTTGGATTACTGTGTGATCTGCGCCAAGGATTAATACTGGTACTGTTTGATTTACTGAAATACAAAAAATAGTCTAAGCGTTACACATTTGTTGAAGCTGTTGAAAGCGTTAAATAAAATACGAGCGCAAAGGAAATATTTATTCTAGAAAACTGTTGTAGGAAGAAATGTAAAGAATATTTACATAATTTAAGCTTTCCTAGTACCATCGAAAGAGTAAAAAAAGTCAATAGGTTCGTCACAAATTTCCCGGGGCCACATACAACGAGGATGACATTACACCGCTGTCGTCAGATAAGATAAATTACCTTACATCCTAACAAACTATCAGTTGGAACGAAAAAGTATGTACGCAGACAATTTAGTTTGGAAAAAAAGACCTAGAAAATTGTGGGAGCCTTGTAGAAAATGAAAAATAGGATACTTTAGATAAAAACATAATTTTATTTATCTTAATCTTGAAATATAAAAGTGTAAAAAATTCGTATTATAGAATTTAATAAAACTCTTCAGACTGACAGACAATGCACAGCCTAAACCAGTGGATCTAGGGGTATGCAATTTTGCAAAGGAGTTCCTTACATAATGTAGGTGAGTATAAGTGTTCATCATATCTATGTACGATCTTCAAGTAAGGTTGTCAGTTATGGATGTGATAGTTCTGTCTACAGTGCCCGGTCAAAACACTAGCCTTCTTAGATGCAGTGTAACGAAGTTTATTAGCCAAGCACGCTTGAATGGTGTAGCTGTGGTTATGCGCAGCGTGGAATATCGTATATGACCTCGGAGAATTCCCATTAATCCAATTCGTTGCACACAATAGGACTCCATAATGGATCCATTATGTGCAGACTGTGCGGCGAGGAGGAAGAGACATCTAGCTACATCATTTTTAACTGCGAATCTCTCGGTTATAGTAAATACTAGATATTCGGTGCATCTCACCCCGAGTATATGAACCTTCAGGAAAACCTGATAAGAAAGCTCCTGACTATTGTCAAGATATGGGAGAAGAGAATCTCGTCAGACTGAAGTAGAAGAGGGAGCACAATGGACCATAAGGTTGAAGTAGAATACTTTTTACACCCCAAGATATATCTATCTATCTTACCCAATTCATACCCACGAATCTACTTACTGCTTTGTTACCAGCCAAGTAGCCGAGCGGTCTAAGGCGTCATGTCTGCGCAGTATGCAATACTTGGAAACTGGGAGGTTGTGGGTTCGAATCCCGACATCAGCAGTTTGTCAATTATAAAAAAAAAAGAAAAAAAAGGGGCGGTTGATTGACTAAACTGCCGGCGTATGGACAAGAACGAAATAACCGGCTATGCTTGAGCTATGCTATGCATAGTTCCTATCATAGTCGGCTGCAGCCGCATATCCTACCGATTCCTAGTCTACTCACAAATTCCTTCCACTCCACTCACATCCTCACATTCTAAGGCATCATAATGGACCTTATGGTCGAAGTGTAGCCCGCCCAGGGCAGCCTTTACAATCTACCTCTCTACTGCTTTGTTCCTGATTCTATTGACGGGTGCAATTATATTGGTGGGATTCAGTTTCACGAAGCATTTGTAAAAAAAATGAAAGTGTAGTATATTTACCAATGTATTCAGAAGGTGTTGCCAATGTAACACTTGCAGCCGGTCCTTCTCCAAAACTATTTCTCATCGACACGGACACCGTATAATTTCTTGACGATTGTAAATGTTTAAACATATAAAAATCGGTATTATTTTGTGCTGGTATATCCTATAAAAACAAATTTCAAATTGAATGAACATCTATATTCAAATTTGGAATACGAATAACAATACAACAAAAAAGGCGAAAATAGTTAATAGAAAAAGAGGATAGAGAATGCGGCACAGACAACAAAACACACAGACAAATAGTGAATTAATACATTAAAATAAATATCGTGCAATTTGTGTGTGAACAAAATATCTTAATTTCTTAAATTTACAAGTTGCGTGATGAAAGTATTTTTATTAAATTAATCAAATAAATTATTATTTAATTTGAAAAGTGTGAATTAATATATCAAGAAATAATGAAAAGGATATCGTTTGGTAAATTAAACTCCCACAGCAATCCATAATACACCAGGTATAAAATATTTTAAGCTTCCCGGTCAGAGTAAATTTCGTGATTCATTTACGAAGTTATAGTCTTAAAGTGAGTATCCATTTGAGACCAAATTTTTAAAGTCTTCTAATCGTTGAGAGTCAACTCACTGCTCACAAGTGATTAGATTTTAAAGGCGGTATTGGAGATTTGTTATGGTATCCGGGTGGCGTTTTTAAAAGCGGTATCGGAGATCTGTTATGGCATCCGGGTGACGTAATAAACTCGAAACTAGACAATGAGACTCAACTCAAGTGGGAAAAATATTAAAGGTAGTAGTAGATTCATCTACTCATGAGTATTTGATACTGCTTTTGCTGTCGTCTATGTATATAAGGTTTTAGAGACTATTTGGTTTCAAGTTGAAATCTGTTTTTATGCTATGTTCATTTGTCAATTGTGTTTCGGAGAACAGTTTCAATAATATTTGGTCTCAAATGGATACTCGCCCTTAGATTATTTCCATTTGAAAGTTGTCAAGAAATTCGAGTCTCTCCGCAGACTATATGAGCAAAGCACTCGAAATAGATAGTTTGACAGTAGCTAGAGTTTGAAAAAATAAAAGCTATCAAATAGAAAAAATGTCGTTCGACAGAATTTACGCCTGTTAAAACGAAGCAGATAAGAATTTTGTTATTAAACTTAGAGAATCAAGTTTCAATATTTCTATTAAACTCAGTGGTATATCTATTTATGGATTGAATTGAGACTGAAGACTATTTTGCCTCAAGATATCGTAACTCTAAGAAAGGGGGCAAAAAGTATGTGTGGGAACGATGATTACGAGAAATAGTAATGTCGCATTGCTGTTCATACAAAAATTTTACCAATTGTGACACAACCAACTTCCCGGTATAAAATAAAAATTAATATTAATCGAAGTTTATGTGATAACTTTATGTTTCAAGGTCTCCTGTACCGAAGTAGTTAAAAATGCGTAAAATTACTTGAAATAAATTTTCCCATTACAATAAAATTAAGAGATATTCCAATGTATACCCTCCTTCTAAGATCCCCTTTACCTTTGACTGAATTAGATAAAATTTCATTTTGATCATAATGATGTTAATACGGTTCGATTGGTACCCCGATGATTTCGATCATTAATTATAACGATACTTTTTAGAAAATACACGACACAAGGGCTTTAAAAGTAATGAGATGACATTAGGCCGACATCGTGCCATAATCCTTTAACCGACAGACTAGAGTCGAACCGCACACTGCCATGTCGTTTGAGTCTTGGCGGGTCAGTGTAGTGGAGGTTTTAAAAAAATGAAGCGGTTCGCATCTACCCGACACCGGTACGTTCGTATACTAGTCTGCACTTTGCCTTCTTCCAGTGCAACATACGTTTAGGCGGGATAAATTCCCTGAATGATGTGTTCTGACGTTGAAAACTGTTTTCGAACCGTACTAGAAGATCGTCGAAACAGTTGCAACACTCATGTAAGTTTAAGAAAATTATCTCTAAATTGCGGATACAAAAACAGAAAACATAGAAAACAGACATGCATGCAACCAAAAAAAAAAAGGAAACTTTTTAGTCAAACCATTAATATATTCTACAAGAAATATATTATAGGAAAATTTAAATAATTTTACTGTAATATAGTTTAAACTAACAATGAAAAATAGAAAATTATTTTAATTACGGTGGAAAATTTTGAAGAAAATAGATCAAGTATAGTTTATTCTTTCTTTATATTCGTCTGGTCTGACCTTAAGAACAGGATGATGATCTTTTGAGACAATTTGAAGCACATAGGAAAGGATAGGGCCATTAGGAAAGGGTCCCGGTTCCCATGATATGCTGATACGTGAACTGTCTACCGCTACAGCACGAACAATTATTGGTGCTGATGATGGTACACCTAATGGTAATGTACTAATTACGACACTTGGCTCGGATACAACTAATTCATCAGCGTTATTTGGCCATAAAAGTACTGCAACACGAAACTGAAAAGGAAAAAACAACATAAAAACATTATTAGCTTGTGTTTATTCTTGAATTTGCTATAGACATATTTATTATATTTGGGCGCTTCCTTTGGGTTACTGATGTATGTTCTACGGCGGTACTACTGATCTTCAAATGTCTAAAAGTAAATGAGTAACTTTTTTAAATCAAGTTATTGCATCCTGGGAAACTTAAAGAAAGTAAAAGAGTAAAATCTTGAATAATGTTGATAATTTCTAGTTCTTGCAGATGCACACTTAAATGCAATATTTTTGAAACAGTAAGTCACATACTAAGCGTAAATATATATATATATATATATATATAAAATGTAATATTACATACAGTAACGCTTAGAATATTTCAAGTGGTTCAAATTTTTTTCAGGTGAATGTACATTCGATTACCTTAACTTCTCATCAATATGGCGTCAACTGGCTGCAGATATACTATGGGTCACAGAGGTTGTGTCCTTTTTTCAAAATTGTATAGTCATTTTTCTAAAAACCGAATGATTAAGGCAAAAAATGACTTAACAATTTTGAAAAAAGGACACGACTTCTGTGGCCCATAGTACATTGATGTATACTGTAGCCAGTTGACGCCACATTGATGACAAATTCAGGTAATCGAGTGTACCTATAATGACTAGTCAGCTTTCGAATTTCGTAAATCAACTTTGATTACATTTGAGCCACAATAATTTGATAAACTAATCCTAGACAATTAGTTTTGATGTTTTAAGATTTTTATGAAATCTGAATTTGTAACAGATCCATTATCCAAATTCATGGTTTTTTTCTCAAATGTGTATATGTTAATAGTCTCCAATTTATTCTGTAGAACTTTGTGCCAAATTCTGTACACGAGATAATTTTCATAAAAAAATTTGACCTTTTTCAAATCCAGATCTAATCAAAATCTTAAATATCAAAACTTTCAAAAGTCAGTTGATCAAACTCTTTTGACTCAAATGTGATTACGTGATCAAAGGTGAAAGGTTAAATGGAATCAGCTAATCAAAGTTAATTTGTCAATATTCATAGATGCGTCATTTCAGCAGCCAAAAAACAAACTCAACAAATTGGAATTATTTTACCAAATGGCGACGAGTTACATATTTCCCTGGAGAATAATGACGATTAGCTAATTCATACTGATCATGATTACTTTGTAATCGAAATACGTGTTTATAATAAAAAATTATTGATCTAGGAACTGAGACAAATTTGAGGTTTTATTCCACATTGAGTTGTCATTGGTTATCTCTGATAATCCAGATATTAAAAATTAAAAGACAATCAGATAACCTTTGGATGGATACTTTAAGATTTCCTTAGGTTATGTTGGCAATGACAAAGCTTACAAACTAGCAAAAATTGATTTGTTTGCATTGTTTTAAATTAGTGAGGGTAAAACCATTTAAGTCACTACTTTTAGAACTCTAAGGCCCAGTTTTTTTAAGGATAAGCCTAGTTAGTTAACTCGCGTGGTTTAAGTTAAGTTCCCCCACTTCGAGTCCCTTCCCCTGATGACATACTGTACACGTGTCAATAACGTTGCAATCTTCACCATTTTAGAGACAATTACACAAACATCACTCTTTGTTAATAACTTGATATCACTGCATAAAATATTTAACACTTTGAATTGAAATATTTGAGGTTATTATAAATAATATATATGATAATATATAATAAATTATTATTCAGATCTTATAATAATATATATGATAATAATAAAATATAATAATATATGAATATAATATATATTATTATTATTCTGATCAACGCTACTATTTTCGGGATCTAGGTGGAGGAACTTAACTTAAACCACGCGAGTTAACTAACTAGGTTTATCCTTAAAAAAACTGGGCCTAAGTAGGGTTCGCAATTTGCACCAATTCTAAGAAATATAATCAAAAAAGAAAACACCAACCCTGTATTTTGTATACGGTTGTAAATTATCCACAAACACCGTATCATGTTTTGAACTCCATGTCTGATTACGACAATATTGCCATGCAGCAGCTAGTTCCTCATACCGCCATTGTACTAAATATTTTATATGTGATTGTTGTGTGACCGGATGTCGATTCCATGACCACTCTAAACTTAACGACGTTGCTTTTAATGTATCAGCGACGAGTGCCGGGGCAGGAAGTGTACCTAATTCGGATCGAAGTTGATTCAAATAACGTGAAACAGCATCATTACAGCCAATTACACAATATAATTGTTTTGGTGGTAGCCAATCTTGTGTTCCGTTCTAAAAAAAAAATAAAAAAACAAATTTTATAAAAACAAATGAATGAATGTTTGTATGTTTTTAATTAATTAATTAATAACGACGCATATTAATTGATGGGTATACATATTCATTAATTAATGGTATAGACATTTACATATTATTTTTATGGATCTGATATATGTTTGTACTTATTGAAATGTATTTTTTTTTTGTTCATGGGAATTCATAAATTTATTTGACGCATCTACATAAACGTTAGCGTATGGAGAAAACAAATTTACCACATAGAAGTCACGTAGACTAATTGTAAGTATAATGAATATAATATTAAGTAACTATAGCACCACACTTGGACATTCATTCTTATAAGTATTAAAACATTAAAATTGCATATATTTTTATCAAAATTAGAGTTACAGAAAATATAGCCAGTTGAAAAATTGTAGTGAAATTTATGTTTTATAACTTTACTTATGAGTAACCTATTCGTTTAACCAACGTTTCGCACTTCCTTTAAGCCCTCATTTCCTCTTGCCCGATTTTCCCAAATAATAAACTTCCACATATCAAATTTCATTCAGATTGAGCTAGAATTGTGCCCTCTAGAGTTTAGAGCGATAGACACAATTGAATTGAAATTGTGCTGAATTTTCTTATGAAAGAAAATTATAATTAAAGAACGTATTCGTTCTAATTTTCATAGCTATCAACACGAATATATTATTTGAGGATGTTCCAGCATGAAACCACTTTTCGACAGATTTGCTCATTTTTTTTCATAGGCTAAAAATAATGTTTTCTAATAAATCTCGAAATTTCAGAATTTTTGACCGTTTAGAATGCGAGATAATTAATAGCAAAGTTATCATTCTCTCCATCTCTCTCTCTCATTAAAAGAATGTAAAACTTCATGCCCGTCCATCTATTATCTGTTGTATTAAAAAAAAAACTCGACAGAATTTAAAAAAAAAAACTAAGAGAGTAAAGATAAATATTTATTAAATAAATTTTTAAAAAATATATCGCATTTTACCGTTTTGTTTTCGAAATATAAAAGTTTAAAATTAATTTTTTTTTTTCAAAATAACATTATTTTGTATATATGAACAGTGAATTTGTCTATGTGTTGCGTATGTGTGTATATGTATTTGTTCTATAATAAAATCAAACCGGTTTTTTGTCCTGATTATACACAGTGCTGGAACGTTCTTAATGTTTCAGAAGTATATACAATATGTATTTTAAATCATTTTATATAGGAATTATTATCATTGCAGAATTAAAACCCAACTATTTTCATAAAAAAAAGCGGAAATTCGTAATCTTATTTCAATGTTATAATAATTATGATACAATGTTTGCCGTATTGAAAACAAAGTAAAATAGTGTTATCAACATTAGCAGCAGCATCACAGTTAACAAACGGACAGCTGTTAGTTTGTGTCATAGACTATTAATGATATATGTTAATACCCGATATACAGTTACAATAATCATTATAGAATTTCCATGTATAATGATTTTTAAAACAATAGGGAATATGCATGAAAATTTTTTTTCACTTGAATTGAAGCGTGTTTACTTGACACATATCAAGGTAAAATTACTTTTTAAATAACTTTAAAAATAAGCGAGATATGAATGATTGAAATTGATAGCCCTCTTGATATGTTATGTGACGTCATATTACACTTTCACCATTTAAAATACACGTAAAACTCCGTTTTTAGTATTTTTGCAAGAAAGAGACAGATAATAATCTTTAAAAGCTTATAGCTTCCTTGATATTAGTCGGATTTTAATTTTGTTTTTAAACATTATTACAGTATTAACAGTATTTTCATATTCTGAAAATAAATGTGAAAAAAAATTTTCATGCATATTCCCTATTGGTATGTATGCGTCTGGACACTCCCGTTCAAAAAAATAAACAGACCTGGTACCCGATTCTGTATTTTAAGTGAGATTGCAAACTTCTCGCATTTTCATCTCACGTGAGTTTACTCGCCTGATTCTGTAAGGTTGTAGTGAAAATACGAAATTACTGGGTGAGATGATTTGGATCATAGATAATATATAGTAGTTATCTCTATGAATATAGTAGTGTTTGACATTGGCATCCATGTAATAATAAACAGCTTTGCTTTGATTGTTTAATTTTTCAATATTTCACTTTGTCAACATAAATGTGACTGATAAACAAAAGCAAATAATTTTAAATTTCATGCACGCCGACCTCGACTTTGGACGAGATAGATAGATAACCAAAGAATACGTATATACATTCTTTGACATTACCATGAATAATATTTATCTATTCTTCATGGACATTACCATTCGTTGTTTTAAGCCATCGATTATTTCTCTCTCTCTCTCTACTTCTTTCCTTTCTCTCTTGGAATTCACTTATACGTTATGAAATTCCTTGTCGAACAAACTCACGTGAGATGGCTCACATTTTCACTATGGTGAAAGTTACGGAATCGAGAGAAATGCTCACATTTCTAGTATTTTCACCAGGTTTCAGTTACAGAATCACTACCCTGAAATGTTAATTTGCTTACATTTCATAAAACTCCTCACTTTTGCAACTCTCTGTATATGATTTATTCATAAACAAAGATAAGTAGTATATTTTTTAAATGTGAAAAAAGAAATGGAAGTTTTATATTTTCTATTTATGTAAACAATTTATGTAAACAAAAACATTTACTACAAGAATAATCAAAATTGTGAGAGACTGATTCGGTTTAGATCTGTTCAATTTTATTGAACGGGAGTGTACGTGCTCTAGAACGTGCAATTGTAATTAGATCCTTTCGGTATTCGATATTCCGGGTTCGTTAATGAGCAAAGTTGGACAAGGGAAATGAGTGTTTATATACATTTTAAATTTAGTGGCTGTGAAATATGGGAATATTTAAAAAAAGATCATCGCGTTAGTTATAATCTAATGCAAAGCTTTTTAGTCATTAAGCTTTTTAGTAATCATTCAAAAGTACCATATTTCCCAACAGCGATATCAAACCTAAAATAGTATTTTTAATTTTTCATCGGTAATGCGATTTTTAAAGATTTATAATCCCGTAAGTAAGACAAACTAGACTCGTAATGAGAAGGCCCGCAAACGGACCCTATCTACGACAAAGGTTTTACCTACAAAAAAAGCGCGAACATGAGGCATTCACATTTGCAACGTGAGCTGTGTACGATAATGATTAAGAAATTAATCGAATGCCCAACTTGCAAAGGTCAGGTGCAACGGCGTTTATCTCTGTTAAAAGGGCCAACGAAAGTACGAGCGAACCACGGTAAACGTTGCTGGTGTAGACATTGGTTTCGTTATTTTTCGTTGAAAAAAATTAATATTTCGCTTCAATTTCCTTATTATAATTGATATTTGGACCTAAATTTAAAACATAAATATTTCTTCCCTATATTGACAAACAAAAATATTCAATACACATAAAAAGATTTTCTTAGGAGAATCGTACTACGATTTTCTTCATAATTTGATGCTATTGATCAATCATTATAGATTCACGAGAGATAATAAAAAAATATTAGTATTAATGCTAGCGTGTAAGCAAATAAGAAATACGAAATTTATTTTTATATTTAAAAAATGACGATATGCATTTTAGATAAATTACTGGTAAGTGAATAATTAAATATTTTTGTTTGTTATGTATTTATAAATAGATACAATTTTTTTCAACTTACACAAACGGCTTTGCATGATGAATCCAAAGCACTCCGCCATAATTTACAACCAGATGTACACTGCAACAAAAGAAAATTATTTTCATTTATATAATTATAGTCATTAAATTAAAAAAAAAAAATTAGGAAATTCAATTTAAATTCATTATCAATTACTTATGAAATATTTGTGATTAATTGTAGCATCATTTTGTTATCAGATCACGTATGATGGTTTTAGTTTACTAGGAATAAACGGGTCTTCATCTACACCATATCAGTGGAAACTCCCGGTATAGGTCGATGTTCAATCATCAGGTCATGTATTATTGTTGACTCGAATGATGTAAATAACGTGGACGAATTTAGAAGACTATGGGGTACAATAGTGTGACCTTCAAGCGAAATGGTATCATTCTAGATACCATTTCTTGAAAATCTTTGAAAATCTTGTTGCTAATGTAACAATTACTTTCTTTTTGGAGTAAAAATAAACTATTTTTTTAAATCAAATGGTACACATAGCCACAAAAGTAGCGCTTATTTTTCAAAATTTTATAATTGATTTGTGCCTTCTTTATTCTGTTTTCGAAAAAATGCTACAGAAAAAAGCTGTTCATTATAAATATACTAACAATTTTTATGCGAAACATTTTCCCAAGAACCAAAGGAATAAGGTACAAATCGGCTAAAAAATCGGCCAAGAGTCAGTGACAAGAGTAATAGTGCAAGAGTCAGTGACAAAATATTTACAACAATATTGCAAACGTTTGGCATAGGTATAAATCGCTGGCGCACAGCATTTATAATTCACTGATGTGTGTATGCAAGTGGCTAATAAACGCTTTCAATTTAGTAAAGCAACAAAGAATCTCAAAGGTACAATCTTTGAATCCCTACTAAATACAAAATTTTCGATCGGCGTTTTTAGGTATTTTTGTTAAATGAATAGATAATGGATATACCCATTAGTTGGAAAAGGGTGTTACGTTGTTACAAAGACAACCATAAATGAATTAGATACTTCGCAAATATATACTTCCCCTTGAAATTATTCCTAGAAATCATTTCAAACAAAATAAGTTTGGTCACGTAAACATCTCCCCTCAAACCAGTTTTTGAGTTAACTAGTTTATATTTTGTTTGAATTTTGGTAAAAATCAATTGATTTACGACAATAGAAAAATTAGGTTTAATAGATTGATCTTTTATAGGGTGTATTTTTTTTGGACGCTTGCACGATTTCAGCGCTATCAAACATTGTTTTTAATGGTCGTCTTGACGCTTTGTATGCTGATAAAGGGCTTAAATAAACAAACGTTTATACAGTGTTCGTTTTGATAGTTAGTACGAATTACGATTTAGCGCTGACGCTTTTGCTGCCTTACCTCGGTAGATAAAGCGTCTGTGAGCGTGGTGTCTATCGTGGAACTCAACCATTGGAGAATACGCTATGTATTACTTGTAACAGACTGGTTCATGCTTTCAAGTAGCCCTGAGTCTATGCTTTGCATTGCACATTACAATAAACTAAAAAAGAGTGAAAATAACAACTAAATGAGTTAATTGCTTAAATACCCGGTGTATACTGAATTTACGAAAAAAATGTTTTAAGCAAAAGTTGTTTATTTTTAAAAAAGGAACATTTTTGTTTTTAAATTTTTGTTCTACCTCTTACGGTTTTAAAGATAAACAGTTTTGCCCATTTTGCCCAAACATGGTTCGATTTTGGCCATTCTCGAACTTGACCTTACTTTTCAGCTCTAGAATATACATACAAAATTTCAGCTCGCTATCTCTTTTCGTTTTTGAGTTATTGTGTTCACAGACAGGCAGCTTATAAAGTTGAACTAGACTTAATATACCCTGGTATATATTATACAGGGGGAGTCGAACCAAGTGGATAATAGCACACACCTCCACTTCCTTCCACGATTCTATCATTTTTCTACAACATCCAATAGAATACAATACATTATAACAATACGAAGACCACTCAAAGACATGATATAAGCCACAACCAAAACACTCAAATCAACGTGCGCACAAAAATAAAGCAGGCGGGCTCTATTCCAAATTCAAAATAATCAAATCCGGGAACGTAAGCAGCGGAGGGCAAAAAAAATTTAATTTGAACGATTAGGCAAAATAAAACTGGGGGCGCATATATCCAAAGCGTTGCTTAGGCCCAGTTCTTCACCAACTTCTCTTGTCGATTTTTTATCGTCAATAGATAGTATACTACAAACTGCTATATCTCTCTCCACATTTTTTGGTGGGGCTTCCTCATCTTTTTTGTGGCACTGTTTTGTGGCAAAACAGTGAATAATATTCATAACTGTTCGAGTGGTTGGTGATTGTCTACCTTCAAATGCCAAATATGGATATATTATATATGATAAGTTGTAGCTTAAGGAACAAAGTTAAATTTTATAACAATTAAAGAAATAAATTAACATAATATTATGGTAAAAAAAATTAGTAATATACTTTATTTTTATAAGTCAAAGTCAAGTTTTCGTTGTTTTTCTTTAGAAAATGTGTCAATTATATTTTTAATGTTATTTTCATTGTCAATATTTATATAGCGGCAGTTGGCTTTCGACTATTTTTAGCAAAATATTGTCAGATTGTCAAAATACTGACAGATTTTCTAAAGCAAAACAACAAAAACTTGACTTTGACTTGATTATAAAAATAAAGTATATTATTAATTTGTTGTAATATGATGTTATTTTATTCCTTTATTGTTATAAAATTTAACTTTGTTTCTTAAGCTACAACTTATATAATGTATCATATTTGTATATATGCGCCACCCGTGTAAAATTTCTAGATTCGCCCCTGGATAATAAATCTGTTATTGTTTTTAACAAGTATTATGTTAACAAGTATTTAACAAGTATTCTGTTTTCCTAATTTTTCAAAATAAATATTTTTTGCCTATCCGTTGCTTACGTTGCTTACGTTAGAATCTTGGACGGAAGTGGAGGTGTGTGCTAATATCCATTTGCTTCGACTCACCTGGTATATACCGGGTATAAAAACCCAAATAGTTTATACGATTTTTGTTCGTTTAAAAGTTATGGTGTCGTGCATTGATTCTACATATTTACAGATGCAATTTTAAGGCACGAAACGCCATGAGAGTATTCTAAACTAAAAACTTTAAACAACGGTGTATGAATAAACATTAGGTACAGATATTATTGTAGGTTTGTTAACAATTTTGATTGTATTTTTCATTCATTAAAATATAGTGATATGGTTTTTTTATAGGTCACTATACTTTTAAATAACTAATTGAATATTATTTATCACCAATCTTTAAAATATGTAGGTTAAACTTATTATCTAATGTTCAATTGATTGTCTATTTAAAGACCTCTCTCATACTATTCTTGTACAAATAGCGTCAAAAGTCGAGCTATCATTTCAAAATTTTAAAATTTATTATTTGATTTTTGAAAAAATGCTTCGGATAAAAGTTATTCATTATAAATATACTAACAACTTTTATTCGAATCATTTTTCCGAAATCCGAATAAATAAGGCACACATTTGTAATGTACTCGATAATAATAATAATTAGAAAGAGGGGTACCGCAAATGGGTCCATAGCACCTAGACCAAGGGGTCCTCTGTGTCCTTCTTGAGAACAACCTGTCACCCGATGGCGAGATGTCTCCGGGTATGAGGTGCTTTTTAAGCAGATGAAGCTATAGGGTTCTGTTGAGGCCAGATGCCACACAGAAAGCCCACAACTGCTCCACCGGGATTGCTTCCAGGATTGATGGGTCCAAGGTTTCAGACTCAAACATTCTACTATACCTGACACCTTGCAAGTTTCTGCAGGTGAAAATAACATGTATGGGGTTTCATCGTCCTCCATAATGGCCCTAGATATATAGATACACTTCGACCATAAGGTCCATTGTGATGCCAAAGGATGTGAGGATGTCAGTGGAGTGGAAGGAATTTTTGTGTATAGACTATGAATTTGTAGGATATGCGGCTGCAGCCGACTATGATAGGAACTATGCCGATATTCATCTGGAGTTCGTGAAGGAAACTGCAGAAAACCTTCTCAAGCATAGCCGGTTACTTCGTTCTTTTCCATACGCCGACAGTTTAGTCAATTAACCGCCCTTTTTTTCCCTAATAATTGGCAAACTGTCGATGTCGGGATTCGAACCCATAACCTCCCGGTTTCCAAGTAAGCATACTGCGCAGACATAACGCCTTAGATCGCTCGGAGATCCTCAAGTTTTGAAGGTGGTAGTTCAATCGACAGTGTCCTGTCAAGAGCCCCCACCACCCTTCTCAACTGCATCCTATTGAGTTTGAACCGAGCACAGTCGAATGGCCTAGCAGTGCTTATGCACAACTTTGCCTGTCGCATGCCCTGCGATGTACTCGATACTAAATCTTAGATTTATTTCCTAAATATTACCTATGAGTACAGTACATTTTTCCCTGAGTTACCTGGTAACTACTAACAAACTTCAGGCAAAATAAACGTTTGCTTCTAATCTTAAATCATTACTTTTATTTAACATTTATAGTGTAAGTTTCTGGATATCTTAGTTCCTATATTTTTGTCTCTCCGTAAAGGGGAATCTGACCCCGGTCTTCCGCGTGACAGGGGATACTGGGGTTTGCGATCGCGTCATACAGGGGTTGCGGGATTCGCGGACAGGTTGGAAAATCTTGCTTTCTACAATTTCAAAGTATATCGTATTTTACTGGGTTAGCAGCATTGGTATCTTCAATTTCATTTATTTCACAACACCTCCACCAAAAATATAAAATATTTAGTATACAAAATTGCAAAAATTAGATGAGTAATATTATCTTACTATTTAAATATTTTGTAACTTGTAATTTGCTGGCTAATTCGCATCATTAAAAAACGTTCCAATAAAAAATTGTTTAAAAATTTTTGTTGTCGAATAAATTCCTTTAAATGTACAATTTATACTATTATTATATATGTGGGTAGTATTTATATTTAAGTTGGTGAATGGTGTTATAACTCTATATAATAAGTAATAGGACGCGTGCGTGATAACTATTATAAGAACAACAAATTAATCACGTAAATTGTATTTATTTTTATTAGATGCGTATATTAAATATTTAAACTGATTATTAATATCTCTTACATCATATAATATGTTATTAAGGCCCCCCAACAACAACTTGCAGTTCTTATTTATTTGTGAAAAAACTACACAGTTATGGATCGTCGGATATAATTGCAAGTGTATGGTACTATGGACCACAGAATTTGATGTCATTGCTTAAAATTTTATAGTTGATTTGTGCTTTATTAATTCGGTTTTCGAAAACGGCTTCGGATAAAAGTTGTTCATTATAAATATAGTAAGGAATTTTTTTTTTCGTAAACCGAATAAATAAGGCACAAATCAACAATAAAATTTTAAAAAATTTCATCAACTTTTGTGGCCAAGTGTATAATAAGACTGAAGAGAACGTCAACATGTCGATTTTGTCTAAAATCTACTGTAGTTAACTCATTAATATTTAAAACACATTTTTTATTTCACATATTTTAAACAGGAACCGGAAAGTTAAATAATTTATGGAAGATTATGAATCAGAAATCGGCCAGAAACTTATTTTTCATAGTTTCTCTGCCCTTGTAAAGAAGAACGCCGATATCGATGGAGGCGGAAAACTTCAGTATTTTGACATGATTTTGATATCAATGTTTGATATAAACAAGTGAAAATAACAACTAACTGAGTGAATTGCTTAAATACCCATTATGTACTGAATTTATGAAAAAAAGTTTCAAACAAAAGTTGTTTATTTATAAAAATAGAACTATTTTTGTCTTTAAATTTTTGTTCTATTTCGTACGGTTTCAAAGATAAACAGTTTTGTCCATTTTTCCCAAATATGGCCCCATTCACGAACTTTGTAATTTATCGTTTTTGAGGTATCATGTTTGCATATAGACGGACAGATGCTTAACTTTGCGGAAATGGACTAATTTGGTCTTTTTATGAACACCTATACCAAAATATTTTTCTATTTATGTATATTTAATTGTTTTGAAAACTTTGTTTCTATCCCCAATACAAAATGAGCACCGCCTCCCTCTAAACTTTTCCGTTGTCCGATTTTACCCAAATATATTTTTGAGAAATTTTGCCATCGGTATAACACCAATGATCCTCTATTTTATCGTAGAGGTATTTCGCTAAAAGTTAGATCTGAATTATTACCAAATTTCGCTTTATAAATCAACTGTGCTACGGATGTATTTTTAAAAACAATTATTTAAGGTATCTTCTATAAAATAAAATAATAAAAAAAAAAACCTTTTTAAAAACAAGCTTTTATTTAAGTTAAAACGAATAAAATAAGTTAAGATTTTCGTTAAGGTAATTCAATGCCAAATGCTAGGTATACTTACTTAAGTGGACATACCTAACTACATACAATCCCGTTCAAAAAAATGAACCAACCTGAACTGAATTAATTATAGAGACATAACACTTTACATGTATTTACTTTACATATATTTTTTAAAGGCTTACTTTGTTTATCACTCACACGGATAAAAAATTTATGTTCTCTAAAAAAATAAAAATACAGTTTTATAATTCCATTTCTTTTTACACAATTAAAAATATACTACTTTCTTTGTTTTATTTACATACACACAAAAAAAAACTAATATTAATATTAAATATAATCACAACTGAGCAACATCGAAATATTGAATTATATAAATCATATTCATTCATATTTTGAAATTTGTACAGAATGCTCATTTTAAACAAAGCACCTGAATATGCCTTGAAGGAAATTTTGATTTCGTTTTTGGTTAAATGATCTGAATGAACTTTCAACTTAACCATGACCTTCAAGGTTATTTGAAGATCAACTTATGCTTTTCAAAGGAGAGCCCTTTTTTGACAAAATCGGATAGCTGACGAAACAGAACATTAAAACTGGTTAATTAAGTTTAAAAAAATATGTTTTGAGTCCTTAAAAGTAATTCTTTAAAACAATACTCTATGCGTATTTCTGTTAAAAATTGAAAACAAAACAGTTTGAGAATCTTTAAATTTTGACAAAATAAAGTAGTTTTAGTACTTGGTTTAAATAAAAGCTTGTTTTTTTAAATATTATTTGTATTTTAGGACTAAATACCTTAGTACAATTTCCCACCGCTTCCACTATTTCAAATATTTATCGACACTTCCACCAAATTTAGATTTCAGCGAATATTTTCGAAATCCATCTATATAGAACATTATTAGATATAATATATTGCATTGTCACGTGGCTTATACATGTTTACAAAATTTTAAAGCTCTATTAGAACTAGTCAAAATTTTGATTGCAAGATTTGACCCATAATAACTATAACGTGTATGAGAGTGAAGTTTGTAAAATAATAATTGGTAATTATTTATAGTTATTGCAATTTATATTTAGCTTTTTTTATCATTTCATATATATCATCGTTTTATTTTCTTTGATTCAATATTAAAGATGCCAGTCAAACAAGTCATTCACATTTTATTGAGATGATAATAAAATAATAAGTAATTCTAATTCTAAAATTTAATATTTTAATCTATAAATGTTATGGCTATGTATGTAGTTGTATGCTATATGATCGGTCATAAGAAGAAATGTTTTCAAATGAATCATTCATTCATAAAATTAGTGTAACTTACATCTGTATTATAAAAAAATACAGGGTGTCACATACCCTATTGTTTGATGTGAAAATATATATAGCGAGACTATACAATATGTTATATGGGGGAGCAAAATGAAAGTGACAGTCGGCAATCACATTGCTCACAATAAATACGACATTAACGTTTATGTTTTCACATCATACCTGAGTCTCAGACTCAAAATTTTTTATACCGGTATATAATATATACAAGAGGTATATTCAGTTTAGTTCCCATTTTGTAACTGTGGAAAATATTGATCGGAGAAAGAAAATTTTGGTATAGGTGTTCAAACATTTGATGTCAAAAAATGGTATAGGTATTTATAAAATGGCCTAATTAGTCCATTTCTGCAAAGTTGTCCGTCCATCCGCCTGTAAATACGATAAGTCAAAACCGAAAAGAGATAACTGAAATTTTTTATGTGTGTTCAAGTAGGGTCAAATTCGTGAATGGGCAAAATCGGACCATGATTGGGCAAAATGGTCAAAGCTGTCTATCTTTGAACCCGTAAGAGATTTAAAGACGAAAAATGTTTCTTTTTTTAAAATAAACAACTTTTGTTTGAATCTTTTATTCATAAGTTAAATATATACGGGGTATTTAAGCATTCAATTCAGGTAGTTGTTATTTTGACTTGTTTTATTTATCCATTTAATTTAGGGTAGTTAGTGTTTTGCTTTAAAATAATTTTAACGTCGTTCATTACGGACGTTGAGAGATCGTAAGACGGGTTAACCTTCAACTGCAAAAACCATTTTGGGACAACTGCCCCATTTTTTTACGGGGGTACATATTTTCGTTTCCTTGATATCTTCCCAACCGTTTAGTTTATTGGAAAAGTTGTTCGGAGCAATTTTGTATAATTGATTGGATAATTTTTTCCTAGCGTCAATAGTTTAGCCAGAAATAGCGAAAAGTAAGGAGAATGGAGCACCAAAAAGGGGGGGGGGTATATACATCTTTGAAACCGTAAGAGATAGAAAAAATTTGTTAACAAAAAATCTTCTTTTTAAAATAAACAAGTTTTGTTTGAAAAAGATTTTCATAAACTCAATAGTTTTCTCATAATTTGTGATTTTATGTTCCTCGGATATACAACTCAGTATATACTGGGTTGTATATCAAAAAATCTTCTTTTTAAAATAAACAAGTTTTGTTTGAAAAAGATTTTCATAAACTCAATAGTTTTCTCATAATTTGTATATGAGAATGATTATATGTTCCTCGGATGTACAACTCAGTATATACTGGGTATTCAAACATTTAATTCAGTTAGTTGTTACATTACTCTACAGGTGAACATAGAATCTCCTTCTTTTTTTGGAGTTGGTTAAAATTTGTGTTGATTTTGCCATCTCCACAGAAACTGTACTCTACTATAAGATAACTATAAAATTATTTTATTAAAATTTTGTTTTAATTTTGAAATGTCAATTTTCATTGTCGTTTCCATAGTAACTATAACTATAATCGTTATACATCGTTCTATTTTGGCTATTAATAAATTTAATTTTTGCAAATACTAAAGTCATATCAGATATTATATTTCATTTTGATCACACTAAAATTATGACCGCTAGAGAGTGATTTATGTGCTACAGCTCCTGCGTAACGAATTTTTTGAGATATAGCTTAATCCCCTCTGATACTGAAATATGTGTTAAGGTGTATATTTGAGCATAATAAGTGGTTTCTTGGTAGGTATTTAATATTCTTGGAAAGTTCCCAGGTATTTTGACAACATGTTATATATAGACTTGCCAAGTAAAATTTTAAAAATAAAAATATTTCATATACTGATAGCACCTTTATGTACTATTTTGTACTTTTTAACCCGACTTCAAACAGGAGGATGGTTCTCATTTCGTCTGTATTTTTTTTTTTTAATGTGTGTCACCTCAGAACTCCGTCATTTATGAACCAATTTTGAATTTTTGTTTTAAAGGGTTTGGTTTCCCATTGGCCCCATTGGCACCAAATCGCATTTTGATGAGGGGATCCCGGGAAATCGAGGAAAATCCTCATTTTATATGTGATAACCGATTTTTCCGAATTTTTTTGAAAGGGTATACTCATTCATAATGGGAAAATAAGAAAATTTTTTTAAAAACCGACTTGTTGATGATGATTTACAAAACTGACATCAAACTGACTTTGATGTTTTAAAAAAAAAACCGACTCCAAAAAAAAAATTTTTACAAAAAAAAAAAAAAAATGCATGTAAAAAAAACTGAAAATGTGTTATAAAAAATGCACTAAAAATTAATAGGTCGTTTAGTAGGTCTATCCATATTTAGACAAATAAAATCAGTTATAGATCTTCAAAGTCACTAAAAAGCGAGAAATAAACCCTATTTTGACAAAATGGAAACCCGACAAAGTAAAAAAAAAAGAAAAAGTAAAAAAATAATTGCATATTCTTGTGCCAATTTTAGTTCACCCAAGCTAAAATTTTTAAATATATATGTACAATTATTGTTATTTTTGGAGTCGGTGTCAGCATAGAGAAATTCACATTACTTTTGGACATCGCCTCTAAAAATAACAATAATTGTACATATATATTTAAAAATTTTTGCTTAGGTGAACTAAAATTGGCACAAGAATATGCAATTATTTTTTTACTTTTTAGTGCCTTTTTTGTTATAGAATATTTGATTTTTGAAGTCGGGTTTCCATTTTGTCAAAATATAGTTTATACACATTTATGCGCGTGTGAAAATTAAAAATAAAACAGTCCACGCATTGATAATGATTTCTGGAACTATATATACCAGGTATTTATTTACGCAATTAACTCGGTTAATTGTCATTTTTATTTGTTAATAATATCTTTATTATTAATGATAGGAAATATGATCGTGACACTCTGTGTATGATATGTTACGTTTTATATGATAATACTTCATCTGATGTTACACAAATTAACAAGCGTGTTATAACTTTAATTTGTGCGAAATAGTAGCTATGGTTTTATTTATTTTATTTTTTAATTTTTTTGCAGATGTTGCTTTGTGTGTATGTAAAATAGGTCTTTAACCCCGTTAGAAAAAAACCATTAGATTCTGACTATCGAGATGAGACGAGATAATATTGTCGAGGGTCGAGACATGAGATAAGACTTTTGATCTCGCCTAAAGTTGAGACAGAATGAGAAACACATTGTCTTGAGATTTATCTGTTTCTTGATGATATTGAGAACAATTTTTTCTTTCAATGTACGATATGAGGATGACCCACAAGTTTTGAAATGAGACAAGAACTATAGATTGGGTAGCAAAGTCCCTTCTTCAGTTTCCAAACATATCAATAGTTACAATGGATCAAATAACTACTTCAAGCAAAAAATGCGTAGGACGATTTCTACAAGTTAAATAATAGGTAATTTTTGTGTTAATATATAAAAATACCTAAAGCGAATGAAGAAATCAAGTTACAAATTTTTTAGAGCTTTTGTTTCATTTCTAAATTTGAATTCGAGAGCGTTAAGAAACAAAGTTCAAATCATCCCACAGTTTTAATAAGATAATGGCTCTCGGTCAAATATTCGAAAAGTTTGGAAAAATGATCTTTGAATCATTCGGATGAAAAATTTTCGGATGAAAGTCCCTAAAAATGGAAATTTTCATATTAAAAGTACGGGGTTATTTAAAGTACAATATTGTTCCTTATGAAAATACCACTTATTTTGGAAATAATTTTTCCAACAAATAAATGAGTTACGTTTAATTACAAAGAGAAAATATTTTTCAGATAACTATGATTTCTATCGAATCCGTTTTCTGAAAAAAAGTGGTTAGTTGTTTATAAGGAACAATAATGTAATTTCAAGTTTCGCTGTATTTCTTACCATTTACGAAATACAGTTTAGGAATGGGTGCAAATATAGTAAAAATAGATTTGTTAAACAGTTTGAAGCTTGTGAAAAAACCGAGTTTGGTAAAATGTATGAAATATACTCCTTCAAATTTCTAAAATTTTAAGCTATCAACGATTAAAAAACAAATTTTCCTTATGGAAAAATATATGTTTTTTAAAATTTAAACTTCTAACAACTATGTTAATAAATGAGACACTGTGATAAATATTTCTTTAAAATATTCATTGTCTTATACAGTTTATTAAAATTAAAAAAACAGTGTTATCGAACGTTAGAGTTAATTATTTTAATCAGTATAATTGAAATCATTTTGTTTTACACGCTAAAAAAATTTACGACAAAAAATGATTTGAATTTATAGTGGATTTAAAAAAATTAATGATTAAAATGAAAGACTTTATAGTGAATTTTGTAGAATTTTATGAATGTACTATATCTGGCGTATGAACGGCCTTAAACTTAATTTATTAGGCTGAAAATATAATATACAATTTTTAAACGATTACGCAATTATTATAACTTTCAATAATGATTATGACACATGACCTTGATTTTAAAACTAATAATTAATTAATTAAAACTGATAAATAATTTTTATACACTAAAAACAAAAAAAATTACATTTCATTATTCGAATAGTGTTTTCAATGATTTAATCACTTAAAATAAAACAATATCTTAACACAAGGGGCGTTAAATTATAAATTATCATAAAAATAAAAACATTTTGTTGTATACCAACAACCATAGGGGTGGTTTAGTGTTAAGTTACACACTAACTAATGTTTTATTTATTGTAAACATGCATGTAATTTACTCTATACCACCCCCGTGTTTACAAATTTATTTATATCATGTAAAAAGCTACAACAAATTGTATTCACAGTTTACAAAAGTTAACATTTTATTTAGTCTTCGATTCTTCGAAATATTTGTAAACAGTAGTCGCTTGTTGAGCTAATGGATGTTTATGTTAAAATATAAAACCATAAAAGTTTTTATTCTGACGTTAAGGTATTATTATTATTATTATTACTTGGAGGTTATTATTCACTGCGACCAATATGATCTATTGTGACCCCCTACTACTGCTCTGTTAACTAAACTAACTGCTCCTCAGCCAGTCTCAATTCTCGGAGGAATTTGATGATCTGGGTGGGGTGCAGGGATGGTAAGTCATCCTCCTGGAGTAGGTACTGGTCAAAACAAGCAGCCCTTCTTCGTGCTACGGCTTCACATTCAAGTAGGAGATGAGTTGGAGTCTCTTCCTCCAGCTCACAGAACCTGCGTAAGATGATTCCCATTTTACGGAGGTGCCCATTCAGGCGGCAATACCCGGTGAGAAAGCCTCTTAGGATTCGTAGCTCATTTTTTGTGAGCTTAATGCAGGTTTCGAATCTCTTTCGGTTATACTGCCCGAGAAGGATCTTGGCCTGCCGTAGCCCTGGGGAATCTTCCCAGAGCTTGGTTCTTTCTGCTTCCTCTGCCTTCCAGAGGGCTGTGTTGAGGTAGGCCTCGCCTATTCCACAGGACGGCTCAGGTCCCATGAAAGGGTCTGACGATCCTTTCCTTGCCAGTCCATCAGCAGTCTCATTGTCATTATCCCTTGCCATTTCAGAGAAACGTCATTCTCCTTGCCTAGCCTGTTTAGCAGGTCTAGATAGATTTTAGAGGCTGTCCTGGACGGGACACTCTTCTACCATAAGGTCCATTGTGATACTTAAGAATGTGAGGATGTGAGTGAAGAACAAGGAATTTTGTGTGTAGATTAGGAATTGGTAGGATGTGCGGCTGCAGCCGACTTTGATAGGAACTATGCCGATACTCATCTGGAGTTCGTGAAGGAAACTGCAGAAAACCTTCACAAGCATAGCCGGTTACTTTGTTCTTGTCCATACGCCGACAGTTTAGTCAATTAACTATCTCCTTTTTTTTTAATAATTGACAAACTGCCGAAGTTGGGATTCAAACCCATAATCTTCCAGTTCCAAGTACACACAACGCATTAACAAACGCGGCTATTTGGCAGGTAAAGGTATTATAGTGCACTGGTAAATTCATTTATTTTAAGGATTTGATGACATTGAATTTTGATATTTAGGTCCAGTATCCTTTATTTAATTTTAGAATCAAATTTTTGATCAATTTTGAAGCGGCATATTTGCAATCAAAGTTGAGATTTTTAACATGAACGGTATACGTAAACGGTTTAGATAGATAGATAGATACATCTTGGGGTCTAAAAAGTATTGCACTTTGACCTTATGGTCCATTATGCTCCTCCTTCTACTTCAGTCCGACGAGATTCGGTTCTCTCATATGTTGGAAATAGCCAGGAGTTTGCTTATCAGGTCTTCCTGAAGGTTGATATGCACCAAATATCCTGTATCTGTTGTAACCCAGAGGTTCGCAGTCAAAGATTATGTGGCTGGATGTTTCTTCCTCCTCGCCACACAATCTGCACACACTCTGAAGCACTATTTTCCCGAGCTCCTGCCGCGGTACTTTTTCGCAGTGATCACGGTGTTTAGCATTTGACCACTCGTTAATCACTTGTTTACATGCAATCCTTGGAATTCCTAAAATAGGGTCTGGGTCTATGAAGTGCATTCCGACTGCTTTCTTTACTAAGGCGTCTGCTTTTTCGTTTCCGATAAAATAGGATGTACGGTTTGCGTACATCCTTTTTTTTTTTATAAAACCGGAAAACTTTTTAAAAAATTCTTTTTTCGAAACTAATATTTTATAAAGTTGAAGTTAACAAATGAATTAAATAATGAATAATCATTGTCAACACAAGTCTTGCAAAATACAAGATATAGTACATTGTATTATAAATGTTAAAACACCATATATGCTATTAGATATGTTTAATTGGCGTAGCTGTAATAAGTAAGTTTATTATACTTTATTATATACTTTTTACTTTGACTGTCAGGACTGAACTACCTTAGAGGTAGAGGTAGATTGTAAAGGCTGCCCTGGACGGGCTACACTTCGACCATAAGGTCCATTGTGATGCTTAAGGATGTGAGAATGTGAGTGGAGTGGAAGGAATTTGTGAGTAGACTAGGAATTGGTAGGATATGCGGCTGCCGCCGACTATGATAGGAACTATGCCGATATTCATCTGGAGTTCGTGAAGGAAACTGCAGAAAACCTTCTCAAGCATAGCCGGTTACTTCGTTCTTGTCCATACGCCGATAGTTTAGTCAATCAACCAACTACCTTAAGTATACACAATAGAAAAAAGTTTAAATCATTTACAATTGTTTATACTTATAAAAATATAAAAGTTGGTAATTATTTTAACTCATTTGAGATTCTTAATTTTCCCAAGGGATAGATTTCTTAAAGGAGTACATTAATGTACGTAATAACGCCATTATTGTGCTAATATTAGAGTAGATAGATGTTTTCAAATATCTTAAAAACATCTTTATCTAGGTCTAGAAAGTTAAATATCTTAAATTTATAGACTCTTAACGATGTTCCAGCATGAATCCACTTTTCGACAGATTTTGCTCATTTTTTTCCACAGGCTAAAAATAACGTTTTCTAATAAATCCCGATGTTTTAGAATTTTTGACCGTTTAGAACGCGAGATAATTAATAGCAAAGTTATTATTCACACTCTCTCATTAGAAGCATGCAAAACTTTATGCCCACCCAATTATTACCTGTTGTAGTAAAAAAAACACTCGACAGAATTTAAAAAAAAAACTAGAATAGTAAATAGTAATTTTTTTAAAAAATCGCATTTTATCATTTTGTTTTCGAAATATAAAAGTTTAAAATTATTTTTTTTTTCAAAATAATATTATTTTGTGTATATGAACAGTGAATTTGTCTATGTGTTGCGTATGTGTGTTTATGTATTGCTCTATAATAAAATCAAACCGGTTTTTTGTCCTGATTATAGAACACAGTGCTGGAACATCCTGAACTTTAAAGTCCATAAAAATTATGTGTAATATGTAAAAAAAAGTGTGTGTTTGTACTTATTCATGCACGTAAGAAGTTATACTTCTTTTTAAATAATTTATTAAAATAATATTAAATAAGGTCAACACTACTATTAAGACGTAAAAGTTTAATAAAACGATATAGTAGTGAAAAACTATAATCGAAAAAATATACATTGTATCTAAAACCATTGATTCTATATTTTAGCATGGTATAGAACAGAACCCAGCGTCACTTCTTCCGTTAAAATTAGAGTTTGAAAGACTGGCAATAATTCCCTTATTTACATTAGAATCAGAGTTAGTAAAGTTTATCAAGACCAGGCCTGGTTTATCAATATATACATTTAACATACAAAGTTTACGAGTCCATAAAAATGATATCATTGATAATGTGGCTCATAATTCTAATATTCTTCTTTTATCAGAAACATGGAGTAATAATGATGAAGACATTCCTGTACCTAATTTCAACTGTATAGTCAAATACAAATGTTCTAATGTAAGAGATAATTTTCCAAAATAATAACGATCATTCATCTTTCGTTCATATAATGTATAATATTGTCTTGTAATGCAGAGTGTAGTCACACTGCTTATGTGACAGATAGATTTCTGACTGTTTCGTTAAAGCATATAATTTATGTATATTGTTGGATTCTCATAACGCTCTAAAAGAAGTATAACTTCCAAAACCGTGGAAACTTCACTTTTGTTTATTCGGGTCTCTACTTTGAGAAATTGTAGTAACAATTCAATAAAGTGTAGGTATGTATGTTCCCTATGGACTCCAAAACGGCTGGACCGATTTTGATGAAATTTTCAGGCAATCTTTAGACTAGTCCAGCGAGTGATCCTGTGAAGTTTGGTAGCGATCGAAAAAAAAATTGTTATTTGGCAATTTTGTGTCATCTGGCTATAGAATTTGTGCTGCCCGTGCAAAGCCGGGGCGAGCCGCTAGTAAAATCTAAAATTAAATTTTTTGCCTACCTCAAATTTTATAGTTTTTTGTTTCAACAAACAATGATGTAAAAAAATCAAACAATTAACCGAATAAACACCGTACGTGTAAAAATCTAGTGGCTTCTAGTCAATATATTAAATATTAGAGCTCAAGAAAATAATTTTTTGTTGTTGTAATTTTACCCATTTCCTATATAAATTTTCTAAAAATTAGATCTGCATTTTTTTGGTATGATCAACCGATCTAAAGGCATCTCGCGGAGAGTGGGATGTGCGCCATCCGTATACAGAATAATGCTATATTTATACATTATTACACATTACATTTACATAATGATCAAATTTGTAAGAAATTTATAATTTACTAGTTTTGTAATAATATCTAATGACATATGACGCATAGGAAACGATACATTAGTAAAATGCCAATTTCGTGACCTTTGACAGTCTTTAAAAGTCCAGAATAAAGGTTTATGCAAAAATTCAATTCAAGTTATTTTTATTGACTTTTAATTTGAACTAATTTGAGATTAAATTTCAAACTTTGCCCCAATTCCTAGAACAATTATTTGTATTTTATAAAAACGTATTTCGACTACAAGGTAGTCATCATCAGTATGAATTAGCTAATCGTAACTATCTCTGGGATATGGAGTCAGAGATATGTTGCTCGTAGTTAATTTGGTGCGTGTCTCACAATAACATTAAAAAAGTTTTTTCTATTATATAATCTGACTGAGGTAGTACTTGAAGGATTATTTGAGTTGACTGACCAATTAAGCCCATTAAGACCACCACATTTAGTGGCGGTATCGTTTTCTGATCGAAGCTAACCTTGATATTCAGGTATTAAATTTTGAATATGGTTTGATTTTATTAAATCAAAATTTGGAATCGGGCCATTGTCTAAATTCATTATCGATTTTTTTTTTTAAATTGTGTATGTAGATACTTTCGTATGCATTTATTTCTGTGGGGTTTTGTACCGATTTTAGTAGTTTTAAAATCGATTTATCAATTTTGTGGTTGTTCCCAATAACGTGCGCAGCTATACCAAATTAGCAACGAGCAACATATCTCTGACTCCATATCCCAGAGATAGTTACGATTAGCTAATTTATACTGATGATGACTACCTTGTAGTCGAAAAACGTATTTATAAAATACAAATATTTGTTCTGGGAATTGGGGCGAAGTTTGAAATTTAATTTCAAAAAACCTAGAGTTCTCTTTGATTATTTTAATAATCTTAATTTGAACTAATTTGGTCAATGTGTAACTATAAATAAAAGTATGGGTGCTCAGATTTTAAATATATGCCCTAAGCTTTTATTCATAGTCACATGTTGGTAAGATTTAAGACTAAAAAATCTAATTAAATTTCCCACCGTTATTCTTTGAAATAAGAATTTGGTGGAAGTGTAGAAAAATATTAGGAAGTAGTGAATATTTATCTACACTTCCACCAAATTCTTATTTCATAGAATATTTTCTAATTTCGTTTAAATAGAACGATTTTTGATATACTATATTGCATTGGCTTATGATTTATACACGTGTGCAAATTTCTAAGCACTAACTCAATTAGAACTAGTTTAATTTTCATTACAAGATTTTTCCCTCACAAACAGACAGAAAGAAAGTGAAGTTAAATAAAAGCTTGTATATTGATTGATGGGATATATATATATATATATATATATATATATATATATATATGATTACAAAATTTTTCCCTCACAAATAAACTAACAAAAGAAAAACAAACAGAAAGTGAAGTTAAATAAAAGCTTGTCTATTGATTGATGGGAATTTTCTTGTCAACATTTATATTAGCGAATTTCCTCCAAAGGAAATGCAGCTATTGTTTTTGTACCGATGATGGAATATCGTAAAAATTTATCTATATATATATATATATATATATATATAAATTCGCTAATATAAATGTTGACAAGAAAATTCCCATCAATCAATAGACAAGCATTTATTTAACTTCACTTTCTGTCTGTTTTTTTTTGTTAGTTTATTTGTGAGGGAAAAATCTTGTAATCATATACAGACTGTGTTGGCAAGCTTTTCCAATAGAAAATCAATGTTAAATATTATTTATTACTAGCTGTCTGTCTGGTTAACGATAAAGTCAGTCAGTACACATATAATGGTTAAATATGTTCATTGAATTCTTAACTTTAGTATGTGAATCACAAAATCCTCACTCTTAAATGACAAACAAACAACCATATGCATAAATGTGTATGGTTGATGACTGTGCATGTGATGAATCTCATTACATGTGTACTGACTGACTTCATATAGTAAACAGACGGACAGTCAGTAATAAATGACATTTAACATTGATTCTCTATTGGCAAAGCTGTCCAAAACAGACGGTACTATATATATATATATATATATATATATATATATATATATATATATACGAGTATATACGTTTATGTGTCTGTGGACTCTCAAGCAATTACAGTTACAGTTTTATTTCGATTGGAATGAAATTTGAAGCGCTTTTAGTATTTGAAAGGTCAACTTCGTTAATGGGTAAATTCGGACAAGGGGAAATTGGGGTTTAGAGAAAGGGGGAACAGAAAATTTGGCATATCTCTCTTAGTATTCGAAGAATCAATAAAATTATAAGAAGTAAAGATGTAGAAGTAAAGATTTCACTAATATTTACAGAAATATTTAATATTGAAAGTTAAAATTGTAAATATCTCAGAAAAATGATCATGTCATGAATTGTAGCAAACATGATTTTCCACAACTTTGCTTCTTATACATTTTTCGATTGTTCTAATAATAAGAGAGATATTTTATAATTTGTGTTTTCTTCTTTCTCTATGCCCCTTTTTCTCCTTGACCTATCATCTATGCTATTTATTTATTTATAAAATTGGCCTTGCAAATTACCAAAATCATATCAGATACGACATTTCATTTTGATCAGACTAAAATTGTGACCGCTAGAGAGTTAAAGATTATTAAAATAATCAAAGAGAACTCGAGGTTTTTTTGAAATTATATTTCAAATTTTGCAGCTATTCCTAGAACATTTGTTTGTATTTTATAAATACGTATTTCGACTACAATGTAGTCATCATCAGTATGAATTAGCTAATCGTAATTATCTCTGGGATATGGATTCAGAGATATGTTGCTTGTTGCTAATTTGGTGCCTGTGTCACATACTGATGATGACTACATTGTAGTCGAAATACGTATTTATAAAATACAAACAAATGTTCTAGGAATAGGGGCAAAATTTGAAATATAATTTCGCTAGAGAGTTATTTATGTATACTAAGGAAATTCGCTAAGTTGATGCAGCTCCTGTGTAAGAAATTATTTTAATTACTTTGAATGTACAGAATCCGAAAATAAACTAACAGACATACGTTTTGTATCACCCTATATGCATAATTTTATAGACGTTCCAAAATTAAATTACTTATCCAGACATAATCAATCACATGATTATTAACGGTAGCAAAAGGTTTGTTTTTTGTTTTGTTTTGTTTATACAAAAGTAGAGCGTCTCGTATATATAAGTAAAAAATATAATGTTAAATATCTTTAGCACATATAACAAACACTTGAAAATGTCACTGTTAACAATCATTATTAGATTATATCTTACTTAGAGAGTTCAGTTAAAAAAGTCATAGACACCCACATTATGCTAACACAAAAGTATACGTACCGACTGATTTTAAATGATTGAAAGTCATATAAAATACATGATTAAACATATACCGTGGAAAATAAAATTTGTATTATAAATACGTATTTCGACTACAATGTAGTCATCATCAGTATAAATTAGTTAGTCGTAATTTACTCTTTGACAATTAGAAATTGATAGAAAGTCGCGATCAATAGACAAAAATAAAAATAAATAGAAAATTAACTAAATTAAAATATACTAAATTAAAAATATAATAAATTTTAAATAGGGAATATGCATGAAAATTTTTTTTCACATTTATTTTCAGAATATGAAAAAACTGTTAATACTGTAATAATATTTAAAAACGAAATTAAAATCCGACAAATATCAAGAAAGCTATAAGCTTTTAAAGCTTATTATCTGTCTCTTTCTTGCAAAAATACTAAAAACGGAGTTTTACGTGTATTTTAAACGGTGAAAGTGTAATATGACGTCACATAATATATCAAGAAGGCTATCACCCTCTTTGTCTAATCGGGAATTTCAATCATTCATATCTCGCTTATTTTAAAAGTTATTTAAAAAGTAATTTTACCTTGATATTTTTCAAGTAAACATGCTTCAATTCAAGTGAAAAAAAATTTTCATGCATATTCCCTATTATATTGAAATTACTCTTGTTAAAATTTCTATCATTCACATTTATTTTTTCCGTCACACATTTGGTGACGTGAAATTGTCACCAAATTAGCGACGAGTAACATATCCTGAGACAATATAAGAGTAATTTTAATTAGAGTAAGGTAACAGGAATAAATGTGAATGAAAGAAATTTTAACAAGAGTAATTTCAATATAATTTAAAATTTATTATATTTTAAATTTAGTATATTTAGTATATTTAGTATATTATAACGAGCTGAAAATTTTATTGTGAGTTCTAAAGCAAAAAATTAAGGCCAAGTTCGTTAATGGGCAAAATCGGAAAGTGTTTCCCCCCTTTATATCTTTGAAACCGTAAGAGGTAGAAAAAAACTTTGTTTATAAAAAATCTTTTTCTCTTTAAAATAAACAACTTTTGTTTGAAATTTTTTTTCATAAACTTAATAGTTTTCTCATAATTTGTGCTCAAAGTTCCTCGGAAAGCAAAAAATGTGCCCATTTTTAAGGTCATGAGATATTTTTTTTAAATTGTGACAACAAACATTTACAAATAATTCATATTTTATAAACATTGAATAGGCAGAAATATTAACAATTCAAACATTAATATACAACTCAGTATATACTGGGTATTCAAACACTTTACTCAGTTAGTTGTTACATTACTTGTTATTATTATTATTAACTTGCCACAGCTGTGAGTAGACTCTCAAGTGGAAACGAAATATCCATGTCTCGAGACTGCAATGATTATCGAGTCGCAGAGAGTTTTCACGAGAGCAAAAGTGATCTCAAATGGACAATACCCTGAGACTGGTCTCGAGACTTTCTCTCGAGATTTTGTCTCAGGTGTACACTTATCTTTATAGGATTACTTGGAACATTCTCTTCTACACTAACAAGTTCTTAAAAAACACAAACCTACTTTCCACTGCCAATCAAATAAGTCATTTCAAATCACTCTGTATTTACCATTGTGTATATAGAGTTGAAACAAACACTGTTACAATAGAATTGAACTGATTATTATGTAGAGAAGTATAAAGAAGTCAGAAGAAACATTAAATTAAATAAAAACTTCTTCATTCACTTTAAAAGATAAGATCCATCATGAAGTAGGCATTCAATTTTATTTATTGTATACAAAACATTGCATTAAATGTGTTATTTATATTTAAATAAAGAGATTTCTTGCTCTTTTTGTATTTGTACGTTAAAATACATTACATAATGCATAGATTTTTCCATATATTTTTACGAGATAACTTTTTTATAGTCATAAAGATGTTTCAAATATAGTTGAAAAGCCCTTGGACAAAAATTATTTGGTTACGTTTATTTATAGACAGTTATAAATGTAAATATTCTCTTTAAACTTTACTTCTATCTCTTACGATTTCAAAGATGGGCATTTCGGATTTAGAGTTAAAGTTGGAGGGGGGGTCACAGAACAAAAAAATAATAATTAGAACAAGTAAAAAATCGTATTTAAAAAAAAAATTTATTATTTCAATTACTAAAGCACTAGAAAAGAGTATTAATCTTGGGAAAAGAATTTTTATCATTATTCTTGAAAAACTTTCATACTAAGAAATAGAATTAAAGAAAACTAGGTTTTTTAAGCTAATTAAATATTTGAATGGTCAATTTTTACAACTGGAAATAAAGTATTATTTAAGTTTAAAAAGTAAATAAATATAATGAAAACAAAAGTCTATAAAGAACTTTAAGATATCAATATTCGAGTAATTGCTAAAGATAATTTTACTCAATTGATAATTGAATTAATTTTCTTCAGATAGTTATTTTTATTCTTAATTTTAAAAAAAATTGAACATTAATTTGAATAATTAATTAAACTTATATCAAATCAACCATGATTATCAATAACCAATTGGAAAATATTTGTTACTCATGAATTGATAAAGATTGATTAAACCATAGCATTTTTCAGTAGTAATAAATTACGTAACACTCTAGATTTCATTCTCATCATTTATTTATCTCAATGTAAGATTTGAGTAAGAAGCAATAAAATTATAATTAAAAATGAAATTATATTTAGTTGGGGGGGGGGGGGGATCATGATAATAGTTACCTTATTCAATTTCAATAATTTTTGATACTATATCTAAAATATATAGAACTTGTTAGGAAAGAGGACCTTTAGCAATGGGAATTCCATTAGCCTGTTTCGTCGTTTAAACTAAAATCTACAATCTGACGTTTCATTTCACGCTGTTTTACATAAAGTCTAATCGTTGACCTGCTTCATTGATAAATGCAAAACGTTTAAGCAATATGACGTGTTAAAGTTCAGTAATTATGTAAAACAGCTAAACGTCGTTCAGTTGTTTTACATAACGGAGTTGTTATGTAAAACAACTAGTGGTTTTGTAAAATAGCGGATTCGAAATCCATCTGCGACATATACACAGCATACACATGGCGCTACCACTTGCCGAAAATAGCTAAAAATTCCATATTTTATTAATGTTTATCTTTTCAACAAATAGGGCAAAAACTGTTTTCTTGGTTTCAAAAAATTCGTCATAAAAGAATGTATCAATAAGTTGCTTTTGAAAACAGTTTTTTAATTTTTTGCTGTTTATTGCATTTTGTGCAAATAATAAAATAATCAAGTAATAAATTGTAGTAAACTTTATTTACGACAACTTAAGTTTTGATTACTTTTTTTTTGCTCTAAATTTATATAATATAATTAGATATAATCTGGATTTGGCTAGTAAAAAAGCACCATTCTTTTTTCATCAATTCTTTCTTAAATGAAAAATAATACACATCTTGGAGTGAGATCGAACCCACGATCTCTGGCTTTCTTGATAATTGCTCTTCCAATTAAACTATCGAGATGATATGCAGGTAGTACACAGACCTACCGTTTAGTTTACATCTTCTCATAGTAGATCTCCCACGAGTATGAGAGAGTACATATGTATACATTAAGCAATGTGTATGAGAAGGAGGTCTTATAGGTTTGATAAACAAACATATTTTTCAAAACAGTGAATAATATTCATAACAGCAATGTAATTTTTTGTTTACAGCAATGTAATTTTTGGTATATTAACTGTTTTTAGCGAATTTCCTGAAAGGGAATAGAGCTATTGGTCTCGTACCGACTTCAAAATTTTGCAAAAATTTTTGAAAATGTCCATCGATCCTACCTAGTAGATATCGAAAATTTATATATATTGTTGTAATGAAAATTATTGAGATTAATTTTTTTGATCCAACACACATTTTAATAGAAAAATTAAGTAAAATATTATGCAAAATATTTAACAAAACAATATTTTTCTCCTTGCAAAAAGGAGTTTTTTTTGAAAGTACAAAAAGAAAATAATATAGCTCGATTTATTTTTTTTCTTAAACTAAGTTTTTTTTTTTAAGTCGAAAAATGATAATAAGATTAATAAGATAATAAAGATAATAAGATACTTTTGATTTAAAGTTTTCTATTTTTGAAAAAAATCAAAAATTGAAAAAAAATTATTACATATAATTTAATTTAAAAAATTCAAAATCATACAAATTGAATGTTTTTAAATAACATAAATAGATCACAAATAAATAATTTTGTAAAAACAAGATAGTTTTTGTAAAACAAATAAACAGAAGTAAGCTAGCTTACAGTAATGAATGTATAATAAAATTTGTGTATAGATTTTGAATTCACACTGGCCGTGTTCGTTAAGTCGGTAGTTAATTATTAACCAAGCGGGGTGTGACAATGGGTCAAACCCAAGGAGAGGTATAATTTTTAATTAATTTTATAAATAGTCTGAACACTCCGACTACGTCCATGGGTGTTGATATACTAAAATATTCTAGAAGCCTCCATGCGAAAATATACTGTCAAAAACAAAATATTTATTCAAAAAACAATCATATTCTAGAACGACCCATGGCGGGTATATAAACCGGTGACCAGTGTCGATTCAAATCAGTTTTTAAATCGTGTCTGATTAGTTTAATATCGACTATTCTCTGTTAGTATCAAAGTATATAATTGTTGTTCAATCCAGATCAAGTTAAAGTTGGAATTTGTACAAGTAATTTGATCAAGTAATTCAAAGTTTGACATTGTGTGAAAAAAATTAAAATAATTGTTGAAAAATAAATTGGATAATCTTTTTTTTAAGCAATAAAATCAGGTTTTTTTTTTGTTTCGTAAAAACTTGTGTTTAATTTAATTTTTTTTTCTTTTCTTTAAACAAAAACGTGCGTGTTGTTTCAATTACAAAATATTTAGTAATATCTTTTACTAATATATTTTTGTTTTGTTTTTGTCGAGTATCGGAATCATTGCAGGTTCGGGCAGCGCTCCTTTGAGGATAAAGAGAGCCAGGAAACCGCGACAATATGGACATATATATATATGTCAGTAATCACTCTAGCGGTCACAGTTTTGACTGTTTTGAATGAAATTTGGTATTTGAAGCGCTTTTGGTATTCAAAAGGTCAAGTTCGTTAGTGGGTAAAATCGAACAAGGGGAAAGGGGGGTTTAAAGGGAGGGGAAAACACAAAATTTGACATATCTCCCTTAATATTCGAAAAATCGAAAAATTTATAAGAAATAAAGTTGTAGGTACTAAATTTTACTGTAATTTTTTCCTTATCATTTTTTCTGTAACCCTAATATTTACAGAAATATTGACGGTTTAAGATTGAAAATTAAATTCCTCAATTTCTCTGTACACATTAGAGTTTGAGCAAAAATGACAAGATAATGAATTATAGCAAACATGATTTTCTACAACTTTATTCCTTACGCATTTTTCGATTGTTCTAATATTAAGAGAGATATTTTATATTTTGTGTTTTCTTCTTTCTTTATGCCCCCATTTCCCCTTGACGTATGTCATTTATTAATAAAATTGGCCTCGCAAATACTAAAATCATATATTACATTTCATTTTGATCAGATTAAAATTTTGACCGCTAGAAAGTGATTAATGTATTTTAAGGAAATTCGCTAAGTTGAAGCAGCTCCTGCGTAACGAATCTTTTTAATAATGCGATTGAAAACTTTAATCAAAACATTCACGTCTTAAAACGATCTAACTATAATATTTATAAAAATATTTACGATTTTATTTTAAGTTAATTTCCTCATTCATTTTCATATCTGCGTTGTTGCTCTTACGTATCGCATTTTTTTATATCTATTTTTTTTTTACTAACACTATTTGTACCAATTTATTTTGCACTTGATTTTTTGTTGTTGCTGTTAAGAATTTTAGATACCTAAATATAAATTTTACATAAATTGATTGTGTTTTTTATGTTTTTTTTCTTAACTAGCCTAATCCAGATTTAATCGAATTATGAATATATTACTATAATATATGATTTAGAAAAATTTATTTATTTAAAAAATTAAAAAAAAAAACAACCATAAATATGAAAATTACTACATGTAGAACAAGGATAATAAATAAATAAATATATATATATATATATATGATATGTTTTTATGATTAACATACTCTCCATATATTGTGTGTTGTCATATAATTATGATATTATTATTACATTGTATTTATGATTATTCTAAACATATTATTTTAATAAGGAAGTTAAAAATTAACAACCCTTTAGCTCCTACTAAATGTACACTATCTATATGCTACTTACATATACATATTATAAATCAGCCTTTATAATATCACCACAGAGATCGTTGTAATCATATATTTAAACTGTAAGTATACGGAATGGTCCATTAAAAAAAATCATTCTAATTGAAAATTTTTAGAATTAATTTACCCGTAAAATAATTTTTCTTAAGAATTAGATGAAATTGAAGTATTAAAATACATTAAACTCGGTGTCTCTTATTCAAATTTTCAGACCGATTCCGAAGGGAGATATTCGCAATCAAAGTTTAGATATTTAACACGCATGATATTTAAGAATTAGTATATTAGTATAGAATATATATAGAACGCCTTTTAGTGCGGGGCCCAAAAACACGCAAACCCCAAACAACTCGGGGTATGACCGTTGAAGTGAAAGATTGTAGTACTCGGTTGTAATAGTTACCTTATTTAATTTCAATAATTTTTGACACTGTAACTCAAATATATAGAACGCCTTTTACTGCGGGGTAATTGTTCGATAATTTTTGACACTATGTCTAAAAATATAGAACTTGTTAGGAAAAAAGGCCTTTAGTAATTCTTAGCCCGTTTACAATAATTCTAAGCTATTCGTTTCATTTCACGCTGTTTTACATAACGTCTAATCGTTGACCCGCTGCATTGGTAAACGCAAAACGTTTAAGCAATATTACGTGAAAAAGTTCAGTAATTATGTAAAACAACTAAACGTCGTTCAGTTGTTTTACATAACGGAGTTGTTATGTAAAACAACTAGTGTTTTCGTAGCGGATTCGACCATCCATATGCGACACCTATATACAATCTTGTACAGTTTCGCTATAGATGTGGTCACATCAAATATATATTGCAATCTGCTCGCATTTATTGCATTCGTCGCTTTTAATTCATAAGCAAACATACAAACATTATATTTTAAAAATATGTTGAGTTTGTTGCCATAGTTTTTTTATTCGTACAGTTTTTTATGGACCACTCTGTATAGTAACTAAGCTACTGACCTACACTGCGTAGATAATAAGGTTTAGTGTTTTTTTTTTACACCCACTCTTGTAAAATAGCATTATTACGGTCTGCTTTGTAAGTAAAAGAAACAAATGTTGGTCTTTTTTTAAAAGAAAATAAGTTCCCGCTTCAACTTTAATTTTTATCATAGCATTAACTGAGATGTGATACACGTGGTACCAAAGGTATCAAGCTCGATCATCGATCACTCAAATATGAAAAAAAAAATGTTTAAATCTAAAATTATATTACTTTCAACACATTAAATTTTTCGTCTGAAGATAACTCAAATATGTCACAAAATAGAAATTACAAATTTGGTGGAAGCGTTGCTAAAATTTGAAAAATTAAAGTAAATTTTTTAGTTTTATACTATCTTTGAAACCATAAGGGTCGATCCACACTAAGCCGATCACGGTTCGATCTCGGTCTGGTAAAATATTATCAAGTTCATGTTCACATTATATTATCAAGTTTATGTTCGTTCTCGGTCCGATCTCGGTCTGATAATATTAAGCGGTAACATACGCTTCAGTGGGTAGTAGCTGACTGGACCGGGAACAGAGAGCATTCACACTAACATTCACATGCCGTTACAAGTTCGATCTCACTCAAAAATATTTTTATTCTTCGTGACTGGAGTGCGATTGGACCGGGACTTGCCTGTGACCGATAGTATGAATGCAAACATTGTTTTTTTAACTTGATCGGCACTATAGTGTGGATCCTCCCTAACAGGTATGAAAATTAATAAAAAGAAATATCTTCTTTGAAAATAAACAACTTTTGTTTGAAATCTACTATACTATAAAGCTAGAAGTGAAGCTGACTGATCTATACAAACTCTAAGGCACTTCTAGACATGATAGAAAGATGCGGTTTTTTGCATTCGCAAAAATTGCTTGAAACCGACGAGAAAAATCGGAAAACTTCAGGTTTTTCATCGCAACTCCCCGTAAAATCGGAAAAACACCCCCCAAAAACTTTTTTTACAATTCATGCAAGGTTATTTTCTGTGACGCGGAGCCAAGCCCGAAGGCCTTGGGGGGTACCCCATGCGAGCAGAGCGAGTCTTTTTTTATAAACTTTATGGTTTTGACACAATGTCAGCATTGAACACATGATTAATTTTATACATTCTTCTGTGTGTAAAAAATAAATTTAACAGTTCACGCATTAATAATGAACTCAGATATATAGGATATTTAAGAAATTAACTAAGCTAGTTGTTATTTTCATTTGTTTTGTTACATAACTTTTGAGTCGTACCTAAACTTATATTATTAAATTTACATTTATATAGGAAACTATTTTATGTTACGTTTGTATACCTTTCCCAAGGCCTTGGAAAATTGTAAAATAATATAATATAAAATATTTTTTATGTAAATGTTAATGTTAATTTATACATATATTCTGAATTTTCAAAATGTTAATATATACAGGGTGCCAAAAAGTATGGACACGGCATAATAAATTGTATATGGTGGTTTTAACTAAAAATTTTCAAACGGTAACTTCTAGCAATTTTTCTCGAGAAATCGAATGCAATAATCAGATTTTAGGTCCGGTGGACGCACAAGGGCGAAACAGGGTCAAACTTTGAAATTTTAAATGGAAACCCATATTTCATTTTACGGAAAATAATAAGTATCTTTTGTTGGAAAACTTTTTCTTAAAATTGCTTTGTTTCTCGCTAGAGGGCGTTTTCTTTGGAGAATTTTTGGGGAAATTCTACGAATGTATAAAAAATAATAGAATTTATTGAATAGTGAATTTCGATTTATAATAAACTTTATTTAATACTTAGGTTTTAATATATTTGTTATTATAAATAATAATAAATTTATTATAATTAAAATTTTTTATTATAAATAATACTAAATTTTGTTATTATTAATCGTAAATAATAAATTTAAAACGTCCTATAGCGAGAGATTAAAGCACTTTTAAGAAAAACTTTTCCTACAAAAGATACTTTTTTTTCTCGTAGAATACGAATATTTAATAATAAATAAGGGCCTTTATGGGTCCATCGGACCCGAAATCTGATTAGCGCATTCGATTCCTCGGAAAAAATTACTAAGGGTTACCATTTGAAAATTTTTAGTTCGAACCATCTTAAACGATTTATTATGCCAAACTTTTCGGACACGCGGTATGTAATAATATATAGCACCATTATACAATACTTGGAATTTTTATACATTTGTCTGTGTGTAAAAATTAAAATAAACAGTTCACGCATTAATATTTTATTCACTTATTTTCATTTCAGTCTTCAGACGACAAATTTAATGCGTTGAAAATATTATAATTTCAGATTTAAATATTTACAAAACAAATAACTGTGGGCATTTGCTGAAACTTAAAACATAACGAAATATATTTTCATAACAATATTCAGGATGTGTAGAAATTGTTTTCAGGGTGGGTCAAGAGCTAACTCAGTGCGTATACTTAAAGTCTACAAAGTCAATGATTGGCAAACGGGAAAGATGTGAAAGATTTAGATATATTAATTGTGAGAGTAAATGTTCAAGGAAGATACGCTGTATCAATTATTAATTCCCAAGTTACAGGGAGAGGGCAGCTATGGTCCCCTGATTTGCCTAGCATACGCACATGTTTGTGAGATACATTGATGAAATATCAGTTTTTAGGGTTATCTATTCAGAGGACGCTAAAAATGTGGATTCCGAATTGTACAGCAAATTCTTCGGTATATAAGGATAAAAAAGTTCGGAATTTGAATTGCACAGAATTTCATTGGTAAAATGAAATTTTCGTATCGAGCTTTCGAGGTCGGGATCTTCGCAGTCTGAGTTTGCGGTTTTTTTGGTGATGGATTCATATGGGGCGCCCTGTTCTTGTAGACACCATGCACCTGAATGCATATTAGTTCTGAGACTCATTGAAAATCCAGTATACTTAATAAAGTCATTATTAGCCAGAATGGGTGCCAATACTCTACTAAACGGCCCAGAACTGTCACTTGGAGTACCGAAAAGCACACTAAAATATAAAATAAAATAATGGGCGGTACATGAGTCCAACCATTCTTGGGTAAATACTCATGGCTAAGATTATGCAATGGCTCTTATAAAAAGCTTCTCATGGAAAAAGTCCTCTGAACGTTTAAAACTAGGAAAAAACCAATTGAGGATGGATACTTACTGGCCTTCTTACTGAACACTGCCAACTTAATAAATATAGACACAAAATTAACCTCACAGGGAACAGTCTCTGTAAATTTTGGCATGAAGAGGAGAAAACCTGAATTCACATTATGTGTGAATGCGGAAGCATCTCTCTCAGAAGACACTATCATTTGGGAATCCACAACCTAGTATACAGGATTGAGGAGGGATTCGCAAGAAAACAGACCACCTTGTGCGTTTTTCTTGACATAGAGGGGGCGTTTGACAATGCCTCTTACAATTCCATGGTTGATTCTGCAAGTCGGCATGGAGTAGAAGACAACTTTTGCAGGTGGATAAAATCTATGCTGATAGGTAGAAGAATACAAACTTCCCTTCTTGGAGAGTCTGTCACTGTGAGAGCCAAAAAAGGATGCTCGCATGGTGGTGTCTTATTCCCACTCCTGTGGAGCCTGGCAGTGAACAGCTTACTGATGAACCTCAACCAAAATGGATACTACATACAGGGATACGCGGACGACATTGTAATTGCAATTCAGGGACCCTATGAAGGCACAATCTCGGAGCTTATGCAAAACGCTCTAAGACTCGCTCAGGAATGGTGTATCAAACAGGGATCAGGGTGCATCTCACCCCGAATATATTAACCTTCGGGAGGACCTGATAAGCAAACACCAGGCTATTGCCAACATGGGAGAAGCGAGTCTCGTCGGACTGAGGTAGAAGGGAGTGCACAATGGATCATAAGGTCGAAGTGCAATAGTTTTTACCCCGATATTAATCAATCAATCAATCATTTGGGAAGCACAGATGTCCAGCCAAATGAAATCAATGAAGTGTTGCCAAGACATATCCTAACATTTATCAAGACTATAGGTCTCCTGGCATACATTTAAAGGAAAGGAGGTTGAATAGATCAAAATGTGTAAATTTTAGCGAATTTTTTTTTCATAAGATCTATGAAAGTATATTATATATGTAATTTCCTTATGTGTCTCTTATCTAATATGGCCTTTTATATCTCAGAAACTGGACGATCTAGCAAATTTTACAGATGGGTAAACCATGAGATATATCGGACAATAATATGAGGAAAATTCAGAATAATTTATCAAAAATTTGTACAAAAATAATAAACATATTTCGAGCTAAATAATAATAATTAGACAATTTTTTAAAATAAATTAATTAAGTATAATTTTTTTTTTATAATCAACTATGTGATATTTGATAAACATTCAACCGTTATAATTTTATACCACCGTATGACCTTTTGAGATGATAAATAATTTGTTTTTAAGTCACAAATATATCTTTTTTTTAACAATTTTTTTTATTTAATTTCAATGTTTTTCTTCTTGAAGGCATATAAATATAGATTTTGACAGATTTAATGATAATAAAATTATTTATATACGTTTTTAAAAAATTTCTTTCGTAATCAATTTGGTATTTAATTCTTCTATAACGTTTCAGAGTGTTTTCAAAGGTTATGAAAATGTGATATTTTTCAATTTTATCATGAAAGAATATCATTGATTTGATTTCGTTATTTTCCCGTTAGCTGGCAAGTCCTTTTATGTTTCAAAAACTGGACGACCTTGGAAATTTTTCATGTCGATGTGATTTCTTATATCCTACAATAACTTTATGAATCAATATAGATTAAAACGTACTAAACCAACGAACTCAATTATAGCAAAAGGATTTGGATGATTCTTGTTTTATTAAAATAATCAAAGAGAACTCTAAGTTTTTTGAAATTACATTTCAAATTTTGCCCCAATTCCCAGAACATTTGTTTGTATTTTATAAATACGTATTTCGACAACAATGTAGCCGTCATCAGTATGAATTAGCTAATCGTAACTATCTCTGGGATATGGATTCAGAGATATGTTGCTTGTTGCTAATTTGGTGTGTGTCTCACAATGATATTAAAAAAGTGGTGTCTTTTATACGATTTGACTGAGGGTATGATCTGGTATGATTTTTTGAGTTGACTGACTAACGGATTAGGAGTGTGAAAGCCTCACCTATTTATTAACGGTATCCTGTTGTGACTATGTGGCGTTGTTTTTGTCACTAAAGTGAGGGTATCGAAGCTAAACTTGATATTCAGGTATTATATTTTTTTGACATTGGTTTCTCAGTCAAATCGTATAAAAGAACTTTTATACGATTTTAAAATCATTGTGAGACACGCACCAAATTAGCAACATGCAACATATCTCTGAATCCATATCCCAGAGATAGTTACGATTAGATAATTCATACTGATGATGACTACATTGCAGTCGAAATATGTATTTACAAAATACAAACAAATGTTCTAGGAATTGGGGCAAAATTTGTAATGTGATTCTTGTTTTGTTGCATTTCTAATACCAAATTTTAAAAAGTTTTTTGTTTAAAAATCGCTCTAGCTAAACATAAAAAAATTAGGCAGGAGCTGCGTCAACATAGCCAATTTCCTCAGAATAAATACACCACTTCTCTTATGGAAATAGATCTTCATTAACTTTTATCTAATTAATGTTCATGGCGACCCTTAATGTGATCTATAGAGTGTTTTCAGACAGATATGAATATAAATAAGTACATTTTCTATGTATTTGTATACTCTCTAGGGGTCACAATTTTAGTCCGGTAAAAAATTAAATTTCGTATCTGATCTGCTTTGGTATTTGAAAGGACCTGCTCATTAATAGGTTGAATCGGTCGAGGGAAAAGGCGGGGTGGGGTTAGAGGAAGAACGCAACAAAAAATATAGATTATCTCTGTTAATATTTAAAAAAATTAGTTAAAATTTTCAATGTAATCCAGTGATTAAAAACATTATTTATTAATTAATTATATTCACTCTACAAAAAATTTCTATCTATGAGAATGTTTTTTTTTATTTCTTAATTTTGCGATATATGAAATTTTGATACAGTATTTCAAAATTCTAAACTGATTTACGTCATTCTTTCCAGGAGATTCATTTAAATAAATTATTTAAAAAATCAAGTAACCATGGTGATACATTTGTAATTTTCTTTATTATGGATATCGTATTTAAAGTAAAAATATTTCTGTAAATAGATTTACAGAAATTATGGTCAAGTAAAATTTATTTACTACAACTTTACTTATTATAGATTTTTCCATTTTATCTAGAGCACGGAAGTGCGTAAGGCCGAGTTTAAGGGGTTTTTGATCTTCTTAATATTAAGAGAGAAATTCAAGATTTTAGGTAATATTACAGAGTTACAGAAAAAATGGTCAGGTAATGAATTGTAGTAAAATTTATTTACTTCAATTTTACTTATTATACATTTGCCTATTTTACTAATATTAAGGGAGAAATTTAAGATTTTATTTTCCCCTTCCCTCTATATGATATCGTACATTTTTTTGTTAAATCAATGGTGGTGAAGATTTGGAGGTGTGTAAATTTCCATATATCATAGATTAGCTTTTTCACAAATTTTCAAATTAGCTTATTTCAAAAACAATGTAAGATATTAGGTTCAATTCCTTTTTGAGTCACAAAATTTTTGTGTGTTGAAGATTTAATCTGGTCAATGGCGCTATACGTAACACCTTTATTTCTCACCCCTAAATTTTATTTTTCTATTTTTTTTTTCGAGTTTTGATGCATCTGATGTTATCCCTAAAATGTTATCTTCTTTTTTTCGTTTTTATTAATTTATATTTAATTATGAATTTTTTATATAAATATTTTTTTATGTATTTCATGTAAATCACGTTTTTGACGACGTAAATAACTTTTTCAACAGTCCAACCCTAAAAGGTTGTATTATAAAGTTCGTTTTTTTTTCTCGTTTTATTAATTTATATTTAATTATTAATTCTGCTCTAATATATATATATATATATATATTACTTGTAACAGGTCACTGTACTTCACCTTATACTAAAATACATATTATACAAACCTTTTAATATCTAAATTAAAACAGGAAAAGGCCCATAGATATACACGTAGGGACACTGATTAAAAAGAACAATTGGTAAATGTGGGAATTTAACCACTTCAATACACGAACTGATATTTTATTCTTATTCACATGACAGCCAGTGTCACTCTCCTGTTGTGTAGGAATATCCACTACTGTATATGTGAACTTGAGATCAGGACAGGACAGTTGAAAAGTTTATTTTACCATTTTATCTTTTTATAAACGATTGTAACTGATTAATAAAAATTATAGCTTCATACAAATTTATTATTTATAGTTTTGTCTGTGAACTTGGTGCAGGGATGGCAAAAATACCTTTTTGAACATATTTAAAATGAAAATGGTTAAATACTCTTTAAAATACATTGAAACTGTCACCAAATTAGCAACAAGTAACATATCCTGCGACAATATAAGAGTAATTTTAATAAGAGTAAAATTAACAGGAATAAATGTGAATGAAAGAAATTTTCACAAGAGTAATTTCAATATAATTTAAAATTTATTTTTTTAAATCTAGTATATTTTAATCTAGTTAATTTTCTATTTATTTTTATTTTTGTCTGTTGATGTCGACTTCATATCTATTTCTAATTGTCAAAGAGTAAAGTACGACTAGCTAATTTATACTGATGATGACTACATTGTAGTCGAAATACGTATTTATAATACAAAAAACTGATCTAGGTAAAGGGGGCGAATTGGAAAGTATTTAAGATAATTCAGTATCATATCTGGGTACCAGTGAGAGTGTTCTAGTAGGTTACGGCACTCTACTTCGAACAGGGAGGTTGCTGGTTCGATTCCTAACGGCAGCAGTTTGTCAATTTAATTAATTGAAAAAACCAAAAAACAATTAATGGAACGGTTCATTGATTAAACTGTCGACGTATCGACACGAATGAAAGTAATCGGCTATGATTGTGAAGGTTTTCTGCAGTTTCCTCCCACAAAATCCAAATGAGTATCGGCATAGTTCCTATCAAAGCCGGCTGCAGTCGCACAACCTTCCAGTTTCTAGTCTACATACAAATTTTTGGTCCTCCATCCAATAATGATTTGGGTGGACTCTGTCCTTTATGGGGTTAAAAATGGCCTAGAAAGGAACCGGAAAGAGATATACCTTCTAGTCGGGGTTCTTACTGGGCACTGAAAACTTGAATGGCATCTATCCCTTATAAGCATGGTGGACAGTGTGATCTGTGCGGACTGTAAGAAGGCGGTTGATATGCCCTTCCACCTCTTGGCAGAATGTCCCCACAGAGCCAGAATGTGGTACCTAACCTTCGGCTCGACCAAAATGGGGAAATCTAAAGTAAAACAACTTAAGTGGAGCTCTGTCCTGTCATTCGCAAAAAAGACGGATAGATTCGACAACGCACACAGGGCTAGAGGAACAGAAACCAGATATAGTAGAGGTAATAATTTTCAACTGTGACCCTAAAAATATTGAATAATAATTATCAAAACAATTTTGTATTTTATTCTTTTTGATTTGATTGTACTTTGAAGTGAATTACCTTAAATAATTTCACTTATTCACAGCGAGATAACGAGTATAAAAATAAAATGTCCCATTAAACAAAATATTATAATATAAAATGCCATTTACATTTTAAAATGGAACAACCATTTCAAATATTACCCTTCCCTGGAACTTGAGTTCAGGACTGAAAGGTTTATTTTATATTTTTAAACTGATTAATAAAAATATAGATTAAAACAAATTTATTATTTATATTTTTTAAGAGTGTGTTGTATTAATATTAATAATAATAATAATGTTATAGTGCCTACCTTCACTTTGAGTTAAGTTTTAAACTATATAATATTATTAAATGGAGCGGAATTAGCATTTATAGAACGGATGCATATGAATTGATCTGCGCTCCCTAATCATAACAAATATATATATATGACAATCGCGTTCTATCTATAGGATTGTATAGTACCTATATATATTAAATGGGTGGTTTCGTTGTCTATCATTTCGCCCATTATTATCATCAATACGAGACCAAGGCAAGTCCGTTGAAACTAGTGATACCGCGAGAGACAGCAGAAACGAGACGAGACGAAAATTAGAATCTTGATTTTCGACTATGATAGTGTCAAATTAGCATTTTTCAGGCAGCTTGGAACCGCAAGTTATTTATAAAAATCGATGACAAGGTAATTTATTAGGAACCTAATTTTTTTTTAAGAGCTAAAATTGGGCACATTATTTTTAACATATAAAAGGCATATTTTACCATAGACAAAAAAAAAATTAAGTAATTTTTAGATTTTTTATTTTAATTTAAAATTTTTGCGTTTTTCGAACTTTGGGAATTTTTTTCTGGAATTCTAATAAACCCATTTTAATGTTTATGGGCTCATTTGTTTTCTTTTTTTATATAGAATTGAATAATATTCTGTCAGTTTTAAAATTTTTAGTTTAAATAAAGATATTAAGAAAAAATGCTTTTTTGTTATAAACAAATTCAATTTTTACCCTGTTCCATCAAGAATCGGACCGTGAAAATTTAGGGTCATATTCAGGACGTCAAGATGAATCGATTTAAGAAAAAATTGCGGCCAACCTGCCTGAAACCCTCTTTTTGAAGCTAATTTGACTATACCACTAATAGTCGAGAGACAGACGATTCAATCTTTATAACTTTTAAACTATAAAAATTTACTAATCACAAAACATTTTGTGTGGTAATGATCTAATTTTTTCTATTGTCTTTATTGTTTCAATTGAAATATAAGAAATTAAATAAATTAGTAAAATATGCACTTTATATGAATAAAAAAAAAGGTTTTATACCCGGAATATGTAAACATACAAGGGTATATTAAGTTTAGTCCTGACTTTGTAACGCTTGAAAATATTTATTGCCGGCATAAATATTTGGAATAGGTGTTCATAAAATTTTTTTTATTGATTCAATAAATAATAAAAATAATTACTAAAAAATTCATTGATAAAATATTCATACAAAAATTTGTATTATACCTAACACATACATACATTATTGTACAATCATTTTGTCAAGTGACAAAATAATTCTAACAATGTGTCAGTCAAGCATATATCCGTTTCCTATACATATTTTAATATTGTTTGTTTGTTGCTACAAACTTACAAACAAGCAAACATATGCATTAGGTATAAATGTTTAACATGACATAAAATAGGTCTTCTGATATAATTAGGTATGTTCCTCTCAAAATAATATTGAAACAGGTTAATTGCAAAATTTAAAATAAAATCTGGTGTGAATGCCATACGCACACTACATCTATATGTGTATTGACTGGTATCCCATTATAGACTATGGGACAGGCAGATTGGAGATTTTACATTTTATTACAATAAAATATCTACAGATTTTGTTCATCACTAATTTATTTATATTACTTTTTCTTGTTTAAACTTTTGTATGCAACTTTTTACATAAACTCCATAGTTTTTTCATAATTTCAGCTCAAACATATGTAATAACTTGTAGATTTAAAATGCATGCCTATGAACGTGTCTAATAAGTTTAATAAACAGTACGCATTGAAACAGAATTATTTAGCACGGATCAAGCATTCAATTTTCGTAGAGGGGGGAGGGGTTTATACCATAGGCTTAAACTTTCTTAGTTTAAAACTAGTAGTTAGACAATCCGAACCAAGGCTATTAAGAATAAGGCAAATAAAACTATTAGCTAATGCAGCAGTCTCTCAATATTAATAACTATATGAGTTAAGACGCATGAATATTATTTAAAATGTATTTAAACAATTAACACAGTTAGTAGTTACATTTTTGTTAACTGTATATTTTTATTATCTGTGTTCAAAAAAACTATACCACGATGTAGAGAAATTGTAATTAAATACAATTAATTAAATATTGATAAATTCAACCAATCAGACAGAACGCATAGTGTAAGGAGGTATGGCCTCAGCAGTAGAGCGTGGCGCATTACCTTTTAAAGGCTGGCAGATGGTAATAGGCCCCGTCTCCTTACACTATGCGCTCTGTGATTAGTTGAATTGATCAATGTTTAATTGATTGTATTTAATTGATATCTTAAAAAATAAGCGTTAAATCGAAAAACTTTTCAACTTTTTTGTTTGTTTCTTGCAGCTCTACACCGTGGTATAGTTTTCTTGAATTAATTTCCGAACATCCTGTATAATATATACAAGGGTATTATAAGTTTAATCTCGTATAGGTGTTCATACAATGACTTAATAACTTATTTTGCGCATTACTATCCGCGTGTCTATCCGTGGACACGATAACACAAAAACGAAAAGAGATAATGCCTTGAAATTTTGTATGTGTATTCTAAAGATAAAAAGTAAGGTCAAGTTCCAGGGAGGGAAGTATCCATCTATGAAACCGTAAGAGAAACAATTGCATTACAAAAAATGTTCCTTTTTTATATATATACAAATTTTGGTTGAAAGTTTTTTCATAAACTCAGTATATACCAGGTATATAAGCAAGTGGGTTAGTTGTTTCACTTGTTTTATTTGATTTTTGAAATAATCAAATACGTTAAATTGGATTTTCATTTTCGAATTCCATGATCAAACTACAATAGGGAATATGCATGAAAATTTTTTTTCACATTTATTTTCAGAATATGAAAAAACTGTTAATACTGTAATAATATTTAAAAACGAAATTAAAATCCGACAAATATCAAGGAAGCTATAAGCTTTTAAAGATTATTATCTGTCTCTTTCTTGTAAAAATACTAAAAACGGAGTTTTACGTGTACTTTAACTGGTGAAAGTGTAATATGACGTCACATAACATATCAAGAGAGCTATCACCCTCTTTGTCTAATCGGGAATTTCAATCATTCATATCTCGCTTATTTTTAATGTTATTTAAAAAGTAATTTTACCTTGATATTTGTCAAGTAAACATGCTTCAATTAAGGTGAAAAAAAATGTTCATGCATATTCCCTATTATTGGAAAATCCCATGATAAGAGCATTCAATTAACAAATGATATTTTCAACAAAATTTATGATGATGTAATGTTATAAATATTCAAATAATTTTACATACCGTTTTACAAAATTGTATACGTGAGCAGATTTTAAAAATAAATATTTTAGAACAAGTGATATGAATCTCCACCCAACCTCTATATGTAGATTCTAGTCTGTATATAGAGGTTGTATAAACGCAATCGAACATATTTTTGAAGAAAAAAAAATCTTATTTAGCTCACAAAACTTTTTTCTCAATTTACAGGCAAATGTGGATATATTTTAAGAAACCTGTTAAATTTGATGGAGCACATGTTTTTTGGTCACAAACGCGGTGGCTATGTAATTAATATCTTAAATATCTTTGAAATTATTGAATTTATGAAATTTTTCCAAGAGACATTTCCGCTTGATTTGTCGATGGTTCATTGCCTCACAAAGTTTGGAACATTCCTTCCACTCTGTATATCGAAATGAGAAGTAAATTATCACTGCTCCCAACTGCTGATATCTTTAAATAACAACAAAGTTCTTTAAAAATATAAACTGTCTAGTCGTCTAGTGATATAAAAAACAACGTTTGGACATACAGTGTGTTTTTTAAACTACACGCAAGCTGGAAACAGTGTATGTATATCTATCGCTGTCTATATGCAATGTACTGTGATATGTTTTGCTTTGTTACACATTAAAACCGGAGGCGGGTCTGATACGTTCTCCAAATACTTACAAAGCATCCAACACTATAATACAAAGTGTTATAGTAATGCTATGAACTGCGTTAGATCAGTATTTGGTGGGTAGACGTATACAGCTGAGTGCTGTTCAAGTGTAACAAAGAACGTTATATCATGGCATACTGTATATAGACAGTGATAGATGCACTACTCATAGGTGGGCAGACCTTGACTGCACTCAGCTCTGAGTGAGAGGTAGGAAGAGAGATAGAGTAAATACAGGGTACCTACCAATTATTATTATTTTCTTTTTTTAGATTAAAACATTTTCTGAAAAAAATATAATAATACCAACTATTTTTTATGGTCACTATTATTCAAAGTAAATAATACATACAGTACATTGAATACATACTCTGGAATTTTGTATATATAAATAAATATTTTGTATATATAAATATAAAACATAAATCTTTTGAACCTTTACGTTTACCGCTGGACCGTTGTAATAAAAGAGAGAAATTTTTGCAAAAGATTTGAATAGAATTGAACTACTACTTTAGATAGAATTATAGTTTTGGAAATTCCAAATAATTTGCCTAAACTTTTTACTATTCATATCCGAGAACTAATAAACAATTATTTACCTGATTTAATTAAGTTAATTTTTACATAAAGTGGGAATCCATCAATTATTATATTATTATTTATTAGTTATTATGTTATTATTATTATGTTTTTTGGTGTATCTCTCCATATTGTAAAAGATATTATTTAAACAATAAATATTTTATAAAACTATTTCTAAATTGATTGAATAAATTATTGGGCAATAATCGGTAGGCAACCTGTATTGAAACATCGTTCTGTCTTACTTCAAAACATACCTTTTTTACATACTCTCACCCAGCTTATGGAGAGTCGTTCGACTCCGGCGAGCCGTATGTGCCCACCTCTGCACTACATAATGTTGCTATTGGGTCTATGTTAATTTACATAGTGTATAACAAAATGTAGATTACGACAAATATAATATATAGAGGTAAAAACTTAAATAATATAATGAAATATTGAAAATAAACTGATCAATTCTTAAGATTCCGTATCAAAAGGTACAAACATGTCCCATGTTTTATTCTGGTGTTTTTTTTTCCAGAAATATCAGACAGATCTTGTCTAAAGTCTCTCGTCTTGTATATATAGATTATTACTTTTTCTTTTTTATTATTGAAAAGTAGATTTAATTTCTTTAAAAAATAATTAATAAACTTACCTGCTCAACATCACCGACAAAATGTGCAGTTGCATCTGTATGATTCTGTAACAAAATAAAAATAGAAACTATTTAGAAAATACATTTTAACATTTTTTTTTTAATGAGGGTCACCTCAGAACTCCGTCATTTATGAACCGATTTTGAATTTTTTGGTTTTTTGTTTTAAAGGGTTTGGTTTCCCATTGGCACCAAATCGCATTCTGATGAGGGGATCCCAGGGAAATCGAGGAAAATCCTCATTTTATATGTGATAACAGATTTCTCCGAAATTTTTTTGTTTGTTTGAAAGGGTATACTCATTCATAATGGGAAAATAAGACATTTTTTTTAAAAACCGACTTCAAAAACATTTTTTACAAAAAAAAAAAGACCCCAAAAAAAAAAAATTTTTACAAAAAAAAACAAAATGCATGTAAAAAAAACTGAAAATCTGTTATAAAAAAATGCACTAAAAAATTAAAAAAAAAAAAAACGTATTAAAAAAAATGGTTATAAAAAAATGCACTAAAAGTTAGTAGGTCGTTTAGATGGTCTACCCATATTTAGACAAATAAAATAAGTTATAGAACTTCAAAACTAAAATGCGAGAAATAAACCCTATTTTGACAAAATGGAAACCCGACTTCAAAAATCAAATATTCTATAACAAAAAATGCACTAAAAAGTAAAAAAATAATTGCATATTCTTGTGCCAATTTTAGTTCACCTAAGCAAAAATTTTTAAATATATATATGTACAATTATTGTTATTTTTGGAGGCGATGTCAGCATAGAGAAATTCACATAACTTTTGGACACCGCCTCCAAAAATAACAATAATTGTACATATATATTTAAAAATTTTTGCTTAGGTGAACTAAAATTGGCACAAGAATATGCAATTATTTTTTTACTTTTTAGTGCATTTTTTGTTATAGAATATTTGATTTTTGAAGTCGGGTTTCCATTTTGTCAAAATAGGGTTTATCGATATTGTCATAATTATTTATATAATGTTATATATTTGATCTATGAAGAAATGCTGTATTTAAAATTTATTTTATATATATATATATATATATATATATATATATATATATATATATATATATATATATATATATATATATAAATATATATATATATATATATATATATATATATACATATATATATATACATATATATTTATACATATATATATATATATATATATATATATATATTCCAAAAAATAGGAATGATTGCATATTATCAAAACAATTAATAAATTTGAAAACAATCAATAAAAAATCCCCACTCTCTAAAATTTATACAGACACATACAACACAAACAGTAACAAAACAAACCTATAAGACCTCCTTCTCATACACATTGCTTAATGTATACATATGTACTCTCTCATACTCGTGGAAGATCTGCTATGCGAAGATGTAAACTAAACGTACGGTATATATATATATTTATTTATATATATACTTTGGTGTAAAGATAAAGTCACTTTCACGTATCTGGGTGCAGTTGATACGTTTATTACATGTAAATTTTTATACTTGACCGATTTTTATACTTGAAAATATTTTTATAATATAAAAACTACCAAATATATTAATTTATTTATATTCTATATCCATATAAGAATATGTGTTAGGCTAGGGATAATACGTTGGTCGATGTGGGCATTGGACCAACGAAGCGAACTTCCTTCTTCCCCCTGATTTTTTTATATCGTAAAGTGTAAACGTATTCAAAAGTATATAAGAATACTTTTTTTTTTCAAATAGCCTACAGCATGTTGAAGAATGTTTATTCTACCCCTTTCTTGTCATTTCAATTGGCCTGTGGTTATCCCTTTTCTTGTACATGTTTGTGAATTTAAGGTAATATTATCAGTTAAGGTTTCTGTCTTTTGTAATAGGTATATCATTTTCGGGTATAAATTCATTGTAAACATTAAGTCGGTGTTTGTCAAACTGTTGAACCAAAAAAGTGAACAAAAAAACAAATAAAATATAAAATCGCCCCGACACCTAGATCAGTTTTTGTATTATAAATACGAATTTCGACTACAAAATAGTCATCAGCAGTATAAATTAGCTAGTCGTAATTTACTCTTTGACAATTAGAAATAGATAGAAAATCAAAATCAATAGACAAATATAAAAAAAATAAAAATTAAACAAAATAAATTAAAATATAATAAATTTTATTGAAATTACTCTTATTAAAATTGCTTTCATTCATATTTACTCTTGTTAACCTCAATCTTATTAAAATTACTCTTATATTGTCTCAGGATGTCATTCGTTGCATGATATATCATTTGGTGACAGTTTCACCAAATATATCTATTTCTAATTGTCAAAGAGTAAAATACGACTAGTTAATTTATACTGGTGATGACTACTTTGTATTCGAAATACGTATTTATAATACAAAAACTGATCCAGGTATCGGCCGGTTTCAGGCAGGTTGCTCGGAACCGCAATTTTTTTTGTATCGATTCATCTTGACGTCCTGAATATGACCCTAAATTATTACGATCCGACTCGTGACGAAACACGGTCAAAATTGAATTTGTTTATAACATAAACCATATTTTGACAAAATGGAAACCCGACTTCAAAAATAAAATATTCTATAACAAAAAATGCACTAAAAAGTAAAAAAATAATTGCATATTCTTGTGCCAATTTTAGTTCACCTAAGCAAAAATTTTTAAATATATATGTACAATTATTGTTATTTTTGGAGGCGGTGTCAGCATAGAGAAATTCACATAGTTTTTGGGCACCGCCTCCAAAAATAACAATAATTGTACATATATATTTAAAAAATTTTGCTTAGGTGAACTAAAATTGGCACAAGAATATGCAATTATTTTTTTACTTTTTAGTGTATTTTTTGTTATAGAATATTTTATTTTTGAAGTCGGGTTTCCATTTTGTCAAAATATGGTTTATTTCTCGCTTTTTAGTGACTTTGAAGTTCTATAACTAGTTTTATTTGTCTAAATATGGGTAGACCTACTAAACGACTTACTAATTTTTAGTGAATTTTTTTATAACACATTTTTTTTTACCCGTTTTTTTTTTTTTTTTAATTTTAAGAGCATTTTTTTATAACAGATTTTCAATTTTATTTACATGCATTTTGTTTTTTTTTTGTAAAAATTTTTTTTTTTTGGGTCGGTTTTTTTTTTGTAAAAAAATTTTTTGAAGTCGGTTTTTAAAAAAATTTTCTTATTTTCCCATTATGAATAAGTATACCTTTTCAAAAAAAAAAAAATTTCGCAGAAATCGGTTGGCACATATAAAATGAGGAATTTCCTCGATTTTCCGGGGATCCCCTCATCAGAATGCGATTTGGTGCCAATGGGACTAATGGGAAACCAAACCCTTTAAAACAAAAAATCGGTTCATAAATGTCGGAGTTCTGAGGTGACACACATAAAAAAAAAAAATAAAAAATAAAAAAAAAATAAAAAAAAAATTAAAAAAATAAAAAATACAGACGAATTGAGAACCATCCTCCTTTTTTGAAGTCGGGTTAAAAAAAGCATTTTTTTCTTAATATCTTTTTTAAAACTAAAAATTTTAAAAATGACAGAATATTATTCAATTTTATATAAAAAAAGAAAACAAACGAATATTAGAATTCGAGGAAAAAATTCCCAAAGTTTCGAAAAACGCAAAAATTTTAAATTAAAATAAAAATTCTAAAAATTACTTCATTTTTTTTTAACAATGGCAAAGTATGCCTTTTACATGTTAAAAATAATGTGCCTAATTTTAGCCCTTAAAAAAAATTAGGCCCCCGACAATTAATTAAATACCGAGTCACCGATTTTTACAAATAAAAAGGGTGCATTCCATTTTAGATGAATACATTTTTTTTAAATGAAATGTCTAGAAAATATCTATAAAATGAAAAAGAAAATTATTTTTTTAACTGATTTTTACGCATTATTTTTCAATTTGTTTATAAAGCGCTATAAACAGCTTCATTAAATTTATGAAAAAGAGAGAGCATGTTTGTTTACTAGAAGCTATACAAATGCGTTCTCGTATGCCATTGTCAGAGTGAACGTACAAGCAGGAATATAGTAGACAAATTGTAGTAGTAATACTGTTAACAATACTTGTACTGTAATACTGTAAATAAATTAAATTTTGACCCTGTTCCGTCACGAGTCGGACCGTAAAAATTTAGCAACCTGCCTGAAAAATCCTTATTTGACTCTTTTATAAGGATTATCTAAATATGAAACTCTTTACTTTATTTATATTCAATATATTATTTATATCCAATATATTTATATCCAATTTAAAAGTCACCCTTCAATTAAAAAATTATTCACACACATCATAACATATACATCACATTAAAATTCACTTGCAATGTCCGTTCGAACAAATATATATACAAAAAAAGAATAACAAAATAGTAGCTATGGGCAGTGTAGCGGTGATTTCCGTCTTCCCCCAAATTATATACAATAATGAGGATGAATTAGATTTGCCATGACGTATAAATGTTTCTACATAATAATTACATGCCTTTAAAAGTATTATACAAAAAATTGAATTTATCCGTTAGGGTGTAAGTAAATAAAAGGTAAACTCGACGTTACAGGTGTTCAGGAAATGATTATAAAATAAAAGTCAAACGATTTAACATTTTAAATATTTTTTTAAAAATTTCTTTATTAACAATAATCGATTAATTTGTTTTTTTTTTTTTAATTTGCCATATAAATATTTTATTACACAGGTAATTTTAGTTTGAACATTTTTGGATTGTCAATATATTTAATTAAATGGAAGTATGGACTATGTATGTATGGACTATGTATGGACTATATATACCATATAGCCGAGCTTGTTAAGGCGCTCTATTTGGAACTGGAAAGTTGCGAGTTCAAATCCCGACGGTGACAGTTTTTCAATTATGGGGCGGATTATTGACTAAACTGTCGGTGTATGGACAAGAACGAAGTTGTGAAGGTTTTGGCATCACACCCCGAATAAAATAGTGGAATCCAACTACGCCAGGTGGTGGCCGACATTACCTACAGGTAAATGAATAGCACTAAAGCTAAATACCTAAACATTGAAATAATGAAACTATTTGTACTTTGTACTATCAAAAAAATGGATTTCGTTGTTTTTATACTTTAGAACGTTCATTTGCTACGCTAAAGTCAAATGAGTATACTATGTTGAATAAAATTTATTTAGGATTTTAAAAAAGTTGTAAAGTATATGAATAATCTTACAATGATTTATAACATTTTTTTATTTGTCCTAAATGTTTTAAAAGTATTTATTGTAAAATATCTGTAAATGTAAATTAGAAATTGATTTGACTTTGTTTGACAGATCTGACAATAAATTTTGTTATGACGTTCACGTGTATATGTGTATATTTTTTTACTGTGCGCTATTGCCAGTTTTCAAAATATGGTAGCAAAAACAAACCTAACAAAACAGTCTTAATTTTATAAAATAATTAATTCAAACGTTCGTCAACACCATTTTTTTAATGCAAATACATAAACTGCATATTTCAAAGTATATTTATAAACATTATTTATTATGGTCTACTTAATAAATAGTTATAATTATTTTAAGTACACAAAAATTTCTGTAATTCCATAGGACGCGGTTTTAAAAGTCTGCTTTTTAATCGATAATTACTCTTCGAAATGATCGTCAATAGGTTTTAAATTATTAAGGTAGGATAACTACATAATTGAGCTATTCAATTAACTTAAAACAATATTTTTATCTACTATCAAGGCTCATGCATGAACGTCCTAAAATAATAAATAAATTGCTTCAAAATATTATGAACCTGTAGTAATCGGTATAAAATATAACAATAAATTTACAGCTCTCGCCAGTGACATGATCCTTTGTGATAGGTATGTTTAGTTTCAAACCATCATATCAGATGGTAATGCAAACACCATGTAGTTTGATTTAATACTGAAACTTAACTCTGTAGACAGAGATACGCAGAAACCAGTGATTAATTCAAATTACACGCCCAAATGATAAGAGTTTTGTTCATAATTCGGAACAAGGGATGCAAGGGATTGAAATTTTGTGTTCAAGTGATATAATTACTTTTTCAATCGACAAATAAATTTGCGTCAAACAATATTTGGATAATTCTTTCAATTACATGTACAGGGTGAATCAGGAGGAACGTATTAAACTCCATGAGTGTATTGTACACGTAAAACGAATGCAAAAAAACTGATGTTCTCATCCGATTTTCATTTGTTTTCAACTTATAGCGTATTTAAAAATGATTATCTTATGTTCTATACAATATTCAAAATTGGTGATTTAAACCTTGTAATCAGTATGCTAAGTTCGAGACTCACAAAACAATTGATAGCTTTGTTGTTCTGATAATGTGTCAACATGTTGTCACAGTTATTTAAAGTTTATGAAAAAAGCGGCTGTCCTGAACGGGACACACTTATACCATAGACTTAGGAATTGGTAGGTTATGCGTCTGCAGCCGACTTTGATAGGAACTATGCCGATATTCATCTGGAGTTCGTGAAGGAAACTGCAAAACCTTCACAAGTATAGCCGGTTACTTTGTTCTTGTCCATACGCCGACAGTTAAGTCAATGAACCGCCCTTTTTTTTTAATAATTGACAAACTGCCAATGTCGGGATTCAAACCCAAAAAAAAAAATCGCATAAGAACATATAATTATTTTCATGTACACTTCTGGAATTTGGTTCGTTCCTTTCGACTCACCCTTTATAGTTATATGAATATAATTCTAAGTAATACGCCACGTAGTCGAATAAAATACGTTACTGTGTATAATAATTGCTGGATAATATACTATTAAAATTACTTTCCTAGCCTCAAATTTTAAACTTGATCAAATAGTTGTTTGATTGCCCCCCCCCCCCCCTTCAAATGTGGGCTGAGACCAGAATGTAATTGGCCCCTAAGAATTTGTCGTTTGTTGCGAGTGTGATATTTGCCGGAAATTTTCAGTTGCAATGATAATTTCGATAAATCATTAGCAGGCAATTCCATTCTATATGTAGAAGCACTTTATACTACAACTAAGTGTTTAATGTACTTGTAACATCTAGGATAATAAATACTTCCTGATAATTATTTCCTTGAACTTTTTCTAAATCTAATTGAAACAAATTACAGGAAATACCACAACACGAAAATCTAGAATACGGTAGTGCGACAGGCCGAGTTTAATTATAATTTATTTAAAACAAAAACGAAATATACATTCTTGAAAAAGAAAATAGTTGGAAACATTTTTCCGAAATCCGAATAAATATGGCACAAATCAATTATAAAATTTTGAAATGCTAGCTCGACTTTTGACGCTATTTGCACATCAAATAGTGAGAAATTATACACGTTCTACCATAGCATCTGGGTACCTGAGTTTTCAGAGCACTGGTCTGGAATATCAGAGGTCTTGGGTGTATAAAAACGGTTAGGAGGTGTTCAAGTATTACGTAAGCAAGTTTAGGGGGCGTGTGGGGGCGGTATAACATAAATTTTACGTAAGATATTGAAATTAAAAAATAATAAAAATGTTTTTAAAACATTTATAATCTAAATTAATAATACTATTTTTATTATTTTATTATGGTATACCGAATTTCTTTTCATATTTCTTACTAAAAATAAATAAATAAGTTTTCCTAAACTACTAGTATAGAGTTTTTTTAAATATGCCGATGTTCAATTCGTGGAATTCCCTGCGTACTAGGTTGGCTTGAAACAAATAAATATAACATTAATTGTTCTCTGTTTAATGACTATCTATGAAAAATTTGACTACCTCCCTTAATATTTGAAAAATCGAAAAATTTATCAGGAGTTAAGTTGTAGGTACTAAGTTTTACTGTAATTTTGTTTCTTATAATTTTTCTGTTACACTAATATTTACAGAAATATTTACAATTAAAGATTGAAAGTTAAAATTCTAAATATCTCTGTACACATTAGAGTTTGAGAAAAATAATCAAGTAATGAATTGTAGCAAACTTGATTTTCTACAACTTTACTCATTATACATTTTTCGATTTATCTAATATTAAGAGATATATTTAATATTTTGTGTTTGTTTGACACGAATACACGAAATATATTTTATTGTAAAAAATTTTGATTGTCGTTTCCATAGTAACTATAAACTATAATCGTTATATATCGTTCTATTTTAGCTATTAATAAATTTAATTTTTGCAAATACTAAAATCATATCAGATATTATATTTCATTTTGATCACACTTAAATTATGACCACTAGAGAGTGATTTATGTATTCTAAGGAAATTCGCTAAGTTGACGCAGCTCCTGCGTAACGAATTTTTTTTTTTTGGTAGGTTACTTAGTATTAAAAGCGTTAATATTTTCGTTTTATTGAAAATATAATTATTAATTAACACCTAACTAACTACTGAATCATTTAACTATATAGATTATTTTCAATACTTGATCGATCTAAACAGATTTATACATGACATATTTGTCATTGAAATAATATTTTATTTTTATAAAAAATAATTTGTAAGGCTCATTTAATACTATGGGTTGATTATAAGTTCAAGGTATAATTGATATATACGAGATTCTATAAGTTCAGATTTATAAGCTCTGTATATTATCTATCATATGCTTGATAATCCTACATAGCTCTACGCGGTTACCTCCATATGTATAGATAGTATCGCAGAGTGTAATTTACAAAGGCAGGGCACTACTTGGAATATTGACTTCGGAATAAGATTTTTCAGGATTGTTATACTCCCTTAGGGTTATCGATTGTGAAAGTATCTTTGAACCCGTAAAATATAGAAGAAAAGTTTAAAGAGAAAAAGTGTTCCTTTTGAAAAAAGAAACTACTTTTATTTGAAACATTTTTCATAAACTCAGTATATACCGGGTATTTAAGCAATTAACTCAGTTGATATTTTCACTTGTTATAATAAAGTTATTTAAATATTTATTTTAAATTATTAAACAGATTCCCACGCATCAGTATTTAATTTTGCTGTTTTTGTAAGGATTCACTTTTATACAAAGTTAGTGTTATTTTATATGTGTTATAATAATTTTCAGAGTCCGAATTTAAGAGTTGTTATTTCTTTGGACAAAAGGCGAAACGAGACATATTTAATTGTATTTAGTTCGTCTTCCTTATATGCTACTTTAATAATGATAAAATCACGATAATTGTTAGTGATGATGATTTCGTAAGCGCAGTAAGGAGGTATTTGTTAATAATTCTATATCAATTATTTGTTCACGATTCGCTAAAATACTAAAATGATTGATCTAGCAATTAGAGCAAATTTTGAAATTTAATTTCAAAAACCTAAACTTCTCTTCGATAATCTTTATATTCCCGAATATACTATTTAATGAAAGTTTTGTCAAACTAAATATAAAATATTGTTCTCATTTGATGGTATATTGACCATACAGATACTATGTAGTATAATGGTATTCTGACAAAAATATATACACAAAAACAAAAGTGTTTTTGTCTGTACTATGGGCCACAAAAGTAGAGCTCATTTTTATAAATTTTTTTGGTAGATTTCTACCGTACTAATTTGGTTTTTGAGAATATTTATCGAATAAAAGTTGTTAGTGTATTTATATTGAACAAATCTTAGCCGAAGCATTTTTTTGAAAACCGTATGCATAATGAACAAATTATATAAAATTTTGGAAAATAAGTGCTACTTTTGTAAACGTGTTTGATTATCGAACATCGGTGTTAGATTATTCTTTTTTCCATAATAATTTGTGGTTTTTAACCCGACTTCAAAAAGGAGGATGGTTCTCAATTCGTCTGTATTTTTTTTTTAACGTTTGTTACCTCAGAACTCCGTCATTTATTAACCGATTTTGAATTTTTTTTTTGTTTTAAAGAGTTTGATTTCCGATTGGTCCCATTGTCACCAAATCGCATTCTGATGAAGGGATCCCCTGGAAATCGAGGAAAACCCTCATTTTATATGTGATAACCGATTTCTGCGAAATTTTTATTTTTTTTTTGAAAGGATATACTCATTCATAATGGGAAAATAAGAAAAATTTTTTTAAATCCGACTTCAAAAAAATTTTTTATAAAAAAAAACCGACCCCAAAAAAAAAAATTTTACAAAAAAAAAAAAAAAATGCTTGTAAAAAAAATTGAAAATCTGATAAAAAAAAGCACTAAAAATTAATTGGTCGTTTAGTAGGTCTACCCGTATTTAGACAAATAAAATCAGTTATAGAATTTCAAAGTCACTAAAAAGCGATAAATAAAACCTATTTTGACAAAATGGAAACCCGACTTCAAAAATCAAATATTCTATAACAAAAAATGTACTAAAAAGTAAAAAAATAATTGCATATTCTTGTGCCAATTTTAGTTCACCTAAGCAAAAATTTTTAAATATATATGTACAATTATTGTAATTTTTGGAGGCGGTGTCCAAAAGTTTTGTGAATTTCTCTATGCTGACACCGACTCCAAAAATAACAATATTTGTACATATATATTTAAAAATTTTTGCTTAGGTGAACTAAAATTGGCACCAGAATATGCAATTATTTTTTACTTTTTAGTGCATTTTTTGTTATAGAATATTTGATTTTTGAAGTCGGGTTTCCATTTTGTCAAAATAGGTTTTATTTGATATCATCACAAAACCTTATAGTGATATAGATGTCCCTCTATATATAATATATACATAAACACGTTTTATAAAACAAAAACGAATCTCAATATCAGTGTCATTATTACGAGTAAAACCAAGGCATGACCATGACCAAAGTCAACTATTATTATATAAATATTGAATATCATATTACTTTAAACTACATTCATCACGAATTAAATGAAACCAGTTGAAAAATTAACAGCGCTAATTCACGGATGGGCGACCGTTATTTTTATGGTCTGGAGGATGATATTTTTCATTGGAAAAAATTAACTGAATGATGTTTGATGACGGAAGTAAGGTTCCGACTAATCCCACTCTTTCAAACCGGTCGCCGGGGTAGTTTGCACAAGATAGGGTAAGGGCAACCGATATATTGTGAAACTACACATATTTCCTTATCATTCCATTTCATTCGGATGTTTTTTACTTAGGTGTTACAATACAATACTAATGACAATTTCTATTAAGGCTACGTAAGACATAGTATGAAAGAACTATCGTATACTATATAGACAAACATGTTCATTGAATTTTTTAAGTTAATATTTATATGAAAAGATTAGCTCATTCCCAAGTATCCTGTACCTCTGGATTTCTAGCGCAGTGTACTTACTATTACACCACGGATGATGAATCAATTTTTGTATATCATTGACAGTATAATATTAAGCAGCACACTTCGCCAGAAATCCAGAGGTCTATGGTTCGATACCTGGTAGACGAATTAATTTTTTCATATTATTATTTAATTAAAAATTCAATGACATGTTTGTCAATATAGTATACGCTAGTTCTTTCATACTTATGTCTTACGTAACCTCAATCAAAATTGACATTAGTATTGTATTGTGACGCCTAGATAGATAGATAGATACATCTTGGGGTATAAAAAGTATTGCACTTCGAACTTATGGTCCATTGTGCTCCCCCTTCTACTTCAGTCCGACAAGATTCGCTTCTCCTATATGTTGGCAATAGCCAGGAGCTTGCTTATCAGGTCTTCCTGAAGGTTATGGTCCATTGTGCATATATTCGGGGTGAGATGCACCGAATATCCTGTATCTGCTGTAACCCAGAGGTTCGAAGTCAAAGATTATGTGGCTGGATGTTTCTTCCTCCTCGCCACATAATCTGCACACAATGGACCCGTTATGGAGTCCCATTGTGTGCAGATGCATCCTGTTCAGCTTCAGTGCATCGAGATATAGTCTCTTGGTTACACTCTGAAACAGTATTTTCCCGAGCTCAGTGATCACGGTGTTTAGCATTTGACCACTCGTTGATCACCTGTTTACATACAGTCCTTGGAATTCCTAAAATAGGCTTTGGGCCTATGAAGGACATTCCGACTTCCTCCTTCTTTGCTAAGGCATCTGCTTTTTCGTTTCCTTCGAAACCACTGTGACCCGGCACCCAGATCAATTTATCATTGTTCCGTTTTACCAGCTCCAGCAATTCCTCCAAACAATCCTTGTCTACCCCTGAGGTAACCTCAGTTCCAGGCTTTTAGAGCATCTTGACTGTCCGAGAGAATATATACGTTCTGGTTTATGTAGCCTCTACGTAGGTTATCACGGACGCAAACCAGTATGGCGTAGACTTCTGCTTGAAAGACCGTGGCATATTTCCCCAAGTGAGACTTATGTTTGCTTTAGGTTTTTCACCGTAGATTCCTAAGATTGTGACGCCTGAGTATACACCAATTTATGGGCCTACGATGTCAATGTTTACTAATTTTACTATATAATTGATTTTCATGTATTGAAACATATGTTAATGAATACATAATTTTGATATCAAAATTGTATTTTAAAGTGCGGCGGGAAGAGTGGGATTTGAAGTTTGATGTAATTAATAAAATTATTAATTATAATATTCGTATTAAATCAATTAGATTTTTTACAAACAATAAACTATATTTTAAACACAAATTGAAATATTTATAAAATCGAATGATTAATTTATTTACGACCATATACGTCATACAAATTTTATGAGTTTATTTCCAGTGACAATATGGTTTTAATTGATGCATAATAATTACGGTTCATTGATTTCTAGTTTGCTTTGCTTGTATTATAATTTCAAATTCGTCCCCTTTATCTAGATCAGTTTTTTGTATTATAAATACGTATTTCGACTACAATGTAGTCATCATCAGTATAAATTAGCTAGTCGTACTTTACTCTTTGACAATTAGAAATAGATATAAAGTCGAGATCAATAGACAAAAATAAAAATAAATAGAAAATTAACTAAATTAAAATATACTGGATTTAAAATATAATAAATATTAAATTATATTGAAATTACTCTTGTTAAAATTTCATTCATTCACATTTATTCCTGTTAATTTTACTCTTATTAAAATTACTCTTATATTATCGCAAGATATGTTACTTGTTACTAATTTGGGGACAATTTCACTCTTAATTTCACTTTTAATTTGGTGAAATTGTCACCAAATTAGTAACAAGTAACATATCCTGCGATAATATAAGAGTAATTTTAATAACAGTAAAATTAACAGGAATAAATGTGAATGAAGGAAATTTTAAGAAGAGTAATTCAATATAATTTAAAATTTATTATATTTTAAATCCAGTATATTTTAATTTAGTTAATTTTCTATTTATTTTTATTTTTGTCTTTTGATCTCGACTTTCTATCTATTTCTAATTGTCAAAGAGTAAAGTACGACTAGCTAATTTATACTGAAGATGACTACACTGTAGTCGAAATACGTATTTATAATACAAAAAACTGATATAGGTAAAGGGAGCGAATTTGAAATTTTATTTCAAAAACCTAGAGTTGTCACTAATTATCATTCGATAATATAATGTTTAAACATTTATTAAATAATTTTTTTTTTAAATCGCGTTTTATCGGTTTGTTTTTGAAATATAAAAGTTTAAAATTGTTTTATATTTCAAAATTACCATAATTTATATATATGAATAGTGAAAATAACTATGTGTTGTGTATGTGTGTATGTGTATATCCTATAATTAAAGCAAACCGATTTTTTGTCCTGATTATATAAGACCGTGCTGGTCCTACCTTAAAAGAAAATATCAACTATACCGTCTGTTTAATTAACATCTTCGTATCATAGATCCCACGAGTATGAGAGAGTACATATGTACAGAGAGTACAGAGTACATTAAGCAATGTGTGTTGGTTGTTCTGTCGAACGATATACTTTAGAATATAGATGATGCTTGTGAAGTGGGGTTTGTGATGTATGCACTGAAGCAATCATTAGTATGTGAATGCTTTTGGAGAATACGTGTTATTTTATTTTTGGTATCTCATTACAACAATGGGATATCATTTTTTAACATTCAACATCATCACAAACCATTTTTCATTGACGGATTACAAACCATTACATTAAAATTACAATTACAAACCATTACAATTACATTACATTAACCATTACAATTATAAACCATTTTGAACAAACTCGAAAATATTTGAGTTTGTTACAAGATAATATATTGCCAACTGTTAGAGCTCTTCTCAATTCCTGAAATCTGTATGGTTGCAACAAGATGGTTGCCCTGCACACAATACCATGATAGTAAGGCAGTTTCTGGAAGAAACTTTCCAGGAACGTCTTATGAGTGGTTTTGGAACCATGAAGTGGCCACCCAGATCGCCAGATCTATCTCCTAACGACTTTTTTTTTATGGGGTTTTCTCAAAACACAGATCTATTCGCGGAATAGGCCTGAAAATTTGCAACCATTAAGACAAAGAATTGTTGACACTTGTGCGAATATTTCTCCTCAAATGCTAGAAAATACCCGGGCAGATTTCTACAATCGACTCGGATATTGTTTAGGAAGTGATGGAGGAATATTCGAACCGTTAGTTTAACTTTTTTTTTGTCGGAATTTTCTTTTTTTTTCTTTTTTTTTTTTGGGGGAATTTATTTTTCTTTAAATTTGTGTGGATTATTGTTAGTTATACCGTTAATAGAATACTATCATTTATTTTCAAACTTTCCACATACAAATAAAAATGGATATTCAAAAAAGAATTTTCAATTGTTAGATGTAATGCTATGCTTAAGAAGACAACAGTGAACATATTTAACGCACTCTATTAGATTTTATAGTATACTAAACTTTACTACAGAACTTTGAACAACATAACAACTGATCTGTTTCTACAGACACAAACCTACAAGACACACCTACAATACCTCCTTCTCATACGCATTGCTAAATGTATATGTACATATGTACTCTCTCATACTCGTGGGATCTATGATACGAAGATGTAAATTAAACAAATTGTATAACAATTGTATTACGCTCTACAAATATGTAAATATAAACAATTTTTTATCTGTTAAAAATATTATTCAAAAGACAAAACAAAACATTTTTATAAATAAATTTTTACTTTCGCATATTACTACGTCAAATTTTGATCTTTAACATGAAATAGTCTCGGTGTCTGTGTCTACTAACATAAGGAAAGAACTAGAATAATAGACGTAGCTGTGTGTTTTAAGAAAATGTGCACTTTGGCCACATTTTAAGGTGAAAAAAGGCGCAGGAAACGGTAACTAAGGCACTCGTGGGACGAAATTCATACGTATGGTGGTGGCCAGTGGATGAAGACAGTGTAAAAGTAAAATAAACAGTTCACGCATTGATCATGAACTCAGTGGCAACTATCGGGTATAAAATTAAACAAGAAGGGAGTCGGATTACCTTTCATAGGCTCAGAACCTATTTTAAATTTTCCAAAAACAGCATGCAAACAAATGATCAACGAGCGTATATACTTTAAACACCGTAATCTTTGGGAAAATATACCGCAACAAAAAAATACTGTTTTGGAATGATACTCGGGAAAATACTGTTTTGGAATGCATCCGAGAGGCTGTCTCTCGATTCACTCAAACTGAACGATATATAACTTCGACTGGCTACCGGATACATTACCTGAAATTATCACCTACGAAAGCATCTGGCACACAATAGGACTCCACAATGAATCCATTATGTGCAAACTGTACGGCGAGGAAGAAGAAACATCCAGTCACATGATCTTTAACTGCAAATCTCTCGATTACAGCAGATACAATATATTTGGTGCATCTCACCCCGAAGCTGTTAGGCAAGCTCTACCGTCCAAGTGGCCAAGCGGTCTAAGGCGTATGTCTGAGGCGTTATGTCTATTTGTAACTGGGAGGTTATGGGTTCGAATCCCGACATCGGCAGTTTGTCAATTAAGAAAAAAAAGAGGCGGATGGATTGACTCAACTGTCGGCGTATGGACAAGAACGAAGTAACCGGCTACGCTTGTGAAGGTTTTCTACAGTTTCCTTCACGAACTCCAGATGAATATCGGCATAGTTCCTATCAGAATCGGCTGCAGCCGCACATCCTACCAATTCCTAGTCTACACACAAAAGTTGCGGGGTGTCTTCGCCTTCGAAAATGTGGCGAGAAATTTTCAATAATATTTACAAATAAAACAAAAAAAAACAATCGTAATTCTTCGAAAATATTTTGATTAAATGAATAAAATTTAATTATTAATAATCGTCCTTTGATTGCAAAAATATAAAATTGAAAAACTGGATACACAAATATTATTAAAAAAAACATAAACAATATTATTTAGTCTGCATCAGTCTGGTTTTAATTGAATAATTAACTACTAATTTGTTGTTGTACTCAACCATATAGAATAACTTTTTTAATTATTTGATTTAAATACGTATAAATAAATAAATGGAAATGAACAAATGAAAAATATAAACGTCCAAATAATTATTTTAAAGTCGTGTGATGTCAGAGCACCCACCACAGGACCTCTGTGTTTGCAATACTTGAATATGGAAAAGATAATTTAGAATACATTTTCACATTTTAGTTTTGGTCTAAGATCCGGCATTAGAGAAACCTTCCCTCATCTGTTAATAGAATGAAATAATTTTTAAAACGCAGATAACAATATTATAAACGTAGGTGTGCAATGTCTGCCACCGTAGTCCTGCTGGCTATATCATATTAATTAATTAATTAATATGATATAGTGTCTTTGTTTGTTGCTCGAACAAATATATTTGTCTCTCTCTCTCTGCGTAAGAAGACACATTTTTGAAAATTTTATTACTTAAAATTTTTTTTAATTTAGGCTGCAAATAATTTAATTATATATTTATTATCAAATCAACTCCTAATATTTCTATAAGTAATAGCACTGTAATGAAAAGTCCGAATGATTTTCAAAAAATGTCTTCTACGCAGAGAGAGAGACAAATATATTTGTTCGAGCAACAAACAAAGACACTATATCATATTAATTAATTAATTAATTAATATGATATAGCCAGCAGGACTACGATGGCAGACATTGCACTCCTACATTTATAATATTGTTATCTGCCTTTTAAAAATTATTTCATTCAATTAACAGATGAGGGAAGGTTTTCACTAATGCCGGATCTAGACCATTTATTATATAAAAAAGATATACCATGAAAAATTACCACATAAACATTTTTTAAGGACGTACCAGCACTGTGTTATGCAATCAGTACAACAAACCGGTTTGATTTTATTATAGCACCAATACATAAACACACATATACAACACATAGACAAAAACACTGTTCACATATACAAAATAATGTTATGTTGAAGAAAAGGAATAATTTTAAACTTTTATATTTCGAAAACAAAACGGTAACACCCGATTTTTTTTAAAAATTTATATAATAAATATTTAACTTTACTCTCCTAGTTTTTTTTTTAAATTCTGTCGAGTATTTTTTCTAATACAACATTTAATAGTTGGGCGGGCATGAAGTTTCACATGCTTCTAATGAGAGAGAGTGAGAGAGAATGATAACTTTAATATTAATTATCTCGCGTTCTAAACGGTCAATAATTATGAAACTTCGGGATTTATTATAAAACATTATTTTTAGCCTGTAATCAAAAAATGAGCAAAATCTGTCGAAAAGTGGTGGTATGCTGGAACATATTTAAAATCTGCATTTCATAAAAAAATGTTGCAAAAAAAAGTTGCACAGTTTATGGACGTTCATTTGCTACGCTAGAGTCAAATGAGTACTATCATAAATAAAATTTATTTTGGATTTAAAAAAAGTTGTAAAGTATATCAATAATCTTACAACGATTTATAACCATTTTTATTTGTCTTAAATATTTTAAAAGTATTTATTGTAAAATATCTGTAAATGTAAATTAGAAATGACAATAAACTATGTTTTGTTATGACATTCACAATGTATATATGTGTAAATGTATGTGTGCATTTTTTTACTGTGCGCTGTCGCCAGTTTACAAAATATGGTGGCAAAAACAAACCTAACAAAATAGTTTTAATTTTGTTAAATAGTTAATTCAAACGTTCTACAACACCATTTTTTTAATGTAATTATATAAACTGCATATTTCAAAGAATATTTATAAACGTTATTTATTATAGTGGTATTATGTATTTATTATTATTACTTTAATACTATAGTTATTATAATTGGAATAATAACTATATGAATATTGAATTATAGAATTAAAAATTCTGTAATTCCATAAGACGCGGTTTTAAAATTTTGTTTTTTAATCGATAATTCCTCTTCGAAATGAACGTCCTTAGAGAAATATAATTCAATAATTATATTTTTGTTTCAAGCATTCATGTCCACATGGTATAAATTATCTTTTAAACGGTGCAAGATAGGGAAAATCTTGTTGTACAAAAAATGTTTATCATATAAAAACAAACAACTTTTGTTTGGAACTTTTTTTCAAACATCCCATAGTTTTGGTGTAAATGTGGCATAAATTTTGTATTAACACCATAAATATTGGATGCATGAAACAAAGTTTCAGGCAAAAGATGAAATTTTTATGAAATAAACATTTTTGGGTTTAAAGATTTTCCCTGTCTTGCACCAATGCAATGGCATGAAACAAAAATATAATTAATGTATTATATTTCTTTCTTTAAACTGTGCAATAAATGAACACATGGTATATAGTATACAGCTTGTTTTTTTAGATACACCCAATTTGGAATACTGTATAGTGTATATATCGCTGTCTATATGTAATGTACTATGATATGGTTTACTTTGTCACACTTAAACAATCAGTATTGTATTATAACATCAAAAACTATTATCTTATACTTATCACTCTCTCACTACAATCATTTATATATAGCTGCATCTTACTCGTGCACGTATACATCGTCGTTATTGTCCGTCGTCCATCGTGTGCGTGTAACACCATATCATGGCATACTGTGCATAGACAGTGTTAGATGCACTACACAGTGTTGCTATTGGGTCTATTTTTATTTACGTAGTGTATACAAAATTATAAATTTAGTCCTGACGTTGTAATGCTGAAAATATTGATAGCAAAAAAATAGTATTTTTAGTATAAGTGTTCATAAAATGATCGAATTAATCCATTTTGCTGAAATTTTGTATGTGTGTTCTATTCCTGAAAAGTCATTTCCGTCCGCAAACGGTCAAAATCGATCCGTGCATCAGATATACCTTTGCACTTGTCATTGAAAATATCTATCTTTGGAAGCGTTTGAGATAGAAGCAACATTTTGAAACAAAAAAGTTCCTTTGTTTAAAAATAAACAACTTTTGTTTGAAACTTTTTTCATAAACTAAATTGTTGTTACTTGATTAGAAAAGCTCGTTAATTGTTATTTTTATTTGTTTTATACAAAAATTTAATTATAAATATAAAATAAACTTACGTAATCGAATCAGAAAAATAAATGATAAAATCTCCCCCTCCCTCAAAATTTGAGGTTTTCCATTTCAAACAAATAAAAATTCATTTCGTCAGTTCTCAACCAAAGTTTTTTGTCGGCTAGCTTTCTCCTAAACTATCGAAACAAATTAGTTGGAAAATTTGGTAACGTCTTAGAATAATCGGAATGGGTCGGGAGGAGCCTTAAAATAATCTCTACTGTTAGATGTAATAGGGAATATGCATGAAAATTTTTTTTCACATTTATTTTCAGAATATGAAAATACTGTTAATACTGTAATAATATTTAAAAACGAAATTAAAATCCGACAAATATCAAGGAAGCTATAAGCTTTTAAAGATTATTATCTGTCTCTTTCTTGCAAAAATACTAAAAACGGAGTTTTATGTGTATTTTAAATGGTGAAAGTGTGATATGACGTCACATAACATATCAAGGGGGCTATCACCCTCATTGTCTAATCGGGAATTTCAATCATTCATATCTCGCTTATTTTTAAAGTTATTTAAAAAGTAATCTTACCTTGATATTGTAAACATGCTTCAATTCAAGTGAAAAAAAATTTTCATGCATATTCCCTATTGAAAAAGCCTAAAACAAGACATACATCAATTGCCATCGATCGTATTCCCTCTTCATACTACATTGTTTTTTGTATATAGAGGTAATAATCGTAATCAATAAGTTTCCATTGGCTATTTAATTTGGATCACTTTATTATTAGTGATATTGAAGGGCAAATTCATTTATAAAAATTTATAATTGAAGAATGAGGTCTAACTAACACACATGGATTTTAATTTAAATGCATTTTAGAAAATTAACCCTCAATGTACATTATATTGGACTCTTCTACAAGCAAGTTTTTTTATACACAGTCATAAGTTTGTTAGACAAAATTCATAAACTGGGAAAATTTTAAAAATCAAGTGATTTGACTGCTAAAATAATTTTGAAAAATCATGCACCTCTTGGATGGGGATCGAACGTATGATCTCTGGCCTTCCGGACCAGTGTCTCTACGAAGTAAGCTACCATGATGCTTTCGTAGAATGTATATAATTTCTCACTATCTGTTATTGTTTTTGACTATTCATCCCCCCCCCCCTGCAACAAAATTGAATCAAACTTTTTAAACATGAACAGGAAATTTGGAAAATTTATTCAAGATTATGAATCGGACTGGAGATTATGAATTGAAATCGGAATAATGTCTTTGGTAGGTTAAAAAAATTTGTTACGCAGGAGCTGCGTCAACTTAGCGAATTTCCTTAGAATACATAAATCACTGTCTAGCGGTGATAATTTTAGTGTGATCAAAATGAAATATAATATCTAATATGACTTTAGTATTTGCAAAAATTAAATTTATTAATAGCCAAAATAAAACGATATATAACGATTATAGTTTATCGTTACTATGGAAACGACAATCAAAATTTTTTACAATAAAATATATTTCATGTATTCGTATTTAACAAACACAAAATATTAAATATCTCTTAATATTAGAATAATCGAAAAATGTATAAGAAGTAAAGTTGTAGAAAATCAAGTTTGCTACAATTCATTACTTGATCATTTTTCTCAAACTCTAATGTGTACAGAGATATTTAGAATTTTAACTTTCAATCTTTAATTGTAAATATTTCTGTAAATATTAGTGTAACAGAAAAATTATAAGAAACAAAATTACAGTAAAACTTAGTATCTACAACTTAACTCCTGATAAATTTTTCGATTTTTCAAATATTAAGGGAGATAGTAAAATTTTGTGTTTTCCCCTCCCTTTAAATCCCCTTTATGTATATATATATATATATATATATATATATATATATATATATATATATATATATATATATATATATACAAATTTTAGCGATAGTGTTGAAGAAATTCGAACATTGGTGCAAAAACCATAGCTGCATTTCTTTTGGAGGAAATTCGCTAAAAATAATATATAAAAGTGTATGACGCTCAATGGCGTAGCTACTGGGAGAGTTTCTGGTAACAATCACCGAGACCTCGTTACTCAGGGGCCCCAAAATTCCCGGGTTAACTATTGCAGTAGTTTCTAGCGAAGTCAGATAACGATTTATTCTGGGGGCCAAAAAGAAGTTATTACCTGGGTCCCGCAAGGTTGAGTTACGCCACTGATGAGGCTCCTAAATTTGCAATGTGAAACCAGCTTTACACAATATACTCAAGAGATTTATTTTTCAAAAACTTTATACATTTAATTAATTTTACGTAATTACTGTCCAATAATAAATCAATACAAATTTGTTGTTATAATCATAAAAAATAATGATTATAAATCAAATTAATTTGTTGGCACCAACTACCGTTACAGTTGATTGAAAATACTGAAACAGATTATGATTACAAACAGATATTTTTATAGACAAAGCAAAATAATTTTCATCAAGAGTTGTGTCAAAAATTATCAACAACACGAATGTCATACTAATCAATAATTTACGTTACGTAAATACTTTTTATGGCTGAAGAAAAATATTCAAATATATATAAAAGTTTACAAAAACAGTTTAAAATATGTCAAAAAACATGCAATAAACAAGTGAAAATAACAACTAACTGACTTAAGGATGTTCCAGCATGAAACCACTTTTCGACAGATTTGCTCATTTTTTTTTTCACAGGCTAAAAATAACGTTTTCTAATAAATGTATATATATATATAATAAATCTGTATATATATATATATATATATATATATATATATATATATATATCAATATCATAACCCTCGTATGCTAACATTTTGGCTCAAACTACAAAAACGTTACAGTTAATTATTTTTTACGCAGTCGGGTTTTTTTTATATTGCTTTATATTTACGGCACTGTAGGTTTTTCATTAGGTACATGAATTTGCACTTTTAGAAACTGTTGTTATCATTTCTAATTAATATATGAGTTGTAAAATAATGAACTAAAAAACATTTGAAAAATATTAACTTTATATGAAACTACTATTTCAGAATCAATATTTATGCACAAATGACCCGAATTTAATTAGTTTGAAAATAATTTATTTTACGCACTTTAAATACTAGTATTTTTGATTGACAGCATGTAAATATTTACAAATGTGTGTGTACTACTAAAAATTATAGTGGAATTTTATTAATTTTTATAACTCGAAGATCATTTTTACAGTATTGCTAGTAAATTGATAGTAAACAAATTGTTTTTTAATACAATAAAAATAAGTGAAAATGAAATCACTTCGAAGAATTGTAAGAGGATAAAATTACTTTTATCCGAAATTTCTCAAATTATGAGGATTATTTACATTTACAAGATTAAGAACATTAAATTTTTCATTAAATATCTTATATTTTTTTATGAAATCATTGTTTTCTTGACATATTAAGAGAAATCATTGAGATATGAAGAGAATAAAATACAGGATGCAATTCAGAGTCACATCATATTGTTAAGCAACTTATTGTCACTTGGAACTGGGAGGTTATGGGTTCGAATCCCGACATCGGCAGTTTGTCAATTATTCAGAAAAAAGAAAGGAGCGGTTAATTGGCTAAACTGTCGGCGTGTGGTAAAAGATCGAAGTAACCAGCTATGTTTTATTTTGACTATAGTTTCGAAATCACTGTTGCATCTTCAGACAATATATAATTTTGTTATTATATATTTTCTGAAGGAGCAACAGTGATCGCGAAACTATAGTTGAAATAAAAATATTGTTACCATAATCTCAAATATTTTTATTATTTAATAATTATAATGGATTTTCGTCAAGTAACCCACCGCATCAGGACTTTATCATGAACGAAATGAAAATGGGGGTGCGCACACGGTCTGTGATTGGACCAATTTCATCCGTAAAGTCCTAGAGCATTGGATTTTTCAAAATTCGATACCTCAGCAGTGTTCTTGTAACGCCGAAAGTTTCCGAACCACACAGAGGCAATCAATTATTTACGGAAAAGAAGAATTTCTACGATGATATTCAAGCGGACAGCGACTAAGAGTCTTCCCCTTCATTAATATTACATGGGATATCATTTTCTGAACATTTAAAATGCTATTAAAAAATTTACAAGTGTTTTAAGCTGCAGCCGTGATTCGGCATATTTACCAAAATTATTATTAGTTTATTTTGATATTTTGTTATGTTTTGAATTAAAATAAAAATTATTTTAATCCAATAAAAAATTCACCAAGGCATTATTTATGTAAAAATGAAACAACAAAAATATTTTGCATTCTTCATAAACGCAAAACTATTACACAATTAATTATATTAATTATTTGATGTTTATATTTTATTGAATTAAGACCTTGTTATGTCGATAAATTGATGATTATATATAATTTGATATCAATAATTTATTTGTAATATTATTATTATTAGATTAAATAATATATATAATATCCCATTCTCATCAATGTTACGTATACCAGTGCAAGTAGTGTCGAGAGAAGAGAATTAGATCATTTTAATATAACTAACATACTAATAATTATACTGCATTCTGAGAAATGGAAACGAATCATTCAATTAATATTAATCTTAATATTGTAAAAATCTTAAATAAACCTACCCATTCAACCTCAATATATAGAGATGTAAATTGACTTGAAAAAGTAGATAGATAGATAGATTGTAGAGGCTACCCGGGACGGGCTACACTTCGACCATAAGTTCCATTGTGATGCCTAAGGATGTGAGGATGTGAGTGGAGTGGAAGGAATTTTTGTGTATAGACTAGGAATTGCGGTAGGATATGTGGGTGCAGACGACTATGATAGGAACTATGCGGATATTCATCTGGAGTTCGTGAAGGAAACTGCAGAAAACCTTCTCAAGCATAGCCGGTTACTTCGTTCTTGTCCATACGACGACAGTTTAGTCAATTAACCGACCCCTTATTTTAGTTTAATAAATAATTACTCTTGAATGAATTATTCCATTTTTTATACGCTTTTTATTAGTTTCACCTGTATGTATGTTTGTATGTATGTATGTATGTAACCGACCCTTTTGGGCTCGATTTTCTCCTACTTTGAACGATAAGATTTATTTCAAATTTTGCACACCTGTCAAATACCGATGACAATGCAATAGTTCGATTAAAATATCCGATTATCCTGATTAGATTCGCCAGGATTCATCAATTTCTTTCCGCATCCTTTGCATGAGAGTAAGAGAGATAGAGCTAGTGCGCGAATTAAAAATTTAGAATCGATTCTAGTCAATCGAACTAAAAAGCGAAAAATAAATTATAGTTTAAAAAACTAAAAAACACGCTTTTATAGCATATTCAACTAAAAAAATGAAAAATAAATAATAGTTTAAAATAACTAAAAAAACACGCTTTTAAGAAAATCCAACTAAAAAATAGAAAATAAAATTTAATAAATTTGGATTAAGAAAAGTGTAAATAAGAAACAAATGTATATTAATGGAAAAAAGCGTGGGGTGCATAGTGTCAATAGTTATAAACATTTTCTATTTTTCCATGGTTACTGTCATTCACAGTGGGCTACATATATCGGCGTGTATTCTTCAATATTACATGCTGTGTTGACATTTGGACCCCGGTTGAGAAGATATTCAAAGATTTTAAAGTTACCAATATGAACAGCAAGACTTAGTGGTGTAACGTTACAATTATTTTTTACACGCTCTTTTTTAGCTTCACCTTTATGTTTGTTTGTTTGTAACCGATACCTTTGGATTCGATTTTGACCCACTTCAAACGGTCAGATTTCGTTTAAAGCGCTTTTTAAGATATTAACAAAGTAAAGATCCTTCTACTCATATCTGTCAATAAAATGTTTATAACTATTGACACTATGCACCCCACGCTTTTTTCCATTAATATACATTTGTTTCTTATTTACATTTTTGTTAATCCAAATTTATTAAATTTTATTTTCTATTTTTTAGTTGGATTCTCTATAAAAGCGTGTTTTTTTAGTTTTTTTAAACTATTATTTATTTTAAATTAAACTTGTGGCGGCAAACAGAAATTTTCTATGTGGGCAAATTTATTATATATCATGTACTTAAGATAGTGCATTTATTAAAATCAAATCAAAAAGTATAAATTACAGTATAATAAACTTACTACAGCTATACCAATTGAACATATCTAGTATAACATATAGAGTTTTGACATGTATGATACGATGCACTATATTATGTACAATGCAAGGCTTGTATTAACAGTAATTATATATTATTTTTGGTGTCACCGTTGTAAATTATCACCTTTAACAATCGCACTTCATAATCGGAACAAAAGTTTTTTTCTAAATTAAATAAAAAACACTGTGCTTAAGGACGCTCATACATGAGGCTTAATAGTAGATACAAATTTTTGGGAAAAAGTCCCGAATACAAGTTGTTTGTGTATTTATAAAGAGCAACTTTTATCTGAAGAATTTTTTTCGAAAACATATGGTAACATACAGTTAATCAATAATAAACTTTGTTTTTAATGAAATTTATAGTAAACAAAACAACAATTCAAGAAAGAAGTTTAGGTTACGGTCATAGATTCGAAGAATTTCGGTCGAAACCGACTACTAAAACGAAAACCCTTTCATCGGTATTTACTTTCTTGTAAAGATCAATAAGGACAACAAAGATCTTAAAAATCTCTTTTTCGTGTTTTATTCAGTACCGAATCGGTAGTACTTGTTCATGAATGAAGCTTGATAGTAAATAAAAATTTTGTGAATTGAATAGCTCAATTATGTAGTTATCCTCCCTCAAAAATTTAACAGCTGTTGACAATCATTTTGAAGAGTAATTATCGATTAAAAGTCAAGCTTTTAACACAGCGTCTTACGGAGAACATAATTTTTTTGTACATAACAATATTATTAAATTGGGGCAAAAAATCGAAATTTAATAACTATATTATTAAAGTAATCACCATAATAAATAATGTTTATAAATATTCTTTGAAATGTGCAGTTTATATAATTGCATTAAAAAAATGGTGTTGACGAACATTTTAATTAATTATTTAATAAAATTAAAACTTTTTTGTTAGGTTTGTTTTTTCCACCATATTTTAAAAACTGGCGACCACACACACTAAAATAATATTCACATACACACAAATATACAAAATAGTTTACTGTCACATCAAGTCAAATCATTTTCTAATTTACATTTCCTGATATTTTACAATAAATACTTTTAAAATATTTAGGACAAATAAAAAAAAATGTTATAAATCCGTTGTAAGATTATTCATATACTTTACAACTTTTTTAAAGTGAACTGGGAGTGAACTAACTTGCGAGAAATGAGTTTACGAGTGAACTAACTTAACTACCTTAATAGTTAAACCATGGCATATTTGAATATATTCGAATTCTGGAAAACCAAGCCAAATATTACAATTTTTTACTCGTTTTTTGAACAGCACAACGAAATTCATCGAAAACATTGACCAAATGGTGGCGCCAAGGATATCATACTCCCCGCAAGTATACATTGGAGAGCCAGGGGTAAAAGTAACATATTTTCATATTTTTCTAAGCTATATTGAATTCATAATTTTTTTATGAACACGTTTTTTAACAATTGCCTTAGTTATAGGTACTTATAGCCTTCTGGACATCGATCATGTAAATTGTGGAGTGTAAGAATTAAGAATAATCCCATGTATACAATTTTTTATTTGATTCTTTTAAGGGACTCTTTCAATTCGTATTTGTGAGTAAATAACTAAAACAATTTTACAAGCTTTTATTTAACTTGCAATGTATATATGTATGTATGTATGTTTGTGTGTATGTATGTGTGTATGTATGTATGTATGGATGTATGTATGTATGTATGAATGTATTATGTGGAGGAAAGTTCGGCATGTATGTAAATCTTGCAAGCTGAATTAGAACCACTTCCTCTTATCCTACGGAATTGAATTTTTACATGTTGGTTTAGTTCCGATGAGAATACATTTTTATGGTAAGCATGACAAGAATTGACAAGCGAAAAGGGGGGTTTAAAGGGAGGGGGAAACACAAAATTTGGTATATCTCTCTTAATATCGAAAAACACATAAGAAGTAAAGTTGTAAAAAATTAGTTTTACTATAAAAAGCTTGTTTTAAAAAATATTTTTTTAATAAAAACTTATTTAGAATATATGTAATGCTTACTTTTATTAATTAATTTTTTTTTTTTTTAATAAAATAAAATTTTTGATGAGCTACACAAGCGCCAAATATTGGCTAGAAGTTCAGAGACCACGAGGCATTTATTCTGTGTTGTGTATAATATCATAGTGATGATAACTTTTCAATCCAATGACTGAAATCGTTTGACCTATTAATAATAATAACATTAAAACATATACTTGATACATGTACAGAATGTCCCAGTATAACCAACAGAATCGTCAGATTGAACGTCGTCAATAGACTTTTAACTCTGTGTAAACTGTGTATTGTTTTTTATGTCGAAAATTCTTATAGATTTTTCACCGAATCTTTTCGTTTTAGAATCCCCTGAAGTCATAAATACAATTTTTGAAACTGATTTGTGGATATATATGTGGATTAGAGCTTGCAAAATAAACTTTTTTGTTTTTATAGTACAATCAAGCAAGACAAAAAATCGGCAGAACTTCGGAATGAAAGATAATAAGCTGAAAATCAAGACTTTTCTTTTGACATTTTAAACACTGGCTCAAAAGTCTCATATAATCATGTTCAAGATATTAAAGGGGAAAGGTAGCAAAATCGTTCTTTTTTTGCGTAAATATGTCGTTTGCTATGCATCAAATCATGTTTAAATTATGAAACTTGTAGAGCATAAAATCGTGTATTATTTTTGTCCTGGACATTTTTTTAATCTCTCATTGTCTTTGAGATATCAGGCAGATAATGGGATTTTATGAAAATGCTTATGGAGGCCACGCCATAATTGAAAGTTGTCCGTCCGTAAACATGATAACTCAAAAATAAAAAGAGATAGCGAGTTGAAATTTCGTGTGTGTGTGTGTGTTCTAGAGCTAAAAAGTCAGGTGATGTTTGTGAATGGGCAAGATTTTTTTTTTTAAATAAACAACTTTTTATTGAAACTTTTTTTCATAAATTCAGTATATACTAACTCAGTTGTTATTTCCACTTGCTTTGTTTTTATTTTTCTGCATGCTGATTGGCTTTCTATTTCACATCAGATAGGTCTTTTGATTATTCAGCCAGTTTGAACATCCCCGGACGGTTTTGGACATAAATTTGCCACACACTTGCTCTAGCACACTCTGTATAATGTTATTAATTTAATATATTTGTGCATTTTTTTTATTTTAATTTTATCAATAATATTTTTTTCGTTTTTCTTCGATAACAGTTTTATTTTTTTTTATAAAGCATACAAACAGGTTACGAGTAAATATATTTTGAGCTTAGGCTATGTAAATGTTGCTTACAAATTTCTATAAAATATACTGAAGTATTGAGTGTTACAAAGAATATATTACTTATGCTTATAGTTTTTTAATCTCATGTTTACATTTGTGTTTTTATGATCGATTTATTAAATATTATTTTCAAACACAGCTGTTAGTTAGCCTGTTAATTTATGTTTTTTGATAGAGACCATTATATCAGTGGAAAAAACATATCAACTCATCATTCCGTTATCCAATCCAACCGAACCCAACTCTTAGAAACTTAAATCAAATATCCACATTAAAACTTTGTTAATGTATCTAATTCTAAATAGACTCGGGACGTTACCTGAAGTGTACATACAAATCAAGGTTGTTTATACTGTTGCTTACTATTTTCTCTTCACTTTAAGATTAGTTCGTTTCCCGAAACAATCATTGTTGTTAGCTGTACATTTTTGTTTCAAATGAGGCTTAAATAGAAACTTGTTGGTTAACATTTGTTGGAAATCCTTATTTCTATTTAAACCTATAAACTTGTTGTCAATTCTATAAACTGCAAAAGTGGCGATAATTTTTCAAAATCAGTTGATTTGTGACGACAAAAGTCATGCGGTTTGCGAGAACTTTTGAGACTTTAAATTGAAACATTTTTTCGCCAACCAAATGAATTCGGCACAAATACATTGACACAAATGTATTCGGTACAAATCGGCTTTTCATCGAAAAAAGAAAACCACTTTTGTAGACGACAGTCGATGGTAAATCTCTGTTTATTTGTTCGATCATCACGCAAAAACTACTGAACCGATTTTGATGAAACTTTTTCGTTTAAAAGCTTATAGTTCGAAAAATTTCGTTGAAATACAAATTTGGTGGAAGTACCGATAAATATTTGATGTAGTGGAAGCGGTGGGCAATTACGGATATATAACAATAAAATGGGAGCGAAACCGCGGGTATAAACTAGTAATATATAAAATTGGTAAATATATAACGATAATACCATAAACCGCTTTAAAATATTTTCGACTTCCTGATATATTTTTATATTTGTTTCTGCAATCACAGTATCGGTAACATATGGTCAAAACCTAACTTTTAAACAGTGCGAGCTAGAGAAAATTTTTAAATACAAATTAAGCAAATTTGGTTTGAAACATTTCTTTATACATTCAATAGTTTTGGGTTCGATACGGGCAAAACCGTAGGAGCGGCGTGATTAAAAAAATTATCTCAATAACAAAAATGAAGTAGCGGTAAACTAGTCGAGATTAATTTGAAAAATGACGTATCTATAGAAATACCTGCATTAACAAAATTTTGGAAATAAATTATCTGTCAATATATTTAAAATATATAAAAATTGATATTTCACACTGTCAATATCTTTTTTAAATAATTATTTGGAATAAATAAAAAGGGTATAATATCGTTGCACACAAAAGTTACGCATGCTTACCAGTTCCCCAGTTACCCAGTTCTCAATAGCAATAAATTGTGGGAAATAAATTTTCCCAACACTAATTTTTATTGAATCTATCCATTCATTATATTTAAATCCAATAAAAAATATACACAACTTGTAAACTAATATTGCAAGTACACATAATGAAACTTACATATATGAAATTCTGTTATATACTTAATGAAATTAATATACGTTTTAACCATTTTTTAATAAAAAAATAAATATATAATAATTATTTATTTACATAGAAACAGTTATTTTACAATATTTATTTATAAAAATTGAATACAAATTTTTATTTATTTAAATGTTAATGATTAAAATCAATTACTACGATTAATAATAAAATTATATTAAGACATTCACTTCATTTTTAATATGTAGATTATCTTTCTTACAAGTTAATCTTCGCTAAATATTTTCAATCTCAGAATAAAAGCAAGCAAGCAAAATTTTTCCATAAAATTTTTTTTGACCTTCTAAAACCTGGCAATAAAGTCTCGTTTAATCTTGTGTCCGATAGTCATGATATAAAAGGTCCAAGGTTACGGAAGTTGGTTTTTTGCAAATATCTCCTTTTCTATACGTCAAATGTCATTAGATGTTATATAAAATTACCTAGAATAAGAGTATACAACTTGTATTTTAAAATAGACCCAATCTGGAAACAATGTATAGTGTATCTAATGCTGTCTATAGGCAGTGAACTTTGATATGGTGTACTTTGTTACACTTAAACTCACAGATATTTGTAGAGTGCAGTTTGGGTGTAACAAAGTACATTATATCATGATATCATAGTACACTGCATATAGACATCGATAGATACACTATACATTGTTTCCAGATTGGGTCTATTTTAAAATACAAACTGTATACAATTTTCCATCAAGACATCATAATCATACATAAAAAGTAGTAACGACTAATGATGTTTTTCTCACGTTTGAACAACGAAGTATATTTATTAAAACATAAACTCTTGCATACCGAACAATGACATTTTTCTGAACAAAAGTCATAATATAATCATTAATCTTATCTACTTAATAAGATCGTTACAAGATTAGAAAAAAAAAACTACATACAAACTTTACAACTCATTGACGATTATAAGGGCGCTTATTTTTGTTGTATTTTAAGGTCCATAGATAAAACACAAGGATATCATTTTTTTATGCACCGACTCAAAGCATATCAGAAGTAAATTTTAATCTTTTTGATCGATTGTGAAGTGATTTTATGAAAAAGATTATGCTTCTTTAAATTAAATACAACGTGTATTTAAATATGCAAACATCACGTATTCAGAGTGAATACTGAAACTGAATTCTATAGACAAAGTTAGTATTGGGATGAGTGACTAATTCAAGTCGCAGCCCAAAGTGATAGGGAATTTGAATTCAGTGCATGGGGTACAAAATTGCTTAATAAAAACGATGATTTAAACATCAAATGAAATTTTTATACCCGGTATATAATATATACTAGGGCAGTGATTCTCAACCTTTTTTTTGTCGCGGCATACTTTTAACGAGTTCAAAATTTGACTGCACACAAGGAAAAAGATAAGTTTAAAAGTTGTTTACTTACCTAAAATACACTGTGTAAAATAGTTATATGATAATAGTTTTGAATGTAAAATAAAATAATATGTACTATAAAAACAACAGTCTGTTTATTAAGGGATTAATTACAAGTTAATAATCAGAATACTTTTAATGAGAAATTTGAGCTTGATGTTTTTTGATAATTTCATTTATCGTCGTAAAAATTACAATGCTACTCTCATATCGTTTTCTACATTTAACAGTTTCGATGCGGCACAGTTGTTGAGAATCATTGTACTAGGGTATATTCAAGTTAGTCCCGACTTTGTAACGGTTAAAAACATTAATTACAGAAAAAAATTTTGGTATAGGTATTCATAAAATGACCTAATTAGTCTATTTCCGCCTATAAACACGATAACTCAAAAACGGAAAAAGAGATCATGAGTTCAAATTTTGTATGTGTATTCTAGAGCTAAAAAGTAATGTTCATAAATGGACAAAATCGGCAAAATATTTGGTCAAAATAAGGGCCCATCTTTGAAACCGTAAGAAAAAAAAAATTTAATGACAAAAAATTTTCTTTTTATTTAATAAACAATTTTTGATTGAAATATTTTTTCATAAATTAAGTATATATCGGATATTTAAGCAATTAACTCAGTTAGTTGTTATTTTCACTTGTTTCTTTTAATTTCAATAATGGTTTTATTTTTTGCTCAAGTTTTTATTGTGTGCTTTAGTCAAAACGGTGGCCAATTTTAATAGCTCAGGACGACATCGGACCTAGATACGGCCATGACCGATATGAAACTAATGCACTCAGCGACTAAATATCTCATAACTGTATGCTAAATGGATGTTAAGTGAATTAGAACGAACCCTTTGTAACGTCGTTTGTCAAAATAAACATCTACTTAACATATATTATTTAATTAATCATTTTGTCTGATGAGATAGAAGCACCGTCTTTCTTCAAGTCGTCTTGTCTACCACTCTCTAAGGCTGATGTCTTTTTTGAAATTAAATATGAAGGGCTTCTTTAACTCGCTAAGTAAACACACACATCATATATTATATTAAAGTATTGTCTTAAATAATTTGTTTAAATTTAGATTCATTAAATATTATTAAAAGCGACGCGCTATGGTAGATGTTTAATAAAGTCCAACCACTAATAATAACCGTTACTGAGAAGCTTTTCGTTTGTATTTTTATGTTTATTTTTTTTGAATCAATTATTATAACCGAAGGTTATTCAACTGAATTTTAAAATACAGAGAAATGCAAGATTGTTTTTTTTTTTGAAAATATAAATTGTTATTTTTTTAAGATTAAAGTAATTAGTTTAATTTCCTATATTTTTCGCAGCAGAATTTTCATCAGGATTGCATTGCAAACATTTTTTCATACACCCCATGGTTATGGTGTAAATGACCGTCCAAGTAGCCGAGCGGTCCAAGGCGTCATGTCTGAGGCGTTCAAAAAAGTTCCAAACAAAAATCTTTCAGAGTTTTCTTCAAATGAGCTTTTTACTTCCAAATAGTATACAATTCTATGCATTTGAGGATGTTCCAGCATAGTACCACTTTTCGACAGATCTTGATCTTTTTTTTCACAGGCTAAAAATAACGTTTTCTAATAAATCCCAAAGTTTCATAATTTTTGACCGTTTAGAACGCGAGATAATTAATAGCAAAGTTATCATTCCTTCTCACTCTCTCTCATTAGAAGCATGTGAGACTTCATGCCCGCCCAACTATTATCTGTTGTATTAAAAAAATACTCGATAGAATTTAAAAAAAAAAAAACTAGAATAGTAAGGATAAATATTTATTAAATACATTTTTTTTTAATCGCATTTTACCGTTTTGTTTTCGAAATATAAAAGTTTAAAATTATTATTTTTTTCAAAATAACATTATTTTATATATATGAACAGTGAATTTGTCTATGTGTTGCGTATGTGTGTTTATATATTTGTTCTATAATAAAATCAAACCGGTTTTTTTTCCTGATTATATAACACAGTGCTGGAACGTCCTTAACTGTTATTGTAGCTATCCATCCATTGTTAGTATGGTTGCCTATCGATTATATTATATTAACAAAGGTGACTAGCATTTACTTAGTTTGACATTTAAGTAATATGTCTGAAAATTTGTAACATTATTTTGGCATCAATGTTTTTAATATGAAAAATCTTACACAACTTGGCTGGGGATTGAGCCCAAGACCTCTGGCATTCCAGGCCAGTACTCAACACAACTGAGCTACCCACATGCTATGGTAGAACGTGTAAGAAGAAATACTTCAAAACTACATTAATTTTCTCTATTACTTTTCCAGAATCAAAATTCCCTAATTCAAGGTTTTCAAGATTCATTCATTTTCAAGATTCGCCACCCAGTATTTATTTATTTTGATTTAATTATAACATTTTTAAACAAAGAATTTATTAATAAACTGAACAAGGATGAAATAATATTTATTTATTATTATTTTTATTTCAAATATTAAAATATAAGAAAAAAAAATTTATATTTAAAATGACTTTATTGACCTGAGTTTAAACATAGTATTATTTTTTATTATCAAAAAAATGATTAAAAAAAACAAAAAATATAACAACTAAATTAATTATTTAAATATTCTAGATGTACTGAGTTTCAAACAAACGTTGTTTATTTATTTTTATTTTTTAAATTGTATTTTTGTAGTAAACCTTTTCTTGTGTCTCTTAAGGTAGTATGTCCGTAAACCCACTTCTCTGCAAAATGTAATAAAATTTTGAGTAGATGTTAAGAATAACCGTCTCCTTGAGAATTGCTAAATTTGAAATTTATGGCCCATCTAATAAAAGAGATATTGACTATTAAAGTTGGAAATTTTTGCATGGGTTGACCAGTTGACTGAAAGTGACACATTTTACATCATAGATTAAAAAAATTTTGTGTAGATTTTTTCAAAAACAACTTATTGAGACATTCATTTGTGACGAATTTTTTGAAACCAAGAAAACGGTTTTTACCCTAATTGTTGAAAGGATACAGTATTAATTACAGTATCCACGAAAATTATGGAACACATCACTACTAATGTCAAAGACATTTTACGTATACGAGGTCTGTCCGAAAAGTATCCGACCTGCCTTTATATCTCCGCGCTAGTGTTATTTTTCGTCACCGAGTGGCATCCTTCAAAGTAGTCCCCATTTGATTGAATAACACGCTCTCAGTTGTGTTTCCACTTTCCGCAGCAGTCCTGGAAGTGAGTTTTTAGAAAAGCCTTGAGTGCCCTCGTCGCATTATTTTCAACCGTCTTTTGTCGGCGAACCGAAGTTCTTTGAGCGGTTTTTTCAAATTCGGGAACAACAAAAAGTTACAAGGGGCTATGTCGGGACTGTACGGAAGTTGACGAAGCAGTGCGATATTGTCTTTAGTTAAAAACTGCTGCACAAGATTCGATGAGATTTCCCACCGCTTCCACTTTCTAAATTTGAAGTTAAAATTTTCCAAATTGTAGTTTTTGGTATTCCAAGATCATCTTCTAATTCGCACACAGTCAATCGTCGATCTTCTTCAATCGCAAGTCGCACGATTTTTGTCGAAGGTTGGCCAGAACGAGGATCACTATCAACAAATGTGCGGCCACTTTTGAAACGATTATACCACTCTTTTATTTGTGTCCCATACACTCATCTCTAAAGACCTTCTGTTGACGTTCATGCCTCGCAGAAGGCGCTTGAACACTCTGGCACGAAGATATAAAAGCAGGTCGGATACTTTTCGGACAGACCTCGTATATAAGATTGTTTTTTGAGACAGGACTGTCACGAACATACTACCTTAGGGTTTAAAATATAGAATTATATGCAGAGAGATTTTCACTATCACGAACTCGAAATGACATTTTACAACCGATACAGGTAATACAATACAAGGGTATTATAAATTTAGTTCCGATTTTGTAACGGTGTTAAAAAACAAAAAATGTGGTCATTTCATAAAAATAAGCAACTTTTATTTGAAACTTTTTTTCATAAACTGTGTACAAATAATATTAAAGAGAACTCTTGGATTTTTCGAAATAAATTTCGATTTTTTGCCCCAATTTCCTAGATCAAAATTTTTTGTATTTTATACCGTCACCAAATTAGCAACAAGTAACATCTCCTCGGAGAATAATTACAATTAGCTAATTCATACTGATAATGACTACTTTGTAGTCGAAATACGTATTTGTAAAATAAAAAAAATTTTGATCTAGGAAATTGGGGCAAAAGATAGAAATTTATAAACTGTGTAGTTTTGCCACAATTGTAGCTCAAACATCTATTAATTACTATTGTCGGAAATTTTTGTTTTAAATATTTTTTGTCAAAATTAATTTGTTAAAAATTATTTCATAATCTTTTGTTTAGTTATTATTAATATTTAAAAAAATTATTTCAATTAATTTAATTTAATTAAAAGTGATTAATTCAAAACAAAAAAAAATTAGTTTTTCTTGAAAATAATCCAAGAGAATACGTACATTTAAATAAATGTCCTTTGTCTATTTATTATAATTAATTTAAACAAATCCGGAAATGCTTTAATTATACGGAATTAAGAGAGTTAAATTTCTTCTCTTATTTTGTTTTTGTGTTTATAATTTTTATTTGTTCTTTATAACATTGTTAGCAGAGCTGAGCATTATTTTGAGTAAAGTACGTATAAAAAGAACTTCAAGTACTTTTGTAGTACTGGGTATTTGTACTTGTAACATAAATCCTCAATACTTACAGTAACGTTACGTAAAGTACTGTCGAATAATACTTAAAATACTTTTAATACAAGTACTCACTGTTGTTCATTAATTAAGGCGGGCAGAGAGTTGATTTTAATTATTTCAAGTTGAACTTCTACTGCTTAAGTATGATTTATACGTACAGTACACTCAAGCTAGAGAGTCCAGCCATATAAACAGACGAAATCGTGTGATCATAGCACATGATTGGCTTTTTGGATAACTTGGACGTTTAAATATGAATTAAGTCTCAGTTCATTCGTATGCGAATTGTTGTTTATTGCTATCATTTTTGTGATCCATCATTTCCATTGTTAACTTGATTAATATTTATTTTTAGTTTTTATTGTTATATTTGTGCTTGTTAATATTTTTATTGTTTTCATTCGTTTTATTCAAATGTATAACAAAATATTATGAATAAAAAACAAAAACGATAGAACGAAGCCGGTCTATTTTTACATATGTTCACGTGTGCAGTGCATGTATTTGTTGACATCGATGGAGTCTGAAGAATATAGTATAACCCACACATCCCAGCTGATTAATTTATGTGAATAGGGCAGTCGGGCCATATAATTGAACTCAAAGTTTTTCAATATTTAGAAGTCAAAAATAAACAACTACAAGCACTCAATTTATAGTCAGTATTTGTGAAATGTAGTCCATAGTACGTCTTCATCTGCGGCAGTAAAACGATCATTTCAATATGCTTCAATGATAAAAAAAGATTTTCGTTGCAAACTGACCTTGTATTTTTTAAGGTAGTTCACTCGTAAACCCACTTTTCTTAAGAATTTGATAAAATTGAAATATGATGATAATCTAAATGATTTGCTTTTTTTTTAAATATTTTTTTTACTGATTGTGAAGTGAGATATTTGCAATCACAATTGAAATGAACGCACATAGTTAATTTTTTATAAAACTGGAAAAATTTTCTATACATTTCTTTCAAAAACAAATATCTTATAAAGTTGAATTTCACAAACTAATTTTAATAAATATATATATATATATATATATATATATATATATATATATATATATATATATATATATATATATATATTAAAATTAGTTTCTTAAATTTTTTATAAGATATTTGTTTTTGAAATATATATATATGATATATATATATATATATATATGACTGTAACGATGGACTACCTTAGGTTATTAGCGTAAAACAAAATTTGGCATAACTCCCTTAATATTGGAAAAATCGTAAAATGTATAAGAAGTAAAGTTGTAGAAAATTTGTTTTACTATAATTTTTTCTGTTACAGTAATATTTACAGGAATATTTACAATTTAAGATTGAAAATTAATATCCTAAATATCTCTGTACACATTAGAGTTGGAGAAAAATAATTTGGTAATGAATAAACATGATTTTCTACAACTTTAGTCCTCATACATTTTTCGATTTTTCTAATATTAACACAGATATTTTATATTTTGTATTTTCTTCTTTCTCCCCCTTTCCCTTGACCTATGCAATTTATTAATAAAATTATTAATAAAATCATATCAGATACAACATTTTATTTTGATCAGACTAAAATTGTGACTGCTAGAGAGTGATTTATGTATTCTAATGAAATTCGCTAAGTTAACGCAGTTCCTGCGAAACAAATTTTTTTGAAATGTAATTGCTACTCATTAAGTAAAGTTTTTTTTTTCAATACTTGGTACTTATTACTTACAGTACTTTTTTCTGATACTTTGCCCAGCTCTGAATTTGTTAGTAATATTAAATATAGTATATCTGTAGGTGGAATTGTAATAATTTCGTATGAACAACATCGTTTGCAATTAAAATGTCGCGTGGATACGGCACATACAACGATGAGTACAGAAAAAACATAATTAATTATGTTTCTTATTTAATATTATGATTTATTATATTTAATAAACCGGAAATTTGGAAGGCTTTGAAATTTATCTAATAACTATATTAAAAAGATTCATACACGACAGCGTGCAGAGGGTTTTATGGGCAGGGATGTGTATAATGGATATGGTGAAATGCTCTTTAAAATGTTAAATGTAAACGGTTTATTGGAAAGTGTATTTAAAATAGAAAATATAATAAAATACATACTTAGGCATCAAATTTCATTGATATTTGAAATTTATTTAAATAAGTTTCTATTAAAAAACATTTTTTAAAACCAAGCTTTTTATAGTAAAACTAATTTTCTACAACTTTACTTCTTATGTGTTTTTCGATTTTTTGCAATATTAAGAGAGCCCACCGTAAGCAACCAAATAACTGTATTTTTTTCTGTAATAATTTCGAGAAATTACGTCAATACTGTTTTAATGGCATTTAATTTCCAACAACTAACATACTTCCGCCCATGCACAAATAAAATCACTAGAGAATTAAGAGACCACAACCTAAAAACAGCGCTTGTTAGTAAAAATAAAATCAAACAGTTACTAGGCAACCCTAAGGATAAAATTAGTAATGAAAAACAATCGGGCATATATGGTGTCAGTTGTCAAAACTATTCGAAAATTTATGTTAGTCAAAGTCGTCGCTAAATCGGAATTATAATTAAAGAACATCTTGCTCATGTGAAATTTGGGAGAACCGAAAAATCGTATATATCTGCGCACGTTATTGAGAACAAGTACAAAATTGACAAATCGAATATAAAACTACTGAAATCAGTACAAAACCCCACAGAATTAGATGCATACGAAACTATCTACATATACAAATTGTGAAAACAGATAATAAATTTAGACAATAGCCCAATTCCAAATTCTGATTTAATAAAATTAAACCATTTTCAAAAAAATATAATACCTGTATATCAAGGTTAGCTTCGATACCCTCACTTTAGTGACAAAAACAACGCCACATAGTCACAAAAGGATACCGTCAATAAATAGGTGGGGTTCTTCACACACCTAATCCTTTAGTCAGTCAACTCAAGTAATCCTCAGATCAGATCATACCCTCAGTCAAATCACGTAAAAGACCTTTTTTAATATCATTGTGAGACACGCACCAAATTAGCAACAAGCAACATATCTCTGAATCCATATCCCAGAGATAGTTACGATTAGCTAATTCATACTGATGATGACTACATTGTAGTCGAAATACGTATTTATAAAATACAAATAAATGTTCTAGGAATTGGGGCAAAATTAGAAATGTAATTTCAAAAAACCTAGACCTAAGTCTGGAGCAATGTTATTCTTATCAGGATAAGATTTGATATGTGGCGTGCTTTTAGTATCTGAAAGTATAAAATCGTAAATCGGCAAAATCGGTTAAGGGAAAAGACAGGCTTACACGGTGGGGGCAACATGAAATCTTAAATATCCGTCTTAATATTAGTAAAACGAAAAAATAGAGTTTAATCCGTACTTTGCTCAAGCGCAATTAGATCACGCCTGACGTCACTCGTGTACGTCATTACCTAAAAGCTAATTAACATTGAACTTCAAAATAGACATATAAGCCAGACACAATATTGATTGTAATCTTTTCTTTTTAAATACAAAATAAAATAAAAACAATATAAAATAAAATAAATAATTAGTATTAGTAATTAAAATATAATTTAAATTGGTGTGGGTCCATCAGGATAACAAAAAAAAACAAGAACAACAGCTCCACCACGCAATGTTATTATGATTGTGCATGTATCAATCTAAATCGTAGTGGTTATAAAAGACTTGTTTTTTCATTTACAGCTCGTTAAAATCAGCCGCATATGGTGTGTTGTATGATTAGTTAAGGTTGTTCCAGCATGAAATCACTTTTCGATAGATTTTGCTCAATTTTTTTCACATGCTAAAAATATCGTTTTCTAATAAATCCCGAAGTTTCAGAATTTTTGACCGTTTAGAACTCGAGATAATTAATATCAAAGTTATCATTCTCTCTCACTCTCTCTCATTAGAAGCATGTAAAATTTCATGCCCGCCCAACTATAATCTGTTTTATTTAAAAATAATACTCGACAGAATTTTAAAAAAAAAAAAACTAGAAGAGTAAAGATAAATAATTCTTAAATAATTTTTTTTTTAAATCGCGTTTTACCGTTTTGTTTTCGAAATATAAAAGTTTAAAATTTTTCTTTCTTTCAAAACTACATTAATTTGTATATAAATATGTGTGTGTGTGTTGTGTATGTGTGTATATGTATTTGTCCTATAATAAAAGCAAACCGGTTTTTTGTCCTGATTATACAATTAATAGGATTCGACAATGCTGGAACTATCTTAAGTTCACTTTTTGTTTCTAACACATATTGTTGAAAATATGTAATTAAATATGTCTAAATCAATTAACAGCATTTATATTTATGGTAATTATTACTGTAATAGTTGATGAGATCCGTTGAAAAAAATCAACGGTCCAATATAATCTATACATATAAAATGCTTTGTCCTGAATGAGTGACTGATAAGAATCGGCATTATTATACCCCGTATATAGAAAATACTAGCCACGCTTTTTTTATACCCAGTATATAATATAAACCAGGGTATATTAAGTTTAGTTTCGACATTGTAACAGTTGAAAATGTTGATCGCAGATAAATGACCTAATGAGTCCTTTTCCGCCAAATTTTCCGTCCGTAAACACGATAAACACTTAAAAAAAGAGATAACAAGCTGAAATTTCGTATGTGCGTTCGAGAGCTAAAAAGTAAGGTCAAGTTCAAGAATGGACAAAATCGGGGCATGTTTGGGATAGGAGATAGCACAAAACTTTAGAGACAAAAAATATTTCTTTTTGAAAAATAAACAACTTTTGTTTGAAAGTTTTTTTCATAAATTCAGTATATACCGGGTATTTAAGCAATTAACTCAGTTAGTTGTTATTTTCATTTGTTTCTTTCTAAGTAGTGTTTGATCAAGATATAAATTTTGTGAAAAAAATTTTCAAACAATAGTTGTTTCTTTTTTGAAAATTTTCTTGTCTTTAAACTTTTCCAACATCCATTTATATATATATATATATATATATATATATATATATATATATATATATATATATATATATATATATATATATTTATATATATATATATATATATATATATATATATATTTATATATATATATATATATATATATATGTGTATATATATATATATATATATATGTATATATATATATATATATATATATATATATATAAATAATGAAGGTTCTTCTGACTAATACGGGCTTTCGAGAATTAGAAAAAAGCCCAAATTCTCAGCATATTGTTTAATTAGTAATGATATTGATAAACAAAAAAAATATATAAACCTTTAAAAAATATATAAACCGGGTGCACGATGGGATTTCCCATTAGCAACATCTCAGAAACCATCCGGCTTTTCTCAAAAAGAGCCTAAATACCAACTTCCAAGTTTCTTCCCAAACTTCAAAATTGAAGCACTTCCTTATAAACTTTCGTCCCTTATTTTACTCCCTAAGGAGATGAATTTAAAAAAATGCTGATACAACTGACTTTTATTTATAAACAGAAGCCTTAACATCAACTTCCATATTTATAACTTAAAATAATGAATTTCCATACAGAACTGCAAAATTTCATTCTTCTAGACGCACCGGTTTACTCTGTGCGTTGTTTGTCAGTCAGTCAGGGTAAGCGCGCCTTAAAGTTATTTGCTTTTAATCAGAAAGATCGCGAACCTCGTCTTGTGACGATAAATTAATTGTTAATTCGGTAATTTTGCTTTAAAATATGATACCACTTTATTATGATATGAAATTATTATTTTTTTAATGATATACATCGCTATCCATTGGTCTGTACTATGGGCAACAAAAGTAACGCTCAAGTTTCAAAATTTTTTAGTTCATATGTACCTTATTTATACGAATCTTTTGGGCAATGTTTCAAATAAAAGTTGTTAGTATATTTATAATGAACAGCTTTTATCCGAAGCATTGATAAAATTTTGAAAAATGAGCGTTAGTTTTGTATTTATGTGTCTACGTATTTGTGATAACTTTGAGGATTTTTTTTTAGATTCTTTATCTATCAACACAGAGTCCTGTTGATTTTCATAACAATTCGTCGATTGGAATGATTTTTCTAGAAAATTTCGATTTAATTTTTAAATAAAATGGTGGAGGCGATGGGAATAATAATAAACAATAATATTAACAAACAAGTGAAAATAACAACTGAGTTAATTGCTTAAATACCCGCTATATACTGAATTTATGTAAAAAAGTTTCAAACAAAAGTTGTTTATTTTAAAAAAGGAACATTTTTGTCTTTATTTTTGTTCTATCTCTTACGGTTTCGAAGATAATCAGTTTTGCCACATTGCTCAAACATGGTCCAATTTTGTCCATTAACGAACTTGACCTTGCATTGTAGCACTAGAACACACACACGAAGTTTCAGCTCGTTATCTCTGTTCGTTTTTAAGTTATTGTGTTTACGGACGGACGGCTAAACGGAAAACTTTCCGGAAATGGACTAATCAGGTAATTTTATAAACACCTATGCCAAAATTTTCGTACTGCAATCAATATTTTCAACAATTACAAAGTCAGAACTAAACTTAATATACCCTGGTATATATTATATACCGCTTATAACAAACAAAAAACCTAGAGCGGGCGAAAAATAGCAGCTACAGTATTTATACACCACGCCACAAAAGTAGCGGCTTTTTTTTAAAAAATGTCTAATTGATTATAAATATACTAACAACTTTTATTCGAAACATTTCCCCAAAAACCGTATGAATAAGACACAACTAATCATTTATAAAACTTTGGTAAAAAGAACGCTACTTTTTTGGTCCATAGTACTACTAAATATTTTTCTAAAAAATTCGCATATTTTTCAAAAATATGATTAAAAGCTGTATGTTTATTTGGCAAATATTGTAAAGTAGATTATTAAAAACTTTTAAAAACAATGACTCAATTGTAAAACTATTTCAATACAGCGATAACAATATACTTTTGCAATAAAAATATTGCGCAAGCCTAAATCGTAACTTATTTCATAATCACAACGTTAAAGCGCATCTAAAACATTCACCGGTACTTTATTCAGATATAAAACAAAACTACACTTACTTGAAAAGGGCATCCTTGTATACATTGTTCCTGAAAATCGAATGGTGTCACAGAAAACGAGGAAGCAGACGTTGCCGTTGATAAAATCGAACTATAACTACCAAATATACACAAACACAAATAAATAATTAAATGAAACTCATACATATTTAATAAAATTTGTTATGTTCATTTTTTTCAAAAGAAAAACATCACTTTTTTTTAAATAAACCGCGCCACTTTCAATTGTTCAACATATTTATATAAAGGTCCTTGTAGCGGGAAATTTAAAATACATTTATAAATAAATAAATAAAAATTTTTATTCAGTCTGTATATATATTAAAAATCAGTCTTATTAAGAAGGCACATTGTTATTCTAATTATTGTGGTCTGAATGTATTCTTTTAAAAGGATTATAACGTAAAACGCACATACAAAACTGACAATATTTTCAAATAACAAAACAAGTGAACAGATAGTCAGTCTTTTTTTCGTTAGTTGTCAGAGTAAAGCTAAAACTGTGTCCCCACTCCTCTAATAAATTGTATTATTCATGTGTACTCACTTTAATACATTGTAGTATGATGTATGCGATCTTTCTTTTATCCGTACGGGATGTATTCTTAATGAAATTAATTAAACACGTTGGTTTTTTTTTTAAATAAATGATTAGTATAATAGTCATATTCGTTATATAAATGGAGCAGAGGATGATGTTACTTATCTTTTTTACTAGTAAATATGTATTAGTTATTCTCTATCTCTAATGCTACTAACAGTGTAAGTAATTTGTAAAAATTATTACTTATTTTTATTAATTATTTATTATTATTAAACATAACATATAGTTATATTAATTTAATGTAATAGTTAATATATACATTGTTGTTATAGTTTAAAATTTTACGATACTAAATTCTACCTATATAGGATTAATATTTTGTGGAATACATGTGTTAGGACATATAAAAATCTATCTGATCTATGTATATATACAAGAGTAGATCTAGATCATAGAAAACATTTTTGGTATAGGTGTTCATTAAATGGCCTGATTAGTTCATTTCCGCATGTCCGTCTGACCGTACGTCCGTGGGCACGATAACTCAAACATGAAAAGAGATAACGATCTGGAATTTGTTGGGTAGTTTTTGATCTAAGAATTAACTTATAGTTTATGATTGATATGAAAATTCCCCAACATCTTTTAGGCCGAAATACTGACTAATGCTGCACCTACTTCAACCTAGATAGGAACTATCGGAATCGTGAAATAGCAATCCTCTCCGACAATTAAGCAGCCATCAAAGCGCCAAGTTCTTACGTCTTCAGTTCATAGATGGTATGGGAGTGCCTAGACAAACTTAACAATCTGGTTAAATAACAATATAATAATCAAGTCAACGCACCACTGGATCCCAGGTCATGGAATATAGGGAAATGAGGAGAGGATATCAGAAAGAAAGAATCTTCCGGGGCTCAGGCAGGCCAAGAATCAGCTCGGGAACTTTAAGCGCAAAAGATAAAAAAACCTGCATTGGCCTGAGGAAAAATAGACTGCGGCTTTTGATGAGGTTTCTTACGAGCCATTGTAGACCATCAATGATAGAATAGACCATCAAGGGACACCTAAGGAAGGCAGGCTTGGGAAATGAGGGCAATTGCTGGTTTTATGGAGGAAACTCCAGAATACCCCCTAATAGTCTGTGACGCCCTAATACACAAAATAATAAAATATCTGGGAGTCTGCCAGATTCATGAGGGGAGCTATAATCCCTAGACCCAATCCAGATGCTGTACTTCCTGAAAGAAACAGGGCTAGATGAGGCCACTCCTCGTTAGGTACCACATGGGGGAGCACAATAGATCGTATAGGTCGCAGTGCACCAAATTCCCCCATTATCATTCCTCCATGGTAATATAACACCGTCCATTCCCAAAAACATCCATCTTTGAAACCGTAAGAGATAAAAAGAAATTTAGAGACAAAATTTTTTTCATAAATTCAGTATACACCGCGTATTTAAGCAATTAACTCTGTTAATTGTTATTTTCACTTGTTAATAATCGTATTAGATTTGATTTGTAGTATTTACTATTTAGTATTCTTGACAAATTGCATGTTAAAAAATGCTCACTAAATAAGTCAGACAAACAAATGCTTTTAAAATTCGATTTCTGGGAACTATTATCATTATATGAGCAGCAAATTTAGTTGCATTTTGAAAATATTTTCCATATACAGAATTTACCCTGTCTACAATAATTACGAATATGAGTATAGATGTAAAGGGTATAAAAATATTAAACTAACGGTACCTACTGGTTTTCTGTTCTAAACATTTAACAAAATGGGCTTCAACAATTTCCTGTCATTATAATGTTAGGTATTATTATTAATGTAAATGTTAATTATCTACAAAACAGTGTAAAATCCAGTTGATGCGTTTAGAATAAATAATCAATTATTATCCTAAATTATATTTGGCCAATTATTTAATCAAAATATACAGGATGACCTCCCCAGATTTTAATCCGGAAAAATAAGAAGTAAAGTTCATATGAACTTGGATGTTTTCGAGCTTCGTTCTCGAGATACCGGTTGTTAAAGTTAATTATAACGTCATAACAAAACATAGTTTATTGTCAGATCTGTCAAATAAAGTCAAATCAATTTCTAATTTACATTTACTGGTATATTTTCAATAAATTCTTTTAAAATATTTAGGACAAATAAAAAAAGGTTATAAATCGTTGTAAGATTATTGATAGGGTGGCGCATAAGTAACGTTATGATTTAATTAGTGAATAAATTTTTTGTTTACGTTTTTTTTTTCAGAATTAATTTTGAAAAACTTGGGAAATTTATGATGGAAAGACTCAGCACAGAACAAAGAACCAAAGCTGTTCAATTTTATTTTGAAAGTCAGCATTCGATTATTCAGACACAAAGATCATACGATTTCCCACGAGTATGAGAGAGTACATATGTATACATTAAGCAATGTGTATGAGAAGGAGGTCTTATAGGTTTGTTTTCTTACTTAAAGTTAAACTGTTGTGTGTTGTTTGTGTTAAACTGTTGTATGTGTTATGCTTGGAGAGTGGGGTTTTTTATGTGAACAGATCAGTTGTTATGATTTGTTCTGTTGTTCAGCACACAACAGTTTAACTTTAACTAACAAAACAAACCTATAAGACCTCCTTCTCATACATATTGCTTAATGTATACATATGTATTCTCTCATACTCGTGGGAGACCTGCTATGCGAAGATGTAAACTAAACAACCGGTATAGTTGCGATCGTCAATGTCGTCGTTATTGTCTGTCGTCCGTCGTATGAGTGTGTCTACATGTATATGTAACAAAGACACTATATCATAGTACACTGTAGATACACTATACATTGTTTCTAGATTGGATGTATTTTAAAATACAAGCTCCAAAATACAAGTATAAAAATTGCAATTTGTTGTCCACTATTTAAAATTAGTCAGTTTATGTTATTAATTAAAAATGCGAAAAAATTAATGTATCCTCTAGGGCTCGAACCATAGACTTTTGGCCTAGTCAGGACGATGTGCTAACCATTACACTATATAGTTTTCTAATATAAATATCTAAAAATCTTCTAACTATGGATTACCATAAAATCGATTATCATTTATCCGTAAATTATTATTTGATCGGGACAACTATTAGGTTATACCATTCTAAAAATTGTATAATTTCTATCGAAAAGTGATTTTATATGATCGAACGCCCTTACATATCACAGACACTTATTGAAAACAATTAGCCTAAATATTAAATATTTGTTAAAATAAAAGAATGAATAAATAGTTCATACCAAATGTAATTCATATTGAGACAGTCCCTTAAAAGTCAATCAGATCTATAAATACTACAAGTAAACACATTTACTAACTGATGTGTACTGATTGATCGGGTATTTAACAAGAGTATCATTTATTATAGTTAAAAAGGCCACTTATATATATACTACATACTAATGGGTGATTCATTTGGAGGTACTTTTTTCAAAAATAAAAATTTACCGGGTTATCTTTATTATCATACAAAAGAACCAGTCTTTACATTTATTTTTTAAAGATGTTGCCCATAACTGCGGTTACCATGGTCCATTCTGCAGTTCCAATTTTCGATGGCACATCCGAGCATTTCGAGTGGTATTTGGTGAATAACGAGAGTAATGTTGGCTTCCAATTGCTCAATCTTACGCAGCTTATCCATATAGACTTTGGACTTTACATAGCCCCAAACGAAAAAGTCTAGGGGTGTGATGTCACAGGATCTAGGTGACCGATTCTCCGGTCCGAACCGCGAAATTAACTGTTCACCAAATTGTTCTCGCAATAAAGCCATGGTGCTGTGTGGTAAGTGGCGCCGTCTTGTTGGAACCAAATATCCTGGAGATTACGGGCTTCAATTTGAAGAAACAAATAGTCCGTTCCATTGACAGTTACGTTCTGGCTGGCCTCGTTTTTTGAAGAAACATGGACCGATGATACCACCGGCCCATAAACCATACGAAACCGTTGTTTTGTCTAGATGTAATGGCAGCTCTTGAATCTCTTCAGGTTGCGTTATCTTCATATCCGTTAAGCCAGAATTGTGCCTCATCACTAAACAAAATTTTTGTCGAAAACAATAGATATACTTCAAGCTTTTCAAGGGCCCAAAGACTGAATCAGGTGCCGGGCTAAGATGAAATGTCAAACTATACTGAACAAAAATACCATGATAGGTTAACACGACTCACGCTTCATCTGTCAAAAAATCCATAGACACAAAAGTATCTCTAAATGAATCACCCATTATATTATATTCAATGGATTGATGAATAATATAATGGTTACATTTATTTTTTCACATAATATCCACTATTTTATGTAACTTAAGTTTATTCAATCTGTATATACAGTCAATGCTGGCTGAGCGAGAAAACTCTTCAAGTGAGAGTAATTATGCCAGTACCGACATTTTTGACATTCGAAATCCAAGTGAGAAACAGAAACAAAAGCGTAGCGAAAATTTTGTAACCTTTTGTTTGTCATTTTATTCATGTAGGATAAACCAACTCAAATTTAAAAAAAAAGAACATTGTTTCGAAAACCGATTTAATCCACAAATCTATTGTAATATTTAAAAAAAAAAGGAGGCTACTTATGAAGCCTCCAAGTATAATAATGTAATAATAATAACCGAACATAATTGAATTCTTATAAAAAAAATGTAAAAATGTATTATAAATGTGATTTAAGTCCACAGTACAGCACGGTTTTTTTTTAATGATTAGTAACAGGCTAAATTTTTGTCAGTAGCTTCCTTTCGACGAGACGCCAGCTTTTCTTTCGCGAAAATTCTCGATGATAGTGACTAACGAAGCGCGTAAGAGAGCAACTTGTTTGTTTGACGATAGCAAAAATTTTATCAGTAACAGTTAATTTGTTGTTTTTTGTAAACTAGCGTCTATTTATTTCCATTGTTAGTATGGTTGCCTTTCGGTTATATTATACCAACGGAAGCGACTAGCGTTTACTTACTTTGACATTTAAGTAATATGACTGAACATTGATATAATTTTTTTACATCAAATGCTTCATATGAAAAATGTTAGTTAATTTGTTAGTTAAATTGAGAGATAATGTAATAAAGACTTCAAAAAAACTGCAAAATGGATGGTATGATAGGCAGGTCCCCCAACCCCAACATGTTCAAATAACATAGTTATTAGTAACAAGCTGATTTTTATGCTGTTAATTAATAATGGTATGTATAATTTGATGGCCACCTTGTCCTACAAATTCAGGGGTTCAATTTCCCAGTCCTACTCTCTGAACATGACAGTGTACAATTTTCATTTATAAATTAGAAAAATGTTTTCTTATTTCAATGACACACAACGTTTATACATATTGTAGGTCTCATTTCTTCAACCTTTAGTTCATAAAAGACTACTAATATTGTTTTTATCTTGAATACACTCAATCGCGCCAAGTAACGGTTCTTTAAGTAGCGCCAAGTAATAACTATGTATACCCCGTTATTTGAACATGTTGGGGGTGGGGGACCTGCTTGTCACATCATCCATTTTGTAGTTTTTTTCGAAATCTAGCCTGTTACTAATATTTAAAAAAAACCGTGCTGTACTGTGGACTAGTTTGTATAAGTGTGAATTAGTGTAGCTTCCAATACTATGATAATCGATCGATCAAAGACAAAAAATCTAAAATTTTTAAAAAAGGGGAGGAGTTCACTTATAAAGTCCTCACTTATAATAAATCATAATATTAGACAATCAAAGAAAACCAAAAGGAGTGTAAATAATATTAGCCGATCTAAGAAAATAATAAAACCTATTTTGACAAAATGAAACCCGACTTCAAAAATCAAATATTCTATAACAAAAAATGCACTAAAAAGTTAAAAATAATTGCATATTCTTGTGCCAATTTTAGTTCACCTAAGCAAAAATTTTTAAATATATATGTACAATTATTGTTATTTTTGGAGTCGGTGTCAGCATAGCGAAATTCACATAATTTTTGGACACCGCCTCCAAAAATAACAATAATAGGGAATATGCATGAAAATTTTTTTTCACTTGAATTGAAGCATGTTTACTTGAAAAATATCAAGGTAAAATTACTTTTTAAATAACTTTAAAAATAAGCTAGATATGAATGATTGAAATTCCCGATTAGACAAAGAGGGTGATAGCCCTCTTGATATGTTATGTGACGTCATATTACACTTTCACCATTTAAAATACACGTAAAACTCCGTTTTTAGTATTTTTGCAAGAAAGAGACAGATAATAATCTTTAAAAGCTTATAGCTTCCTTGATATTTGTCGAATATTAATTTCGTTTTTAAATATTATTACAGTATTAACAATATTTTCATATTCTGAAAATAAATGTGAAAAAAAATTTTCATGCATATTCCCTATTGTACATATATATTTAAAAAATTTTTGCTTAGGTGAACTAAAATTGGCACAAGAATATGCAATTATTTTTTACTTTTTAGTGAATTTTTTGCTATAGAATATTTGATTTTTGAAGTCGGGTTTCCATTTTGTCAAAATAGGTTTTATTTGTCGCTTTTTGTGACTTTGAAGTTCTATAACTTATTTTATTTGTCTAAATATGGGTGGACCAACTAAACGACCTACTAACTTTAAGTGCATTTCTTTAAACACATTTTTTTTTATCCGTTTTTTTTTTTTTTTAATTTTTAGTGCATTTTTTCATTTTCAGTTTTTTTTTACAAGAAATTGGGTTTTTTTTGTAAAAATTTTTTTTTTTGGGGTCGGTTCTTTTTTCTAAAAAAATTTTTTGAAGTCGGTTTTTAAAAAATTTTCTTATTTTCCCATTATGAATGAGTATACCCTTTCAAAAAAAAAAAATTCTCAGAAATCGGTTATCACATATAAAATGAGGATTTTCCTACCTTGAATCAAACCCTTTAAAACAAAACAAAAAATTCAAAATCGGTTCCTAAATGACAATTCTGAGGTGACAAACATTAAAAAAAAAAAATACAGACGAATTGAGAACCATCCTCCTTTTTGAAGTCGGGTTAAAAACTAATGTTCTTGATACGCCTATAATACGAGTAGGTTTGAGTTGTATTATGAATTATTGTTGACAGTAAACAAATTGAATACAAACTTTTAACTCATTACAAAAAAACGCTGCAAATGCCTTGCATAATACCTCTTCCAACTTCTCTCGATCAGATCCAATTATTTTAAAGGAATACCAAATTTTTCGCAACCATTAGAAGAATTAAATAAACAAAATAAAAACATTGCTTTAACTTATTAGTTCCGATCGAACCGCCATAATATAGTGATTGCTGAATACCAGGTAATTAACATATACAGACCGTTTTCAAAAGTATTTCTAATAAATAGAGAATCAATGTTAAATAAATAAATAAAATATTTACTATAAAACCATGCATACACCATACATACTGAAACTGAATGTCTGGACTGGAATATTGACTGACCATATTTTAGGTTGTTACAAAATAATATTTTGCCAATTGTTAGAGCTCTTCTTAATTTAGACCTGGAATCTGTATGGTTCCAACAAAATGGTTGCCCTGCACACAATGCCATGATAGTAAAGCTGTTCCTGGAACAAACTATCCAGGAACGTCTTATGAGTGGTTTTGGAACCTTCAAGTGGCCAGCCAGATCGCTAACGACTTTTTTTGTGGGGTTTTCTCAAAAAAATTATGCGAATATTTCTTCTCAAGTGCTAGATATAATACCCGCGAAGATTTCTACAATCGACTCGGATATTTTTTAGCAAATAATGGAGGAATATTAGAACCGTTGGTTTAACTTTTTTTTTGTCGGAATTCTATTTTTTTTCTTTTTGGGGTTTTATTTTTCTTTTAATTTGTGTGGATTGTTATTTTATGTTATACCGTTAATAGAATACTATCATTTATTTTCAAACATTCCACATACAAATAATAAGGGATATTCAAAAAAGAATTTTCAATTAGAAGTAATGCTAAGCTTAAGAAGACAACAATGAACATATTTAACCCACTCTCATTACATGTTAATGCAGTACAAAACAGTCCAGTAAGCATACACAACAGACACTCTAAAGAGTACCCACACTATTTTAATTTCTTTATTAAGCATATTGTGTATAGTTATTATAGTAAATAATATTTAACATTGATTCTTTATTAGCAATGCTTTCCAACACGTACGGTACATATATAATACAATGCCCCTGCTAAACTAGCATTGCATCAATTATATTTCAAATAATATGAAATAGGTATAATTATAGAATGTTCCAAAATTTTGCACACTTATTAAGGGTATTCTTATACACTCACACTTAAAATTTGAAATCGATCGACCGTTTCAAACTCGAGAAAAAGTTCTCAAACTCGAGAAGAATACCCATTTTAAGCAGTTTTTAGTATTTTTAATTAAAAAACTAATCTTTTAAAAAACTAGCTATAAACTATTGGATTTGTTCTGCGCATTTAAAAAAAAACGAGAATTATTGACCGTCTCATTGTTTAGTTATACCAACGCAAATTAAAGTATTTTTTTCATAAATAAATATACGTGTCGGCATGGTCATTAGATACAACTTGACAACACTGTTCGTCACTATACGTTGTACTATTCGAGTACATGTATGTAAACAAACAGTATATAAACTGGCGGAATATAAGCGACGTTGCCGGATTGCAACTTATAAAAATGATAGGTAGTATTTGTATATACATATAGACAAATATCGTATGAGAAACGTTTCTACCGGTACAGTCTTGGACTAAAATTATGGCTTATTATGCTATACGTTCCTCCTTCACTCTTACTATACGCATACAATTTTTTGACAATATTATATCGCGACAACTACCTTAAATGCGACAAAGATTGTTTAAAGATTATTTTAACAGCATTATAAAGTGGAAATACATGTATTTCCACTTTATATAATAGTTGGGTTTTAATGTAACAATAATAATAATTTCTACAAAAGGTTAGAAATCGAATAACCTTAATGGACGTTAATATACAACATACATCTGTTTTGTTCACATAAAGAGCTGACTTTCTTAAAGATTTCTTTAAAAACATGTTAATTGAAATGTCAAAGGGGTACTTAACACTACTTATTAGTTATTCGATTTATTTCAATATTGTTGAACAAAATTACTTGGTGGTCATTTATTTATCATATTGATCACTTTGAAATATGATACGAGCCGTCAAAAACTGATTACTTCTTCGAAAATATGCCTATCTGATATTAGAATCGATATATAATGGTTCTCTCCTAGACGAAGCAGTCATTAAGAGGGTAGACATCAATCCAAAATTAGTTTAGATATGTCTTCCAATACAAACTCAATAATCTAAATAAGAATAATACAGTGACTCTTCATTGGTTACTATAGCATGCGAGAACCGTCCAAGTAGTTGAGCGGTCTAAGGCGTTAAGTCTACTTGGAACTGGGAGGTTATGGGTTCGAATCCCAACATCGGCAATTTGTCAATTATTAAGGGAAAAAAAGGGGTGGTTAATAGGGAATATGCATGAAAATTTTTTTTCGCTTGAATTGAAGCATGTTTACTTGACAAATATCAAGGTAAAATTACTTTTTAAATAACTTTAAAAATAAGCGAGATATGAATGATTGAAATTTCTGTTACTAAAAAAATCAGGTGCTTACAAGAAGACGGCAAAAAATTCCATACGTTCTAAAAAACATTTCTTAAAAACGACATCCTGTATAAAATCCTCGTACCCAAACTAGTCATAGTAGTGGTAGTAATAGTGGAGAGAAGATCGAAGCCTGGCAAGTAATTTTTTCCAGTCTCTTTTCACCGACCCCGGGGTGTTCCATCCTTGCAATATTTTTCCTCCACCTCACCTGGATAAGCAAATACTTACACTTATTCTACAATATTTAGACTGTACGCTTAGATACCGGTATTTCGTTTTATACGCAATTACCTTCAATAGAAAATTGCAGTGGCACATTATGGAAATAAAATTCAGCCTAAAACAAACAAATACGAAAACATAAACAAAAATCTAAAATAAGCAAAAAATTTACAAATGCGAATTAGCAGATTCAAAAATGAAACCCTTGTATCAAAAATAGAAGATTTTTAAAAAAAATTTGAAAGTTTTATCCAAATTTCTATAAATTTGGATCAAACTTGTGGATATGATTCGCAAATCAGAAACGGTTTTAACTTGATGACGTAAGACGTAATCAAGATCTACAAAAATGGTTTTAACCTAACAAAGTCCTATTTTAAGTTTTTTTTACAACTCTCCTGAAATTGATCCAAGGAATCTATTTTTATATTGCAAAACATTGATCTCTTGTAGATTCCGAAATCGAGAAGTTATACCGCATTATTCCTTTAATGTGGATCAAATTTGGGTTCGATACAAACAATGGATGCCCCCTTTGATTTAATGAAATTTTTTTATCATTGCAATTTGGGTATGCTGATATTTAAACAAATAACCACCAACAAACAGATGGGAGGTTAACCAAACAAAGAAGAAGAAAAACAATAAACATACAAAAATACTTTTTTTGATTACATAAAAATTGTTAAAAAGTCAATAAAAAAGGATATTCAGTTTATTTATTTAAGTATTTAACAAATTGATTTAACACTTTTTTTGGTATTTCAGACTCAAATACCTAAATACCTAAAATAACATTGTATGTATTTATTTATGTCCATTATGCTAAGAATAAATTTCTTTGAATTTATAGTATACTAACTTGTATTCGTGGCTTCGCCGCGTTTCATTGTTATATCTTCGGCTCCCTTCATTTTAAGACTAAAAACCTCAATAAAAAGTCAGGAAAATTTAATAGAAAATTATAAACTAATATCTTCAAAACCTTTTTATAAATTAATGTTTTAAATTTGAAGTAACTCTTTATTTCATGAAAATAGTTGGATTAATTAGCTCCTTTTTCTTCAGTAGAATTATTATTATTGTTTTTGCCCCCAAGATACGATGAATTTTAGACGATGTCTGGTATGTCCCTCACCAAATCCTCAAATGCACACCAGTTCCTATTTTTAGTCACTTTGAATGAAAATTAGTATATAAGAAAATTAGACTCTAAAATCCAATCAATTCATATTAGTAGTTGGTTTCCGAGGCTATATTAGTAGTTGATTTCCAATTGTAATGTAATTATATTTCTCAAAAACAATTGAATTGATTAGGTCATCGTTTTCCTCACACCATTTTAATCGCCTCTATGTATAGGCAATTGGTGTAGCATTATAGTATAAAATATTGTCTATTAAATAAGCACATCATAAATAAGAAATGTTAATAGAAAGGCTCATAAAAATCAAATAAAGTGATTAAATAAATATTGAGTCTTTATCGACAAACGTTCTACTATTTAATTTAGAATTAATTATATAGATAAGTACAAATACTTTATGCATTGAATGAAATTTCTTGATAATCAATATTATTATTTATCATAAAGAACATACGTTGTGATATACTCATTACTACTACCTACTACCTACTATCCATATCTATATATATATATATACATTAATATTTTTATTTATAAATATTATAATATTATTTATCACTATGTTATTATTTACTCATCAAGATATCGCGCAGGTTTTTCTATATACTAATATTTAATACATATTTTCCATTGCATGTATGATGTTATGTCCCTGAATGAATTCACTACCCACAATGTTGTAATAATTTATATTTATTAAAGATTTTATATAATTCCATAATCATTTAATCAATAAATCAGATACTGACATATATACCACATTTTATACTCAATATACATTATAGTTATGTAAAAGTAGTTGCCTATACTCAAAATATATAATTGCATTTCGTAATAAAAAAAAATTATAATCATAGAGATAATATATATAGAGTAGGCAAGCCGAGTCAAAAGTTGTCTCTCAGATATAAAGAGAAAGAGAATCGCGTAGATTGAGCTATCTCTTTTTAATGACTAATATATAGCCAAAGAATACTGTATATATTTTGTATTTTTTGATATAGCATAGCATAGATATGTAGTCATTATATATCATAGAGAATATATTATCTCTATGTTATATATTAGTCATTAAAAAGAGATAGCTCAACCTACGCGATTCTCTTTCCACTGACGGGACGTTTCCACTACACGCCTGAGTTGCCTACTCTATATATATTATCTCTATGATTATAATACACAAAGATAACAAAAAATTTTATGAAGAACCTAAAGTACGTTTTTAATTACGAAAATTACAATAAATGGCTATTTCAATAATATGAATTGAAACATTTTTATATGTATAATATGGCGTTGATATAATTTATGTATAATATATTCAATAAATAAATTCAAGGTTATTAAACTTTGAATATGTTTACATTTTTATAATATTATTAAATTTAATAATTATGAAATTTATCAAATATGGAGTATGTGTATAGACCTTTTATAAAATTTTATATAACATACATATATACTACATACATGTATATATTATTTATTATTATTATGAGTAAATAAATAAATTAAAATATATACATTTATTTATTATACGTGTATGTATGTACTTGTATGTATTGTAAATATAATGATATACATTATCTAGAATATGTTATTTGTAGCATATATTAATAATAATACACTATCATATCATTCCTCTCTATCTAATATAATATTATACTTGTTTATTTTATATTATATCAGCATATAGCATTATGCCTCGACATTCTATAATATACCAAACCTATAATAGACTATATACTGAACATATAACATTCAATATTGAATATCTATAAACTTTTAGTATATAATTTGACAGCGATTGTGTGATTATTTATGAAGACTCGAGTTTTTTTTAAAATTTTTTTTTGTTAAATTTTTTACTCTACATATATGCAAATTAGTTATTGTGATAAACATTATAGTTTAAAAAATATAATCAATCTATAATGACCCCCAACGTTAAAGGTATATATAAAAATTTTACATTTTTTTGTTTTTTAAATATAAAAGCACTTGAAAATGATTATGACTTGTTATTTGTAATTTATTTATATTTAGTAGTGGAATGTTTCTAATTAGAAACAATTTTTGTAAATCAACTTTCAATTATATTTAGACGTATATAACAGTCAAATCACGTCAACACTTATATTTTTGGTAGTTTTATGTTACACATATTCAAAAGATATTTTAATGTACATAATGTACACCAGTGGTCCTCAACCTTGATACATTGGATTTGTGGTTAAAATATTTTTATAATTATTATTTTATTAATGATGATTTGGTCTTATCAAGGTTATTTTATTTTTGATGTATATGAAATAATTTACATCATTTTTAAAGCACTGCTTATTTATTTAAATGGGAGCGGCAGAATTGATAAATAAATGATATTTATGGAGACATATAATCATTTTTTATTTTTTGATGAACCTCGTCAACTAAGTAGATTTACTTAAAATATAACATGTTCAAATATTCCTGAATGAATTTTTTTTAACAAAATGATAACCCCCCTTTTCCAGATTTTGAATTTTTTTTTCTTTTGTTTCTGAAATTTAATTAACGGTTTTTTTTTCATTTAAGAATTATTTGAACATATTTATATATTGGAAGACTAATTATGTTTTGATGACAATTTAATTGCATTTATAGGGAATGGAAAACGGAGTAGTAAATGGTCGGTTGACGCAACAAAATTATTAGTCTCATTTTACGAAATGCAACCATGCTTATACGATCGTTTAAATCCTGATTATCGTAATAAAAAAGTACGATTGAAATCACTAAATACGATCACTTCTCAAATGCAAAAATGTGATAAAAAAATGAATTATACAATGCAAGACATATTAGCAAAAATAAATGGCATTAGAACACAATTCTCCGTGATATGTAACAGTAAACGTAGAGTATCAAACACAACTGGCCAGGATATTACACCCACATGGTGGTTATTTGATCATTTAAAGTTTTTAATGCCACATTTTCGTGGTGTTAAAAATGATTCAATGGTTCATATCTTACAAGATAATGTAAATTTAAACATTTTATACTTTTATCGAGAGCCAAAACTTCATTTCATACTTAATATTTTAGTTTAATAATGGACCTGAACATCTCCAAACAAATCCAGCATACATAGAAGATGGAACGTATATAAATGATGGAGAACACCAAATTGAACCGGAACAACATGTGGAAACTAAAATGGAAGTGGTTGAATTAGATGAAGATGAAGAAGAACATAATAATCGCTCACTCAATAATGATGATAAATCTACGAAAGGTGATGAATGGGTACCTCCACAACCATCTGGTGTGGAACAATGTCACACAACAGATTTATCAAATATCACACCAATTATATCAATACAAGAATCAAGAGTTGAGAATCCGTCATATCATGATCACAAAAATGATTTAGATTATTTAAATATAAGTATTAATCATTTAAAAGTTGAATTAGCATCAATTAATAATTCAAATACGCGAAGACAATTATTACGAAAGATGTTTCAATTAGTTTACGATGCCCAAGACCAAGAATGTTTGACAACATGTTAGATATCTATGTTTTTTATCGATTGGAGTTTCGAAACAGGCAATCATCTAATCGACTTTAAATTTTTGCTTCATACTCTATTATTCCAATCAAAAATACATTTTTGACGTATTTAAGTCATTTTCATTATATTGTACTTCGAAATGCACTTATTGATACGAAATTTTATAGAGAGCTTTTACATGTTAAGAAGCAAAAATCCCCCAATAGTTTTAACGTCGATGGAACCGTGTAGGATCACGACAGGGATTAACCGTCAACTGCGAAAACCACTTTGATACAACCGCCCTAACAGTTCAGTTGTTAGAAAAAGTTGTTGTTCAGAGCATATGAAATAAAAATCACATATTTTGTTTGAATAATTTTTTTATAGCCCCGATCGTTTAGATAGAAATTGCGAAATATTTTAGATAGAAATAGAACGGTGTCCCATAGAAAAGAGTTCCCCATTTTCTTTATTAGCGAACTTGATTCTCTACAACTTCACTCCTGATACATTTTTCGATTATTCTAATATTAAGAGAGATATTTTGTAATTTCTTCTATCTGTATGACCCCCTTTCCCCTTCAAAATACTATAATCTTATCAGATACGACATTTCATTTTGAAATGTCGTATCTAAAGAAATTCGCTAAATTGAAGCAGCTCCGTCGAAACGAATGTTTTTTATTTTTCGCTATTAAAAACCTATTGACATGAAAATGGTCACACAAAAACTGTGAGGATTTTTATTTCCTACAAAATTTTTCGGAACAACTTTTTTAATAAACTCAAGATATCAAAGATAACAAAAATAGAAAACCCCGTAAAAAAATGCGTCGGGGGCACTTTTCTCAAAGTTGTTTTTGCAGTTGAGAGTTAACCCCTCTTATGATCCCACAAGGTCCATTCGACGTTAAAATTTAAAGATAACTTACATTTCATCCTAAGAACTCTGTACTATTTAAGCACTTTTATGGAATGGATATAGGTATGTAAAATTTGAAGCCGATCGAGGAGCTTGACCCGTCGGAACTGTAGCCTTTTTTCAAAAAATAAAATGTTAAGGTTTGTAAACTTTAATAATGTATTCGTTAGAGAATTTTTTTACTTATGTTTGAATACATATTTAAAGTTTTTGAGGTGAACACCAAACAAAAAATTTGTATATATATTTTTATAAATATTTTCTATTAATTATATGAATATAAAAGAAAACAAATCAGTCCAAATATTAATTTAAAGAATAAGTTAGTACAAAACAAACAAAAAAATGTTTCTTAAATAGTTTAATTGTTCATTAATTTAATTTTTAGAGTTATAAAAATTTGTTTCATTTAATCAGTTAATTATAAAAAATTATTATTATATTATAATATATATATATAGAGTTATATATTCAATTGTTTTTGGATAAATTTTTGTGCATTTATCAAATTTTGTTAAGACAACCGATGTTTCGATTATTTTATCTGAATCATTTTAAAAATATTCACTGAGTCAATTCATCTTTTATAAATACTTATTTTTAACGACTATCGACTTATGCTGAATGGCGTGTTTTTTTTTAAATATAAATTTTGATAATCATGATCGTTGAAAACATGTTTGAGACGAATATTGTCTCGCTTTTTAAGAAAATTTAAATGTTCTGCTCAATTTTTAATTGTACTAGATTATAGTTCTTAAAAAGATCGTGTACAATGTTATTTTTTGATTAATGACGATTCTAATCGAGGAATTATAGATAGGATTTAAGATGGTTCAAATAAAAAGCGATCGTACTTTGTATACAAAAATATATATTTAAAAAATATTCTTACAATAAAGGTTTAATTTTTTGTATGTTAATAAGAGAATAAAACAATTATTTTTAATTTACTCCAGATTTGACCTTGAAACATGCTAATAAAACTTCAAAGTTCCCACAATGCGCGTATTTATTAAACTATAAATTTCTCCTTCGTCTTAATCCACTTTAATTCTCTGCTGATAATATGGTAGCCATAATTCAATCTTACAGGCTTTTTAGTTAATGTGGGCTACGGCTAATAACAATTCTAAAATTAAAACTAGAGAGACTTAGCCTCTAATTTTGTCATAGTATCCCCTAAATTAAATAAAAATCTTTTAATATATTTTATGACTAAAAAATATAACCACGTGGGACATAATTGAAGTTCGTCTTTGTCAGGCTCAAGAGAACGTCTTTGGTCTCATCAAATTAATGTTTGTCCAGCTTATGTGACCTCGTTATATGACCTATCCTCTCCTTATCACACACGTAATTATTTAAGAATTTTTAGAAAACTGTCGGATCACCAAATCTTTTAATTGAAAATTCTGTACCACCAAACGATTCCGCATCAATTGATACCCTTTGAAGTTCGTTGACGCGTTATTTTGTTTTCTTAAATACAAAAAAACTAATCACCACCTAACGTTTTAATTAAACTACCAATCAATAACTAGCCAAGGAACTAAATTTTGCTTCTGCGCGGCATGTATGTATAATAAGAATGTTGCTTAATGTATGTGTGGCTTTCACATGTATTTCCACTACACACATAAAGTTTTAGTACCTTGGCTAGTTGAGGTTTGTTGTACAGCACTACACTTCATACAATTGTTAATAGTTTAATCAAAAAATTACTACTCCGTAATTTTTAATTAAAAAATATAACTTTTCAGATATACCAACGTAATTTCTGGCCAAGCCACGTTGACTGACTGACGAGAACTGTATTGCCGAGTGAACTCCACTCGCCTTACAAATGTCGCGCCGAGTGTGTACTGCAGACATTACAGTTTTACGCTTTTAAACGGGTTATGTTGATTTTCTCTGAAAAATGTTTTTGAACACAATCTACAGATCACGTGAAGAACTAAATTATACTCCATTTATCGTACTTTGCTGTGTGTCACACACCCCGTGGCTGTGTCAAAATGGAAAGCAACCATATTGTTGTTTAATTTATTTATATGCTACAAACACAGATGAAATTATGGTTGACATAAATAAAAAAATACGAAATAACAATTGAATATGAATATTTTATTCGGGGAGATCGTAAATGTATCATTTACAAAGGATAGGTAATGTAAAAAATAGGCATTATAATTACTATTCGATTTTAGATATAATTATACCATCGAAATATATCATCGCTGTTAACTTATAAAATATCACTGTCTTATATAAAATATATAATATTATTAATAATAAATTCATTTTGAATACAGGAGAAAAAGGAGGAGGCCATATGCTACGATATCGATGAGAAATCTTGTAGAATCACTTGTAAATCCATTGATGCAAAATCTAATGCTTGTTTAGTATCTTGTACAACACTGCGTACCATATTTGTAAAGAATGCAGCATGTTTTGGTTTCTCTGAATATCGTTCATATTGATCCAATGAGTCTTGTAATTTGAGCGTTAAACTATCATAATTTTTACGTACAACTTCTAATATTTGATCTTCAGATGGCGTTGATAATGCTTGTGAATTTAGCCATTGTTCAATTTTCGGTGCAAAATGTTTGATAATAGCTTTCACATTTGTTAAAGCTGTATTTAAACGGGCTGCATTCTCACGCAATTCACTTTCACCGGTTGAATAACGAATTGCTAAAATATATATATTTTTTAAACAGTTGACATTTAAAAAAATTAAAATATGTAAACTCAAAGTCGATATTTTGTCATGTTTGATATTATATGGTGCAACGCAGAGCGATTCTGAACTTCTAAATAAATTTTTGAAAAAAACAGTTTTTTTTTTTGTATCTGTTGTGATATAACATTATTTGTAATGGGACGACAGTAATTAAGTCAAATAAAGTTAATATTTCGGACGAGTAATATTACGCCCTAAAATGTTTGAAATAATAAAGAAAAAGAAAAACTAACTACGTGGCAGTTTCGTAATTTGTGTTTGAATTAAATAATAATACGCATATCAACACATACAAAAATTCCAGCTTGATAGAGATTAATTTTCTTATAGTCAACTTATTATATTATTAATTTAAAGATGTTAAGGAGGTATATCGAAAATGCTACGACATGAACGAAAATTTAGTAGAACGTTCCTCACTTAATGCTAAATCTACTGTGAAAATTTCAAAATAATTAAGTCGTTTATCAGTTATTGCAATTAAAAAAAATGTTATTCTCCATGTGTTCTATGGAGATTTGTTCACTTAATAAATTAAATTAATTTCAATTACCATTAAAAAAGCAACGAAGCGTCCCAAATTTTCAAATTATTTAACTTGAACTTTATAGAAACAATTTTGTAAAATTTTATTAACATGCAGTACAGTTAATAGAGAAGCTCGTTACTGTTGTCCGCATTGCATTAAATTACAGTAGTTTTTGTTTTAGTTATGTTCAGTATCATGTACTGAATGTTAATGAACAAAATCCTTAAAAATTTCGGCCCGGAAGTGCCGCCATTTTGAGAAAAATTATATCGGCCTATCACTTACCGTTTACGACTTATACGACTATTAATTTTTTTATTATTTATATATTGACTTTTTGACCGATATATCTTTTCAATCATTATACTATGCATACCTCGTTTTTATTAACCTTGCGCCCGGAAGTGTAACATTAAACGCGTTATAACTTTAAAAATATTAATTTTAAACAAAAAAGTTTTAAATAAAAGTTGTAGGTAATTTGAATTTAAAAGTTCGGTTATTAGTATTTTATTGTTTAAACAATTATTAGAAGAGTTATCGGTCAAAAAGTCAATAAATAAATAGTACTAGTCGTATAAGTCGTAAACGGTAAATGATACAAAAAAATTGATAAACAAAAAAAATAGGAAATCCAAGTATCTACAAGGTTATTACCCTTTTGGGCCTAAAGTGCACGGTAATGTAGATATGGCCATACAGTTTTTCTCAAAATGGCGGCACTTCCGGGATCGAAATTTGTTAGGATTTTGTTCATGTACATTCAGTACGTGATACTGAACCTAATTTTTTTTAAAAATAACCCTGTAATTTAATGCAGCGCAATATTCTCTATTGATTGTACTATAAACGGTTGTGGAGAAAAAAATTATAAATAGAAGTAAAAAGAAATATCCCTATGCCACTTATACGTATGTGGTATAGAAAGAAAATAGACGTTTGTGTTGATTCAAATTAAAGGTAAAATTGGCTGCAAAAGTTATTTTTTAAATTTTATAATTGATTTGGATTTTATTGATTCGAATTTCGATAAAATGCTTCGGATTAAAATTTTTCAATAGAAATATAGTAACAACATTTATTCGAAAACTGATTGAATAAGGCATAAATCAACTATATTTACTGAAAAATTTTTTTCATATTATTTGTTTGTCTTATTCAAAGTACTTTTGCCTCCGATTGTATCTCCCTAACATCCTTAATCGTGTTACCAGTGCGTTTTGAAATGAAACTAGTAAAATTCAGGTGACTTTATGCCAAAAGTTCTTTTATATACTCTTACAAATTTTTAAAATAATTGTCTATTTTCTACAGTAATAATGTGAAGTTTGAACATATTGGTCAGTTTTACTAAAAAAAATATTAATATTACACCAAGAATGGAAACTAGCTAATGTTGACTAAACAGCTCCACATCTGATTGAACATCATCGCTTACTTATGTAAAATAAATTACTTATTTACACATTAAAACCCATCTCGATTACTGGGACTTTACGCAGGGCATGCAACAGACCAAGCTGTGCATAACCACAGCTAGGCCATTCGACTGTGCTCGGTTTAAACTCACTAGAACACAGTTGAGAAGGGTGGTGGGACTCTTGACAGGACACTGTCGATTGAACTGCCACCTTCATAACTTGGCGATCTCTGATGATCCACTTGTAGGGCTGTATGGAGCACGATGAAACTTCCATACATTTCACTTGCAGAAACCTGCAGGGTGTCAGGAATAGAATGTTTGGATCCAACATACCCGAAGACGTCTCGCTTTCGGGTGACAGTTCTCAAGGAGGGCACAGAGGGCCCCTTGGTCTAGGTGCTAGGAACCCATTTGCGTTACCCCTTTCAAGTATTATTATTATTAAAGCTAATATGGCTAGATGATTCTTCTTCCACGTCGCACTGTCTGCACATAATGAATCCATTGTGGAGTCATATTGTGTGTAGGTGCTTTCATAGGTGATAATATCCGGTGATGAACCAGAAAACTTTTGGAAGTTGAATTCTGTACAGGTTGAGTGTGTAAAGGTAGATAATAGTTATAAAAAATAATTATTGTTATGCAACAACTAAAAATGATGAACAAAATTATAATAATAATTTAATGAAGAAGCGATACCGCTACAAGTGCATCGAGAGGCAGCCTCTTAGATGCAATCCGAAACAGTATTTTTCCGAGTTTTTTTTACGTTATATTTTCCCAGTGATCACGGTGTTTAAAGTATCTCAAGACGCTGCAGTCGAAATAAAGAAGCATAATTATAGAGATACAAGCATAAATAATGTCGACAGTTGTAGTTATAGCTTTAACATAAAAATTACTTTTACAAAATAAAATGTTTTGTTGTTAAAAAAATTTAATGTAAACAACCAATGAATGAATATTGACGCTGAACAGTAAATGCCACGTGTTGATTTATACCTAGTTTAACTAAATGCAGTGACAGCTTTAAACGTAGTACAATCAATACTTATATTTGGATACTCTAATTTACATATGGCTCGTATAACCGTTTCCGTTCCTGACGTAGTTATAATATTCTATGATAATACCCAACTTATTGTTTCTATCTTGTTTTTAGATTGTTTCAATTTTCACATATAGTACGTTGTTAGTCTCGGTATAAAGCCACCTTAAACTGGAAGTTCAAGGTATACAATTAAACAATAACTTACCCATAATATTTAAATTTTCAAATACAGAATTCATTCGAATAATCTCATAATACAATTCATCATAGCTACCAGGTGTTGGTAAAAATGTATCACCATACGTAATAAATAAATTAAAAATATTAATGACTTGTAAACACAAAACAAATATATCCATTCGCTTTGATAAATTATTTTCATTTTGTGTAACAAATCGTAACAATGATATTAACGCTGTCCACATTTCTTTCCATTGATAATTTAACCGTACTCGACAACGTTTTTGATAACATAATATTCTATGTATGACACTGATGCATAATAAATATAATTCCAATGGTAATTTTTTCATCATATGACTCATTATAAATTCAACTAGAAGATCTGTAAACAACAAATTAGTTACAAAACTTTCCAACATGTAGGTAGGGTTGCCACCTTTCCAGATTTCGTCGGGAGACTCGTAGTTTCTCCCGATTTCAAAGGAAAATCTCCCGATTTCCTGAGTTCAGTGGCAAAAAATTTTGCTAACCAAAATTAATATGTTTTGCATAAACAATTCTAAATATAAATCAAAATAACAATAATAATATTGTTATTAATTAATATTAATATGAACAAATAACTCTGCCAGGAAACGAGCCCCGAACCTCAGTATATGGCGCCCAGTGCGCTAACCGTTACACCACGCTTGATTAGCTTGTCAATTACTAACTTATTATTCCTACATATTTTTATTGTGTATACTTAAACGTCACAATACAATACCAATTTTTTAATATTGATGTTAATTAATTAAATCAATGACTTGTTAGTCTATATGTGTAGTCTATATAATGGACCTCCCGATTTCCAGACAAGATCGGCATAATATATGTTGATCTCCAAACTTTTCATAATTTTGAGGTGGCAACCCTACATGTAGGAGCAACGTAGTCTATGCGAATTATAATATATATAAAATTGCATAGGCAAAGAAATTATAATACATATAAAATGAAGTTACACTGGCGACAACTGAATAGTGAATATTCATTATTATCACATTAAAATCGTAAATATTTTTGTAAATATTAGAGTTACAGAAAAAATGGTCAGTAAACAAATTGTAGTAAAAATAATTTCCTACAACTTTACGCATGTTAAATTTTTCCATTCTACCAATATTAAGAGACATATTAAAAATTTTGTGTTCTCCTCCCAGTGCTTTGCTCCCAGTGCTTAGATCACGTGATGATGAGAAAAAACAGCGACTAGAATTTTACGTCTTAAGTTTTATAAACCATTGTGTCCATAAAAAAATGGCAAATCTTAAAAAGTTGTCTTTATTAGAATGCAAAATTATTTATTAGAATGATATTAATTCAATTAATAATTAAGTTTAATGCCAAATATTTAATTATAACAATACTCGAACAATTGTTTTTTCTTTACACAGAAAATTTTATTTACATAAACATAAAATTTGTTTTCGTTTTAAAAACCGCATCACTGTAGAGGTAGCAGTATACTGGACTGCGTTCCGTTTTACACATTAACCAGTATAGCTGGGTATAAAGGAACGACTTCGCAGTATACTAAACTGACGACATACTTTACAGTGCTCGCAGTGCAAATCGGAACATACCCTTAGTTCTTAAACCAATGAAATAATTATTCTACTTTTCTTTTTATAAATGTAAATGTCTCTATTAATCCTATTTAGTATGCAATAGTTTTTTAAGCAATACTCTTTCTTCAGATTTTCCCAAATCCTTGATACAGCGATTTACATATAGGTCAAGACTTTTTTTGATAGTTAATGAGCTATGTTGGATCTGGATGCGCAAAGATTTTTATTTAAGATTGTCCACGAATAGAAGACCGAACGTAACATCTCTCTTTGAGTACTATTACTAATATTATTATTAAACATATACCTAATAATGTTGCAGCTAATGGTTGTGATGGAGCTGCTCGATCCGGTGGTGGTATTTTCCTATGTCGCATCGGTAATCGATGAATAATAACTTTAAAACATAATGTAACATCATGCATAATTGTATTCGCATATTGGTCCTCACTAATACATCCAAGTATTACAAAACATAATTTTACAGTATTTATGCTTGCTTCTGTTTTGGTATCTTGCATTACGATTGAGCTAAAAACATAAATAAATATTTCTGATCAATTAAAAAACACACTCTCAAAAAATCAGAGAGCGCTTCCTTCGTAATTAAGGTAGTACCCTCGATTATAGAATTACTGTTCAGCATTTAATGAAATTTGGCATACTAGTACATTATAATAAGATAATGAACCAGTTAAATTTTTAAAGAGCTGCAGAGAACCAGAAAAAAGATATTAATATAAAAAATTTTTTGCCTTTTACCTTAATCCTTATGAGAAATCACAGATTTTATTTTATTTCACAAAAAGTACAGTTCAGATTACAATAAAAGTGGTATCAACAAAAAAAAAAAATTTCGAACATTTTGGTTACTCAAAATCAATCATTTCTCCAAAGAGTTTAGAGAGTGTGATAAGAGTAATTAGCAAATAATTACGAAAAATGTACTATGTTAATTACATGTGGCAACGCCATCAAAGAGGTTATGACGCTCGCAAAATTCAAACATACCTCGAATGCGGCATGTGGGGATATCAATGTTATACACATTAAAGTAATTTTTATTAATACAGTTTCATTTATCACATAAAGTAACATATAACATAATAAATTTTATTATATAAATAAACACACATAAATTACACACATGTAACTACAAACTCATATAACTCATAAATATTACTCATAAGTACACACATATATTATATAAATAAACATACATGCAACTCATTGATACTTGCGCAGAAGTTTTATTTCTATCTCTCTTACTTTTACGTGGCGTTGCCAATATAAATACTACTGAAGTCAAATCACACAGAGCACACATTTGACAGATACCACAAGATCTGTGGTACTACCTTAAACGATTTGCGTAAAGTTTTTATGAGATAGATTAGAGATTTTACCCTTTATGTGATATAAAACTTAATTTGATTTTTTAAACGGAAGATATGTATAAGTCAGTTTTTACCAGGGATTCTAACCGAACTGAAACTAAAGCCGAAATTTGGTTAAAACCGTTTAATTCGAGTAACCGCAAACAAAACCGTTACCGTTTTAAATTAAAAAATTGGGTAAAAATTAAATGAACTCAATTCTAAATTTTAGATTTCTTCAATATTTAGATACCTATGAGTACAGTACCACTAAAATCATATATTATAATTAAATATTTTTATTAAGCTAGTTAAAAAGTAGTAATTTCACCACACTTTTAATTTTATTTAAAACAAGTAATGTAACAACTGAGATAATTGTTTAAATACCGTATATACCGAGTTGTATATCAATATTTGAATTAATCTCCTATGATTTTAAAGATATATTTTTCGCTTTCCAAGGAACATTTGAGCACAAATTATGAGAAAACTATTGAGTTTATGGAAAAAATTTTCAAACAAAAAGTGTTTATTTTAAATAGAATAAGATTTTTTGTTATATCTCTTACGGTTTCAAAGATAGGCAGTTTTGTCCAAAATTGGTCTGATTTTGCCCATTAACGAACTTGACCTTACTTTTTTGGTCTAGAACACATTTAAAACAATTTTCTCGTTACTTCTTTTCGTTCTTGAGTTATCGTGTCCACGGACAGACAGACGGACAGATATGCGGAAATGGCCGAATTAGGCCATTTAATGAACACCTATGCAAGCATTTATGTCAAGGATTAATATTTTCAAGTCTTACAAAGTCGGGACTAAACTTAATATACCTTGTATATTTACATATACTGGGTATAAAAAGTGTCGAGCGATTTGGCTAAAAAAGTAGGATAATATAAAATGATGTTGTTTATATTTTGAAAAAGAAAAAAATTATTGGACGTTTAATTATTGTAATAGATTAACGAAAAGATTGACATTTTTATATAATCCAAGCGAATAAATATACAAACTACATTTAAGTAAAAAAAATATAGTATACAATCTCAGTCTATTCATATATTTCATGTGGGTTATGAGCTGAAATTTTTTAACACAATTACTGCAAGACAACTACCTTAATAATACGACTCTTGACTGTTTACGAGGTACATTCAAATAAAGTATAGTATACAATCTGAGTCAATTCATATAATTGATGTGGACTCTGACCTGAACCTTTTTAACACGATTACTGCAAAATAACTACCCAATAACACGACTCTTGACTGTAAACGAGGTACATTCAAGTAAAAAAGTATAGTATACAATCTGAGTCTATTCATATAATTGAAGACAACTACCTCAACGTAGGTTTTAGATCGAATATACCAGTATATCTTGGTATATTCCTGCAAAACCATATAGCCTATACTATATGGTTTAGCCTATACTAAAGTATACTTCATAGGTAAGTTATACGGTCGTTTCACTGTAAAATAAACTTACCAATATTGAAGAAAAGTAACTAATAAATTCGATGGTTGAGCCATTATATCAATAGGAAGTCGTGTTGGATCGGGTGCCGTACTACCTGCAGTTAAAGTATTTCCTGGTGATGGTGGTGCACTACCCGCACTACTACCCGCATCTGTCTGTGTTGCAGCTAATGTTGTTATAAAATTACGATTTAAATGTATCGCTTCATATAGCGCTAATAAAAGTGCATTGTTCGCACGAATCTGTTGTGTTCGTATTCCACCTTCTTCAGATAAGAATATATTACCAACAATGTTCGTTAACGACGATAGCCATGACGCCGATTGTGATTCATATTGTTGTGATACAAACTCACGACAAAATTCTTGCAACGATGCTGTAATCACTTGGCCGTAACCATTTAATGCTAATTCATCGTCGACGATGGATAATTTTACGATATACGGATTAGCAGCTTCATGTTTACGGTAATTCACTAATAGCGTAAGTAAAAGTAATACATCGTAACCATGCATTTGTCGCGATGGGGCTGAACGTAATAATTGCATTAACGATTCAAATGTTTGAGTTGCCATCACATACTCTAATACTGTGTTACTGCTGACATTCTCTGTACCCGTTACGAACACTAACAACAGTTTTAAACATAGTTGCTTTAAACTATTAGGAAATTCACCTGAAATATGACCAAAAGTTTTTTCAAATACAAAATCGGAAAAAAGCCTATGAAAATTGAAAAAAATACTCGTTTAATTTAAATCATCTAGTCTCTAAATTGTAAACCTGAAATCCTAATGGATTTAGTGCCAAATAGTATTTTGCTATTATCTCGAAAAAAAGTGCTCTCCTTAAAAATAGATAACTCACTAAATTGTATATGGGATTATTTACTGCGAAGTACAAAGGAAGTACTATTTGTCGTGAATACGTTTATAAATTTGATATATAGGGGGGTAATTCATGTTTTCACAATACGCCGACGTTTTATGAAATTGCTAAGATCGTCGTGAAAAAACAGATTTCACAATGAGACCACGACATAAATAATATTACATACAGCAGCATTTAGAATGTTTCAACTGATTTTAATACATTAACTACCGGCATTTTTTCCATTCAAATAGACTTAGTTTTTTAATCGAGACTGTACATCCATCAAAATATATTTTCCAACCACAATTCGAAAATATTTTTTTGATAACATGGATTTTCGACAAATAAAAGAGAAACAGCTGTTAGTTCTATAAATGAAATTTTCCGAGGAAAAAAAACTGCTAGTTGTATAATTAAAAATTACCTGTGAGGAACACATTAATGTGTGTTAATAACAGTTGCATACGTTCTTCAGCAACATCGAACCCCATTAAAATATTGATAACATCAAAACCATTCTCCATGGCAGTCTTTTTATAAATGGAATTTACAAGAGCGCACAACGTTTGTAACGCGTACACAACCCTGATATGATGTTCATGTCCTAAGGTTTCAATACAATGCCAAAATAATGAATTGATATTATCCTTTAACGCAACTAATTGGTCACCATTTAACTTTTGTATTTCATTCTCTAAGCTAACTACTTTTGGTTTCAATAAAAATAATTCATCCCAAAATGTTGGATTTGTTTTTTCTAAATCATCTCCTTTAAAAAATGATTCGTATATCTGTACAACTTTTTCTTTTAATTGTCGTTTTGAACCAGACCCACTGCGTTTTCTTGTACTCATATTTGCATATGTAATTATTATATTACTAAAAATTTTATTTAATGATTATTTAAAAAATTTTTGACAATTGATTATTATAATTTAAACATAATTAAAACTAATATTACTATTTATGACTAAATTTAAATGCGGAATTCCCACAATATTATAAATTATTAATAATTTGACATTTATTAATCAGTGACATTTTGACATCATAGACATCTCATAATAGATATCTGTTCATAATTAATAATAAGCAACATTAAATATTTACTGCGTTTCGAATTTAGCAATTGAACTTTAAATTATATATTTTTTTGGATTTTTTTTTAAATTTTCGTTTGTTTTAAACTATATATGTATGATTAAATTATAAATAATGTATCTTCAATTTATTAGAATATACATATAAATTTCGCGCTTTTTTCCTTTGAATATTTCACTCATGGAGACGACACCATCTCTGCTATAATCATAAGACTATTAATTAAGTGAAAATAACAACTGAGTTAATTGCTTGAATACTCTATATATACTGAGTTTATGAAAAAACGATTAAAAGTTGTTTATGTAAAAAAACGGACATATTTTTCTACCTCACCGTTCAAAAATGGGTATTTTCCCCTCTGGCGTGAGGAAGCACTATTCGTTTTGACCGTTCAGGAACTTGGACAAAACGAACTTTTTAACTCTAGAACACACAAAATTTCAGCTCGTTATCTCAACCGTTCAAGATAATTATTTTCAACCGTTACAAAATCGGGACTAAACTTAAAATACCCTGGTATTATTATATATACCGGGTATAAAAAAGAGAAGATTAATATATAAATTTAATTATTCGAAACTGATATTACGTTGGTTAAGTATTTACTAATTTTAACTATTACTTCAACTTCAACTAATTCCTTATTGAAAAATTGAAATTACTTATCATTTATTTAAAAAAAATATTTTATTGAAAAAATACTTTGGCTGGAAATAATTTTTATAATACTATAAATGCGTAATGTTTTTCAATTAAAACTCGCGCCTTATACTCTCTGTTCTGTTTCCGGTGCCGAAGGAACACTACTGACATCTTATTTTTGCCAATTATTTGTTTATATGGAGTTATGTATCCTTGTTTAGTGTCTATGGTTTCAACTATAGCAACGCTTCGCACAATCGAGCACTTTAAAAAGTACTGCTTTCGAGTGACGCGCGCAATGGATACTAACTCAGTATCCATGATGATGAACTAATTGATTGATTTAAACTTGGAGTAGTCGATAAATCTTCATCATCACTATCATCTGGATAAGATGATTCAGTTAAAAAGTATATAATTTTTTTAGAACTAATCTAAAAATATTATTATTAGTCAACACAAAAAAATGGTACTGAAATAATAAAAATCGAATAACCGTAAAAAGTTTTTCGGTCAATTGTTATTGTATGTATACCACTTTATTTATATATTAATGAGGTTAAGTCCATGAATGTGTTTTTTCTTTCAACACTGTACTCTGCTGGTGCACTTGAAAACTAATGCACGTTCTAATTAAGCATAAACACACTTCGGCATTGTGCGCCACTGAGTCGCATTATGCTCTGTAGTTGGAAAAATATCTGTATTCTTTGATTAGTGGTATGGAGGTTAAAGTATAGAAGGAGAACTATCTCATATGGTTGTTAACATAGACATAGTATTACTAGACTGCGCGATTCATAAACTTTCTGTATTGAAAAGTTGGACCAACTTTAGAAACAGACAGCCTCTGATCTGCAGTATTTCTATCTTTGTTCCACTGTGAATTAATGACAGAGATAGCTCTACTGTAACCGTGTTTGTGTCTTTTTCTAATATTGGAACATGAATTTCATCGAATGCGCAATCTAGTATTATACTATGTCTATGGTTGTTAACATAGACATATTATACTATGTCTATGGTTGTTAAACTAAAAAAGTGTCCACCGAAAAACGTAAAATTAAGTTTCAGTGAATGACCACAATGGCGCTTGTGAGAAGGTGGACTTGCTCTAAAGATAGTTACTGTAGAACGGAGTGAAGTTGCCAACCGGAAGTAGTTACATTGAACTCCATTTTCAATGTGATCATTTTTATTTATAAATAAAAAATAATATACATTAAATAAAATATATATATACAGTTTAATATAGAAATATTCAATTTATGCTTCATTATTGTTTATTATATTCATGGAATTTCTTAAATAAATAGTCTTTCTACTTCTTTAACATCTGAGGCTTCATATGATTTATGTAATAATTAAAAGTTCCGCCTGTACAAAGCGGATGTTAGCCTGTCCTTGTCTACTTTTAATATCTAATTTTAGTTTCTTTAAAATTGGTATTACAGTACACCAGCGCCATCTCAATTTTCTTCTATTTAGGGCACCCTTTTTATTATAGAGATAATATATATAGAGTAGGCAAGCCGAGTCAAAAGATGTCCCGTCAATAAAAAGAAAATAGAATCGCGTAGGTTGACTTATCTCTTTTTAATGACTAATATATAGCATAGAGATAATATATACTCTATGATATATAGTCGTTATATATCATAGAGAATATATTATCTCTATGTTATATATTAGTCATTAAAAAGAGAGAGCTCAACCTACGCGATTATCTTTCTCTTTCTATTGACGGGACGTTTCCACTTACACGCGTGCCTATGACTTACCTACTCTATATATATTATTTCTATGGTGTAGACATCACTGATCTCTACATAACTAGACAGAGCTGCCTATTTGTCTCAACTAGCCAAGGTATTGAAACTTCATGTGTGCAGTGCAAATAAATGCGACGGCCACTTACACATAGATTACTACCATAGACATAGTAGTAATACTATGTCTATGATTACTACACATTCTTATCCCACATACATGCCACATAGGGGCGCTGAAGTAACAAATTAGTACCTTGTAACAAATTAGTACCAATTCGGGTTAATGGCGTAACATGGGATAATCTGTCCAGTAATATAGAGGTCAGTGGTAAAATAGTTTAAACAAACGAAAACGCATATTGGCAATTCCATAAAAAACGGAAATACGAATATTTTCGATTTGTGTTTACATACGTGGCAATCATAGACAAATTGGTGGCAATCATAAAAATATAATGGTAACAGTGGCGTTGTTGACCAATAACTGAAATTCGACGTTCTTTAAAATTAATTTGTGAATAAATTAATAATAAAATATTGACATGAATAATAAACTGCTAATTAGTCCTGAAAACATTAAAATTGAACCACAAGATATAAAAACTGAATTGATAATTCCAGAAGAAGATATTTATGATGATGTACAATCTGTTAAAAATGAAAACATTGATTTTGAACCAACACATTCAGAATTGATATTTATTAAAAATGAAATATCTGAAGAACTGTATTCATGTGATGATTCTTATGACAAAACATTTAACCAACAAAGCAATTTAGTTCAACATAAAAAAATTTATACGAAGGAACAATCACTTACATGTGATGTTTGTAATAAGATATGTACTGCTGAATCTCATTTAGTAATCCATAAACGAATTCATACTGGAGAAAAACCATATCCATGTGATGTCTGTGATAAGGCATTTAGTCAGCAATCCAATTTGACTGAACATAAACGAATTCATAGGAACGAAAAACCATATTCATGTGATCTTTGTGAGAAAACATTTACTCGACGCCAACATGTAGTGCGACATAAACGAATTCATACTGGGGAACAACCTTTTTCGTGTAATGTTTGTGGTAAGACATTTACCGATGAAAGTGCTGTACGTAGACATAACCTAGTTCATACCGGAGAAAAACCTTTCTCGTGTGATGTTTGTAGTAGAGCTTTTGCCGAACAGTACAAGTTAGTTCTTCATAAACGAATTCATACGGGAGAAAAACCTAATTCATGTGATATTTGTGATAAAACATTTACTACGTCACACCATCTAGTTCGACATAAACGAGTTCATACAAAGGAAAAACCATTTTCATGTGATATTTGTGATAAAACATTTACTACGTCACACCATCTAGTTCGACATAAACGAACTCATACCAAAGAAAAACCATTTTCATGCGACGTTTGTAATAAGACATTTAACACGGAATCCAATTTAGTAGTTCATAAACGAATGCATACTGGAGAAAAACCATATTCGTGTGATGTTTGTGATAAAGCATTTAGTCAACTAAGTAATTTGGCTGAACATAAGCGAATTCATACGGGAGTCAAACCACATGTATGTGATTTTTGTGATAAAACATTTACTCGACGGCACCATTTAGTTCGACATAAACGAACACATACCGGAGAGCAACCATTTTCATGTGATGTTTGCGGTAGGACATTTGCTAATCAAAGCGATATACGTAGACATAAACGAGTTCATACTGGAGAAAAACCATTCTCGTGTAATGTTTGTAGTAAATCATTTACTGTGCAATACCAGTTAGTTTTGCATACACGAATACATACGGAAAAAAAGCCATATTCATGTGTTTTTTGTAATAAAAAATTTGCTCGGCCCGACCATTTAGTTCGGCATAAACGAATTCATACAAAAGAAAAGCCATATTCATGTGATATTTGTGATAGAAAATTTACCTTACAACATCATTTAGTTCGACATAAGCGAACTCATGCTGAAAACAAACTGCATTAAATATAGGATCAGCGAACGTAAAAACGGTGTACATCGTGTTAGGGGACAAAACTTTCAGAAAAAATTGTACATATAGTGACTTCAAACACTTGTCTGAGCAAGTCCCCCAAATCTCTTTTATCGCGCATAACTTTTTTTTTATAATTATTACGAGAGAAACACATCAATTCTTTTTATTCATATCTATTGAATTTTCTCAGAAAAGAAATATATAAAGGTAACAGATATAGACACATAGATATCAGAAACTATAATATATATGAAAAAAAATTTTCATACAAAAGTTGTAAATTTTTATGTTCAAGGGTATTGATGTGGAGGTAGGAATCACTTGTCAGGTTAGATTAAAAGGTACACACTTAAAAATTTTTTAATAATAAGGTATGCTCTAGCGTAATTATGTAACCTCTACTGTACTATCAAATGGTAAACTGACGGTCCTATTTTTAAATTTTTACAAACGATTTATGCCGAATCTATTTGGTTTTTTAAGCTATACAGTTGAGTCTCATTAATCCGGCAGTATTAAAAACTAGAGGGTGTTGTATTATTGGAATGTATGGATTACTGGATTGTATAGAAAAATTCATAATAAATAAAATATATAAATGCGTGGAGCGGGAGTAGGAAGCGGTGAGGGAGGCACGGGAGGAGGGTGCCAGATTATTGAAGTGCCAGATTATTGAAGTGCCGGATTAGTAAGACTACTGTACTTCTTTAAAAGGTAGTCTTTCAAACTCTAATTTTAACGCAAGAAGTGGCGTTGGTTCTGTTTTACCATGATAAAATGTAGAATCATTGGTTTTAGATACAATATATAATTTTTCTATTGTAGATTTTCACTACTATATTATTTTATTAAACTTTTGTGTTTTAATAGTAGTGTTGACCTTATTTAATATTACTTTAATTAATTATTTACAAAGAAGTATAACTTCTTACGTAAATACATAAGTACACACAACACTATTTTTTTAAATCAATTCATTTGAAACAAATAATGTATGAAATTTTGAAAAAAGAACCTTAATTTTGCAATTGCTATACTAATAGACGACGAGAAAGTTCAGGAGTAATATACAAATCAGTTCCAGGAAATATTCGAACTGATTTTTTTAAATATTTAAATATAGAACGCCACTTTTGCAATCGACTTCAGTCATAATCGACGAAAAAGTTCAAGAATAATATATAAAGCTTTTATTAATTTTGTTACTAAAAAGAAATTTATTTTTTAATTTAAAAAATTTGTAAATATTTATTTAAGTTTCACTCGTTACAGTCTAAAAAGAGTATAATATACAATATGATTAAAATACTTATTACAACTATGCCAATTCAACATATCTAGTATAACATTTATAGTATTTCAACATTTAAGATACAATTTACTATATTTTGTACTATGAAAGAATGGTTTTTACAGTCATTATTCATTATTTTTGGGGTCGTAGTTGAAAATTATTATCATTAAATATCAATTGATTTTAAAAAAATCCGCAATATATGTTTTTTTTGTTTTAAATTATAGTTTGTTAAGTTTAACTTGATAAAATATTAGATTTTGAAAGAAATGCATACAATTTTTCTAGTTTTATAAAAAAATGGAGTATGCGCGAACCGTTCACGTATACCATGCATGTTTAAAATTTCAACCTTGATTGCGAATATCTCGCTTTACAATCGGTAAAAAAATTTTTGTTTTATAAATACAAAACATTTAGATTAATTTCATATTTCAATTTCATCAAAAAATCAGAGAAGTGGGTTTACGAAGTAAAGCTAAATTTATTTTCTAAGTATCATTTCAAAACATTTTAAATTCAACCAATTAAGTATGACATTTATAAATAAAAAAAATGAAATTCATAACTGAGTTAATTTCTTAAATATCCTGTATATACTGAGTTTATTACGTGAACTGTTACTTTTTACACACGCACGCATGTAGTAATTACAAATGTTTGAGCTGAAATTGTGGCAAAACTATTTAGTTTATGAAAAAATTTTCTAATAAAAGTTGTTTATTTAAAAAAAAAAGGAACTTTTTTTGTTTTTAATTTTTTTTTCTATATCTTAGGGTTTCAAAGATATATATTTACCCCTCTGGCGGGAGATGCAAGGACTGATTTTGCCTATTCACGATCTTCAAGTCACTTTTTAGCTTTAGAACACACAAAATTTCAGCTCACTATTTCTTTTCGTCTTTAAGTTGTCATGTCTACGGACCGACGGATATGCGGAAATTGACTGAATAGTTTGTAAAATGCAGTTACGTTATAAAATGCGGCCGGTCATCTAGGTATGCGCAGCCAGAGGAGGATTTAGCTTTAGGCCCGCTTAGTCTTAGGTGAGGATGTTTTATTTTCATGACTTTTAAATACTTGCATTGTTGCAAGTTCCAGGAAATGTATGTTATATTTCTATAACTGACCTCCACCATTCTATTCTAGGAAACAGGAGCAACGACCATCATGTTTGTAGTGGACTCGCTACTAAATCTCATTAAACTTTCATATTTAGATACCTTTGCGGAATCACTACGTATGCCCCTTGTTATTTAGGTAACTACATGTTGTTACCTCGGTAACTATAGTTGATATATCAACAGACATATTCTGACATAATTTATTAGGAAAAATAAAGTTTGGTTTGAATTCCAAATTGTGTCTATTAAAGCATTGTAAAATAGGTTCTATAAGTAATTGGAATCATCTTATCTATTTCTACTCCAACGTTCATTTAAAGTAAGTTATAAGCATTAAAAATTTAGTAAATGACAACCTCCTGTCAGATAAATAATATATTTAAATAATTTCTAAGTATATAACTGAGAAGTAAGTTTTTATTTTTATATTATTGCTTGCCTAAAGCATCAAATATTCAGAACTGAAAAAAAAATTACATTCACCACAAATATGCGTGACTTCGACGATCGACAACAAAATGCGTCGCAGCATCGGCGGCCGTATTTTCAAAAAAGCTATTGGACATCGATAACGAGAGAAGTACCAGTTGATACCAAAGCAAAGTGCATTTCGTTTTCATTGAATTTAAATCTCAATTTATTAAACAATTTTCCCCAAAAACTGTCATCGTTAATTTGGCAACAAAAAACACTGACGGCAACTATGCATTTCAATAACAAATTGCAGCTGAATCTGTAACTTACAAAACGGCTGAGAGTGTTATGAATGTAGACGAAAGAGACAAAGAAGGCAGTCAAAAGTCACATATGATTTCCAACAAAATAAAATTTTATAATAAATGCACCCCACAATTTTATTTTAGTGTGATCTAAATTTCAGATTGATTCATAATATTATCTTCTAGTTTTATTAGAAATACCCACAACTAACTTTACATTTCATCTAGAATCTTAACTCTTCTCTCTTACCCTATGTCCTATGAGATTTGGAATTAGGTGAAATAAATTCGACATAACTTCATGTTGATAAAACCAATAAATTTATTTACAAATATATTAAAAACTAACATTTTTAAATTATTATTTAAATATATTTTGTTTAAAATATTTCAATTCATTGATACTTTCTTTAATATCGCTCAAAGCTCTATGATCTAATTTCTTTTTCGGTTGTTTACTATATTCACTTGGATACCATCGACGACACAACTCTTTTATTGTTGATACATCAATAATACGATAATGTAGATAACTATCAAAAGTGGGAAAAAATTTTCGTAGAAATAATCGATCCATATACACACTGTTTCCGGCTAATGGGCACACTCCTTTTCCAACATGTTGTTGAACAAAATTCATTAATATTTTCTCTGTTTCGGGTACTAGTAACTTCGATTTTAATGATTCTTCAATTAATCCTGTCTGAAATATTACGTCCGAATGTTATAATACGGAATACAAATCAAATCGAATACAATTATTAAGAATTGTATTTGAAACAACGAGGTTTTTACTATTTAGAAATTAATCAATTCATATATGTAAATTAACAAGTGAAAATAACAAATAACTGAGTTAATTGCTTAAATACCCAGTATATATTGAGTTTATGAAAAAAGTTTCAAAAAAAAGTTGTTTATTTTTCAAAAATGTAAATTTTTTTCTTTAAGATTTTGTTCTATCTGTTACGGATGCAAAGATGGATATACCCCCCCCCCCCCTGCGGTGGGCGCATTGTCCGATTTTGCCGATTCACGAACTTCAGCTCTTTGTCTCTTTTCGTTTTTGAGTTATCGTTGTGACGGATGGATTTGCAGAAATTGACTAATTAGGTCATTTTATGAACACCTATACAAAATTTTTTTTTCTGCGATTAAGATTTTCAACCGTTACAGAGTTCGGACTGAACTTAATAGACTCTGGTATATATTATATATACCAGATAAAAAAATGTTAAAAGGATAATGTATCCACTAGGACTCGAACCTCAGACATCTGTCTTACCGAAACGGTGTGCTCACGAATACACCACAGTTACTTAGTGGCCACATTATATTTATTTATTCGCATAAATTTTTTATTTTGTACGAATACACTCGCACTGTTATTTACAAATCAATAATTGTTTTTTGATGAACTGTATTATGTTAGAATACGAAATATAAATTAAATCGAATGCGATTATTACGAATAGTATTTGAAACAAACAAATGTTTAATATTACCAATACACTAAGGAATACAATGGCATATCTTACTCACCCTGTAAGACGGGGGGTCTGAATTTTCGAATCCTAGTGGTTACATTATCTTTTTCACATTTTATACCCGGTATATATAATATATACAAGGGTTTTATAAGTTTAGTCCCGATTTTGTATCGGTTGAAAATATTGATCGCAGAAGAAAATTTTTCGATATGTATGGTATTCATAAAATGACCTAATTAGTTCATTTTAGCATGTCCGTCTGTCTGTCCATAGACACGATTATTCAAAAACGAAAAGAGATAATGTGCTGAAATTATGTATGTGTGTTCTAGAGCTAAAAAGTAGGGTAAAGTTCATGAATGGGCAAAATCGGACACGACTTCCTCCAGCCAGGAGGGAATCCATCTTTGAAACAGTAAGAGATAGACAAAAAATGTCCCTTTTTAAAAAAAAAACAAGTTTTGAATTTTTTATCATAAACTCAGTATATGTCGGGTATTTAAGCAATTAACTCAGTTGTTATTTTAACTTTTTTAATTTAAATTACGATAAAATTTGAAAGTTTAACTCCTTCGATATAATCTAAAGTTAACTTTGATATGTTGAATCGTAAAGACAGCGGACAATGCTTCGAATTGTGGTCAAATTTCGAGTTATTGAAAAATTTTAAGTTTTACTCAAACGACAGGCTTTAAGCAAGAGATCTTATTCAAATGATATTTGCTGTATTCGATTTACAAAAGCACATTAGCAATATTTAAAGTTTAAAACTTTCTTTTATAGCAGCTTAAATTTTAGAGATAATTATATATTTAGACAATTATTTCATGAGATTTTAGTCTTTTTAAAACCAAGGGAATGAAAAAATAATCTACTAAAGAAGTTTTCGTGTTTAAAAAGTTTGACTTATCGATGTTCCATTGTATTTTGTTACCTTTCCATGGTGATCCAAACACCATGCATTCATGTTATTTAAAACTTCTTTAGGTTGATGTAATATTAAGTTTGGACCTTCTGCAACTATATTTAGTTGTCTATCAGTCACTAAACAAGCTACTTCCAGAATATAATCATTGTCAATATCTAAACCAGTCATCTGTAATTTTTTTATACAATAAAAAAAAGGAAATCATGAAAGTTATAAAATTAAGATTTAACCAACCTCGAGGTCTACCCAAACAATACGTTTTAATTCATCTGAAGCAGTTTCTTGTATTACATTCGTCATATTTTGTTTATCTAAATTCAAAAGAACGCAAAATGTATAATTAAAATTTTATGTATATGATGTACCAGATTATATACTTCTGTAAAAATTTAGTTGAAATGCACGTGTTAAACCCCTAAATATAGGGTTGAATGAAAGGATATTCATATCTAGGATATGATATAGCAGACATAAATAGAGATAGGGAGGGAAATTATAGGTTATATTGAAAGACAATAATAACAAACCACTGATCTCTATATTACAATTGATATAATATGTATCATTGTAACAAATATTTATATTTGGCGGTTTTTTCCAATTATTCCAAATGAAATTTCTATCGAAAATTAAGATTCGAAAGTTGATACAAATAATGCGTTAAATATTTTTCTTTTTTTCTAATATACATTTTGCGTTATATTAAAATTAATTAGGAAAATAACTGTTAAAAAAACTACAAAATTCATAGAGACATAAAGCTTTAAAGTTGAGAATCGTATTGGGAACTCTTGCACTTGGATGTGCTCTCTGGTGGGTAAATTATAGAGTTAGTAGGCCGATGTTTCCTGTCTCAACCTCCGCGACATACTCCTCGGCCTACAAGTTTCGTGGTCGCACTCTAGTGAACAACTTAGTTACTACTGCTAGTAGGTTGAAATATTAAGTTCCAACCCCTGCCAGATATCTCAATAGAGAAATCAATAACTAATATATGACGTGATATACTATTTTTTAGTATCGGTCGGATGGTTGATTAGGTGTGAGTAATAGGTGATGAGCTTACCATTTTGATGAACAAAGCTGCGGAATTCAGTTAGCATTTTAATAAATGTAAAATACATAATTTTTCCAAAAATCAACGCAAAAACTTTCATCTTATGAGCATCTATGAATAGTTTTGGTTTTTTCATTATATTTCAAAGTTTCCTTGTTATGTATGATTAATTCCATTTTATAAACTATATATTCTTAACGCTTGAAAAGTTAAATTACTTAATTGTCTTTGAATAAAAACAATATCTTTAATACGAGAAGATCCTTCATGATTTTTGAAGAAATTTTTTCTAACTCGTTAACTAATAACGGCCCATTAATAAACTAAAAATTTATTCTGAAAGACAAAAGATGCAAATAATTATTAAACCAAAATTTACGATATTTTACTTGTCGGTTTTAAAAATACTACTTGTTTTCGCCTGCGTAACGTGAAACTTGACAACATGCAATACATTTTTTTATATCAGAAAGAGAGATAAGTGTTTATTTTTATACTCAAAACTAAAGGTAAGTGTCCATCTGAGACAAAACAGTCTCAAGAGTAGTCACGAGACTCGACTCATAAATGGATAGAGGGCTGAGAGCAGTATCGGACCGATTTCCGAGAGAGCACCGATCACAACTCACAAGTGGACATGTATATTCATGCTCTCGAGACTCAGTCTCCAGTCTTCAGTCCGTGTTGGAAGAGTGTTGATTCTTCTCTCGGAGACTTGAATGTTGTTTATAAACATAATTTTTATATATTATTTTTTTTATATTTTCATAATCAAAATGAGTGATAAAAAAGTGTCTAATAAAAGAGAGTGGCCTGACACTGAGGTTATGGAATTAATTAATATGTATGAGGAACACGAGTTTTTGTGGAATCGGGATAAAAAAATGTATATGTATTTTCCACTTTCCGTTTTTTGGATATTTTGTACGCAACAAAAAAAGCAAGAGCCTAACGCGAATCCATTTATGAATAAAAGAATTGACTAAATTGATAATCTTAATAACTTGTCTATATTTCAAATGAAATTAATCAGGTAAATTGAAGATTTATACTTATTTTCGTCTATTTGCTATTTGCAACACTTTTTTTTTACTTTGTTGTAAACAACGAATTATTTTGTACAAGTTGTATTGAAAATAAATTATTATTATTAACTTGTCACCGCTGTGAGTGGACTCTCAAGTGGAAACGAAATATCTTTGTCTCGAGACTGCAATGATTATCGAGTCTCAGGAAGTTGTCACGAGAGCAAAAGTTTTCTCAAATGGACAATACCCTGAGACTGGTCTCGAGAGTTTCTCTCAGGTATACACTAAGGACCTAGGGATATTCATTAAACATCCATGCATCGAATCCATTCGATGTTTACCGTACGATACATCGAATTGATTCGATGTTTTGACAAATAATTTTTCTATTCGATGCATCGATTTTTTTTAATAAAAACATCGAATCAATGGAAAAACTAACTCTGGCTAAAAATATTAAAGAATATAAAAATGTATTTTAAGATTACTTAATTTTTAAGATTAACTTATTTCAATTTTAAATAATTGTCAATAACAAGTGGTGACACCTGTGAGTGTGAGCAACTAGCGCCGCTATAGAAAAGGCAACACTGACAAGTGACAACACTGAATTTAATCATCTGATTGCATGTTCGAAGTTGAAAAGCATTTGAAAAGCATGAAGAATAGATATATTAGGAGAACGAACGAAATGTTAAAAAAACGGTCAAGAATTGGTGTAACTATCTTTTATCAGTAGGGGTCACTGGTGTCAGTGCCGTACGGAATTTAAATGTTTAAATGTAGGCGCCAAAAAATCACTTTCACATTCAGTTTATAAGAAATCATAGTTTTATATATAATAGAAAATTGTTTTCGATTATCAAGTAATAATTAAATAAATAATAATAGAGAATTCTTAATAATTTGCAATAAATAAAAAGATGAAGAATCATAGTGATAATTTTGCAATTAATAATAATAATATACAATATATGTTTACAATAACTGACATATATTAGATAAAGAAAGAAGATGACAAAACCGGTAATTACAGACCATATTCCTTTCGTAAATGCAGACACGTATTCCTAACCTTAAACAATCTTTCACTCATAGATATATAACAGTATATCTATGCTTTCCCTATACAACATCGTCCCATTTTTTCACATTTATAAAGTTAAACAATTTTTATATTTACAATGTTTATTTGTAAGATGTGATAACCGATTTTAATATGTAATAATAATAATAATTCCGTACGGGCAGATTCGCACTACCGCTAGTGGCGAAAATAATAACTATGATCTCTACACGTTTTTGAGGACGAAAAAACAGACGAATTGCCTATGTCGTTCAATCTCCTATTTATCTATTCTTCATATTGAAAAGCATGGAAACTACACACTGTGTAGTCTCCATGTTGAAAAGCATGGACTTATGGAGACTGTATTTCTAGTCTCCATGTTAAAAAGTTTAGTATGTACCAAGGAGGTATAGAATCTACCTCCTTGGTATGTTCTATGTAGTAATTTTATTATGTTTATAAACCTAACCTCTACTCGTGTGAGACTAACATGCGTTTTCTATAATTTTGGGATAACATTGCAGGATTGCAAGTAGCGCATTAAAACACTAATGGCATCAACTCTAGAATTAAATTTTTTTATTAATTTTTAACCCCGAGTAGCGGGTTTAAAATTAATAAACATAAAAGTATTCGATGTTGAAAAAACATCGATATTTCTAAGCGATGTATCGAAAAACATCGATGCAGGGTTCCGATGTTTTACATCGATGTATTTTTAAGTGGACACCCCTAAGCTTAATCCTGTTTAATACTTTGATTGTTTCTGTTTTTGACAGCCAACATTGTTGCCAGAATCTTTTGATACGAAGTAGCCTTTCCGCAGCGCGCATGTAGTTCAAAATAGTAAGTAAATTAAGGCGGGAAATTTTAAATGAATTTATAATTAATTTATGTTAATATACAAATTTGTATAAAAAAATTAATAATAATTTATTATCCAATAAGTTTATGTTTTTTATTAAATGCACTTTTTTTCTTACAGTGACTATTTAATAAATATATTTTAAGTATGTCTGTCTTTTTCCAGTATTCGCTAACCTAAAATATCAAGAGATCTTTTCATTTTAAATTACCATTCGTTTTTGTTTCGGGCTGAATGTGAAGAAATGGGTAAAATACATATTCACTAATTTCTTCACATTAAGCTACATATAGCTTACTCATTTCTTCACATTAATTTAAAATGAAAAGGTCTATTCGATAATGCATGACGGTTAAAGTTTTGTAATCCATACAATACAACGTACATAAAAACAATTTTGGTTTTCATAATTTTATTGGTAGCTCTAGGCTACTATTTTATTTAAATAAATAGCCTATTTGGCTACCAATAGCCGACGACTAAAATTTTATAGCCATTTGGTACAAAAAATAGCCCAATTGGCGCTTAATAGCCCCATCTGTCAACACTAACAGCCAATACAAGCATTGTACTTTATTTAATATTTACAGATACTTCTTTTGCATATTGGAATCTCTGGTAAGGGGTGGAGCTTAATATTTAGAAATAGTTATTAAGATGTTCACCAGAGTGCGAAACGAAACTTGAAGTCCGAAGGTTAGCCACGGGTGTTGGGGCAGAAAACATCAACCTACTAGCTCTAATCAAAGAATACAATATACATAGAAGCGTATAAGTACGATTTTTGTGTCACTTAAAATTTTTAGTGTGTATGCTGACCACTAGATGACAATAGCTGTTCGATTTCGGTATTTAGTGCCATTACCAGCACAACCAACTGTACTTTGGCAGAACTAAGTACCAGTTGGCCGGATCACATCGAAGCGAAACTTCAAATTTATATTAAAAGGGAATCCACCAATATTGATGAAATTTTATAAATTTTTAGAATTAATTAGTCAAAATTTTTTAATTTTTTTTACAAGCTGTATAAAATATTAATATTTGTTCTATTTAAAAAACTTATATTTAAAGCGTATATTCTTTTAAAATAGCAACTGAAACTACAAAAACAAATATTAATATTTTATAAAGCTTGTAAAAAAAAAATTTAAAAATTTTGACTAATTAATTCTAAAAATTCATAAAAATTTCATTAATATTGGTGGATTCCCTTTTATTATAAATTTGAAGTACATCCCCGCTTCGATGTGATCCGGCCAACTGGTACTAAGTTCTGCCAAAGAATACAGTTGGTTGTGCTGGTAATGGCACTAAATAGTCTAGTGGTCAGCATACGTACTAAAAATTTTAGTTGACACCAAAGAATACATAGGTAGTTTTCCACTACAGAGCATAATGCGACTCAGTGGCGCACAATGCCGAAGTGTGCTAATGCTTAATTGGAACGTACATTAATTATTGCACCAGCAGAGTGCAGTGTTGAAAGCATGAAGAATAGATATATTAGGAGATTGAACGACATAGGCAATTCGTCTGTTTTTGTGTCCTCAAAAACGTGTAGAGATCATAGTTATTATTTTCGCCACTAGCGGCAGTGCGAATCTGCCCGTACGGAATTATTATTATTATTACATATTAAAATCAACGGTTATCACATCTTACAAATAAAAATTGTAAGTATAAAAATTGTTTAATTTTATAAATGTGAAAAAATGGGACGATGTTGTACAATGAAGGCATAGATATACTGTTATATATCTATGAGTGGAAGGTTGTTTAAGGTTAGGAATGCGTGTCTGCATTTACGAAAGGAATATGGTCTGTAATTACCGGTTGTCATCTTCTTTCTTTATCTAATATATGTTAGTATTGTAAACATATATTTGTATATTATTATTAATTGCAATTATCACTATGATTCTTCATCTTTTAATTTATTGCAGATTATTAAGAATTCTCTATTATTAATATTTATTTAATTATTACTTGATAATCGAAAACAATTTTTTATTATCTATAAAACTAAGACTTCTTATTAACTGAATGAAAGTAATTTCTTGGCGCCTACATTTAAACATTTAAATTCCGTACGGCACTGAGACCAGTGACCTCTACTGATAAAAGATAGTTACACCAATTCTTGACCGTTTTTTTAACATTACGTTCGCTCTCCTAATATATCTATTCTTCATGGTTGAAAGAAAAAAATCATTCATGGACTTAACCTCATTAATGTATAAATAAAGTGGTATACAATAACAATGGTCGAAAACTTTTTAAGTAATTTCGATTTTTATTATTTCAGTACCATTTTTTTGTGTTGACTAATAATAATTTTTTTAGATGAGTTCTAAAAACATTATATACTTTTTAATTGAATTATCTTATCCAGATGATAGTGATGATAAAGATTTATCGACTACTCCAAGTTTAAATCAATCAATTAGTTCATTATCAAGTGATATATTTATTGAAAATATTAAATATTTTCTGCTACTGAGTTGGTATCCATTACGCGTATCACGCGAAAGCAGACGAGTGTCTCGCGACAGTATGAACTTGGCTGCCGAAAGCGTGGAATTACTGAATTACTATTAGGTTTAGTGAATACTCGTATAGATTTGACTAACCCAACTCAACCAGACCCAACCCAAAACGAGTGTCTCATTTTTCTTTAACATTAAAATCAATCTCTTTTGATGTATTTAATTTATTACCTAATAGTAATTCAGTAATTCCACGCTTTCGGGAGCCAAGTTCATACTGTGGCGAGACACTCCAGCAATTTCTCCTTAAATTTAGGGGAAAAATCTCTAAGTTGGCAAAAATGCCTGTTGACATGTAAACGTCACAACGTGTCATATTTTTAAAGTTTATAACATGATTTTCAAACATATTATTGAAAACTTTATAAAAAGTTGTATTGACCCAAGGTCTTTTTAACATGCTAAAAATGGGTAGTATTGCATAAAAAGACTAAAACTAGATATTAAGGAAAAAAAAATTATGTACATATGTAATGAAAAATTCCAGTATTTGTGTATGTGTTAAATTTTTGTAAATAGAATGTCTTCGCGAAAATCATTTTTCTTTGGCTTATTAATTGCTAGTATTATTTGGGCAATATGTTTATATATTTATATGAACGCATTGCAACCGTATGAATCACCAACATTTTCACCGTCAATTGAACAATCATTAAACATACCGAAAAAATCAAAATATCAAAAAAAATTTAAATATAATAATAATGATTTGAATTTTATCAATGAGAAAATCGATAGAAAATTAACGTATAAGAAATATATAAATAGTGATAAGTTAGTTAATCAATTACAACCGGTTAATTTTAATATATCGAATAGTATTGATGATGATCGTAAGTAGTTTCTTTCTGAAGGAGGTGGGTAGATACGGAAAGTTTTTCGTCTAAAATAAAAAGTCTTGATTTAATCTAAATTTGGGTTTCATTTATTGTTTAGGTATGTGCAGCTTTATACAATATTATTACATAAGATTTTTTTTTTTCAAAATTTCATTGAATGTTTAATATTAATACCTCTGTCTTTTTTTGTCTAAAGAAGTGTATCATAAGACATATCATGGTCCTTCGACGTTGTGAAAAGTCGTAAGAAGTGCAGAAAATGTAAACATATAGTTAGTTTGAAGTATTATTTTATAAATTTACGGGAATTTTTTTAAAATCAAACGTTAATTAATTATAAAGCTACATACATAAAGAGTAAAATTAAATCTAAACTATAACTTACATTTAATACTATTTAATTTCACGAAGATGAAACTACGAAAGCTAAAAAACTGACTTTATTTACCCAAATCCTTTCATATAGTTTTCTTAAGTGCTAATTTTTCATTGGTATGTTTTTTTAGCAATATCTCAACTGGGAATGGTTAAAACAGAGGAAGATAAACGAAAACGTGACGATGGTTATAAGAATTATGCATATAATACGTTAATCAGTGAAACAATTGGCTATTCACGACAAATTCCTGATACAAGGAATAAATTGTAAGTTCAAAATAAGATTTCATGATGATTCGCCCCTTAGGAAGTGCTGAGTGTTCATTGTACGTTTTGGGGTCCAAAATATCACTTTTGGTCATTAGTTTGAGTGTGTTCAGTGCATGATTTGGGCCCAAGCCCACAAATTTTATCAAAAATTGTATTTTAGATAAAATGAAAATATACGGAAAAATAAAATATCTTTCCTCTATCCTAATTTGTAAAATCTTACCTTGAACATGATTTAATCATTTTTTTACAGATGTCGAGAGAAAAAATATCCAGAAAAATTAGCATCAACAAGTGTAATTATTTGCTTTTATAATGAACATTTAGTAACGTTATTGCGAACAATTCATTCGATATTAGATCGTACACCTAAACATTTACTACACGAAATTATCTTGGTAGATGATTACTCTGATATGATAACATTACATTCAGATGTAGAACGATATATCAGCCAAAATATGGATGAAAAAGTTAAATTATATAAGACTGATCGACGAGAAGGTTTGATTCGAGCACGAATCTTTGGGGCTGATAAATCTACAGGCGAGGTATGTATGAAAATACATTCGCAGACAAAAAATAATATGGCCATTGAGAATATTTAAATTTTTTTTTGTGTCTTGGAGATATATGTTGTCAATTCGATCATAGTGTGTTCAAATATTGGTGTGCATTGATCTTCCTAAATATAGCCGTCTGTAGTAGCTGATGCATTGTTTGGATCCACCTTTCCCTTTTAATTTTTCGATGAGTTAAGGGTCGGAGATAAATCTTGAACATCGGTATATGGAACTAGAATAGAAGAATGTATTTTTATGCGAAAATTATTTTCAATCTGAAAGAACCATTCTTTTAAGATATTAATAACAAGACCAGTAACAAAGAAACTACCTTCCAGCTCTTTTAATCATGGGCGAACTTTTCTCTTGATTCAAAAAATCAATTTTTTTGATTATCACACCTAAATTTTGTCCATATATGAATTTAAGATATTTGTTTTAGGTGTCTGAAGAGGCAAAATGTAATGCGGACGCATTTTAATTTTACGTAACTAATTTTTTATCTTCTAAAATTACATTTAGTTATTTAAATTAGATTTTCCATTACCACGAACAAAATTTCATGACATTTCTAAGTTTCCCCTGACAAAAAAAATTCCCCGGTTTTCCAGAAAGTGTCCACCTTGTTATAATATTATATACAATGTGAGGAATAAAAAGTTGCTTAGTTTAAATGCAATAATTATATTTTTGTTCCTTGCATCCGTACCGCGTGGTATAACTTATTTTTTAAACGGTGTTAGATAGGATACATCTTTATATACAAAAAATGCAACTAGTAATATAATCAATAGATAATATTGTGCTGCATTTTTAGGTTCAGTATCACGTACTGAATGTAAATGAACAAAATTCTAACAAATTTCGACCCCGAAAGTGCAGCCATTTTGAGAAAAACTGTAGATATAGGCCAATATCTCCATTACCGTGCACAAAAAGGGGCGGTTGATTGACTAAACTGTCGGCGTATGGACAAGAACGAAGTAACCGGCTATGCTTGAGAAGGTTTTCTGCAGTTTCCTTCATGAACTTCAGATGAATATCGGCATAGTTCCTATCATAGTCGGCTGCAGCCGCATATCCTACCAATTTCTAGTCTACTCATAAATTCCTTCCACTCCACTCACATCCTAAGGCATCACAATGGACCTTATGGTCGAAGTGTAGCCTTTACAATCTACCTTTACCGTGCACTTTAGGCCCAAAATGATAATAACCTTTCTTGTAGATCATTGGATTTCCTATTTTTTTGTTTATTAATTTTTTTTGTATCACTTACCGTTTACGACTTATACGACTATTACTATTTATTTATTGACTTTTTGACCGATATACTATAGTGACATAGAAACAAACAACTAGTGACCGTATTTGTTGTCCGCGAGTGTATTGAGCAATGTCTTTTAAATACAAAAAAATTTCATTATCAAATTTTAGGTGATTGTGTTTTTAGACAGCCATGTTGAAGTGAACAAAAATTGGTTGGAGCCATTATTAGAACGTATTGCATATTCGACTACCATTATCGCAGTGCCTGTCATTGATATTATCAATTGTGATACATTTGCGTATACGTCCAGTCCCTTGGTTCGAGGTGGTTTTAATTGGGGCTTACATTATAAGTGGGATAATTTGCCAAAAGGAACATTGGATAAAGATGAAGATTTTATAAAACCAATTAAATCTCCAACCATGGCTGGTGGTTTATTTGCAATGAATCGTGGATATTTTTATAAATTAGGTGCATATGATCGTGGTATGGATATTTGGGGCGGTGAGAATATTGAAATTTCTTTTCGAGTAAGTTTGCATTTACTTAGAATAATTGAGTTTGCATTATTACAATTTTTTTTATAGGTTTGGATGTGTGGTGGATCTTTAGAAATTGTGCCATGTTCCCGTGTTGGCCATGTGTTTCGACGTAGAAGACCGTATGGAAATCCAACTGGTGTTGATACTATGCTACATAATTCACTTAGAGTTGCGTATGTTTGGCTAGATGAATACAAGGTACACAAAGTTTTCAAATTTTAACTAATATTTAATCGATTATCCCAAAATTATATTTATTATAAAGGATCCGACAGTTTTATGGAAAATGATTCGACTCTTTAAAAATTTTGGAAAAATATTTTTTTGAAGTTTTTGTAGATACAGGATTGAACTTTTGCACCTTTACTATTTACATTACTTTTAAGAAATCAGAATTCAGTAATTATCGCCTGTATGTATGTAATATAAGTTTATTCTCAATGATATTACAAGTTTAGCCTTACAAATTATAAGTTTGTAACGGTTACAAATAATGATCGGAAAAAAATTTGCTAAATGTGTTCATAAAATGTTCGAATTATTCCATTTACCGATAACAGTCTATTTGTCCGTCAAAATAATCATTCAAAAAAGATCTTTTTCTAAAATCTTAAGAACATAAAAGAATCAAGAGAAAACAAATTAAAGTACAAAAGAAGTTCCTTTTTAAGAATAAAAAACTCTTGATTGAAACTTTTTTTATAGAACGGAATAGTTCTGCAAAAATTTCAGCTTAAAAAATTGTAATTATTTTTAATTACAGAAGCATGCGCATGAAATATATGTACGTATGTTTTTAGTACCCTCTATGCTCTATGCATGTGTACAAGTAAAATAAAAAATTCACACACTGCTAAAGAACTTAGTATATATTAGGTATTCAACTAAGTTGTTATATTTGTTATTTTGATAATTTATTGTTAGCGGTTTGCTCATGTTTTTTTGTGTATTTGGAAAATCAATTTTACTCCCTAAGCAGTCTTCAGTACACACCCCCCTGCATGAACTGAACGAGCGGCAACATTTCTAAAAACACTTGGGGCTTAATAAAAAAAAGAATGGGCGGTACACGAGTCCAAACGTTTTTGGGTAATTATTCATAGCCAGGATCATGCAAAGGCTCTTTTATAAAAATCTTCGCATGAAAAAAGCCTCTGAGCGATTACAACTAGGACAAAACCAATTGAGGATACTTATTGGCCTTCCAATTGGCGACTGCAAACTCAGTAAACATAGGAATGATTTCTGCAGATTTTGTCATGGAGAGGATGAAACCGCCCCTCTCTCAAATGATACTATTATTTGGGATGGGCAGACTCGCCTAAGAGATATCCTAAGGTTTATCAGACTATAGGAACACCTTTGTGGGAAGGAGGTACTTACTCCTAATTTGAATCTAATCTAATCACTGTAGAAAGTTTAATCTAAAATTAATTACCTAAGAAATATCAATAACTTTATATTTTAGCTAAGATATTCGTTTTTTTTAACAGGAACATTTTTTGAAAAATAATCCATCAGCCATACAAATCAACTATGGTGACATTAACGATCGTTTAAATTTACGTAAACAATTAAAATGTAAATCATTTGATTGGTATTTAAAAGAAATTTATCCAGAATTAGAGCTACCGACAGATACTGAAGAACGTTTACGACAAAAATGGTCAGCAATTGAACAAAATAAATTTCAACCATGGCATTTACGAAAACGAACATATGTGGATAAATTTCAATTACGTTATGCAAATTCAAGTTTATGTATTGGAACAGTTAAAGATCATAAAACAAAAGGAACGCTGTTATCACTTCAACGTTGTAAAACAATTCCAAGACAAGTAAGAGACAAATATTTATGCCATCGATAGGTCAAATAAAAAATTAAAAGAACTCGTCTTATTTACAAATAACTATATTTTGACATTTGATGTTTGTGATTTTTATACCTGGTATTACAGGGTGTTACAAAAATGTGTAATTCACTATACAGAGCATATTTTACATACCAAAATAAGCAAAAAATATTCAGTATTTTTTTCGAATTCGCTTTGGTTTAATCACAATCCGCCAATTTGTGTTTTTTTCCCTTTTATTAATATTTGAAAAAAACTCTTGAAGATATTCATTTGAAACTCGGCAAATATCTCACGCAACTTAAAATGTTTAAAATCCAGAAAATCAGTAACTAACAAAAATTTTTAAGATACCAAAGTTTTAGTATTTTCAATTACAAATTGAACGACATCTTACCTCATTTAATAATTTTACTCCTGCAATAATTCTTTTAAAAATTGCTATAATAAGAGTGTTATATTGTATAAAATTCACAAACGTGATAAATTACACATGTATACAAACTCAATATTTCAATTTATTAACCCGACTTCAAAAAAGGAGGATGGTTCTCAATTCGTCTGTATTTTTTTTTTTTTTTTTTATGTTTGTTACCTCAGAACTCCGTCATTTATGAACCGATTTTGAATTTTTTTTTTTTGTTTTAAAGGGTTTGATTCCCGATTGGTCCCAATGTCACCAAATCGCATTCTGATGAGGGAAATTGAGGAAAATCCTCATTTTATATGTGATAACCGATTTCTGCGAAATTTTTTTTTTTTTTGAAAGGGTATACTCATTCATAATGGGAAAATAAAAAATTTTTTTTAAAAACCGACTTCAAAAAAATTTTTTACAAAAAAAAAAAACCGACCCCAAAAAAAAAATTTTTACAAAAAAAAAACTGAAAATCTGTTATAAAAAAATGCACTAAAAATTATTTAAAAAAAAAATAGGTAAAAAAAAAACTGTTATAAAAAAATTCACTAAAAATTAGTTGGTCGTTTAGTAGGTCTACCCATATTTAGACAAATAAAATCAGTTATAGAACTTCAAAGTCACTAAAAAGCGAGAAATAAAACCTATTTTGACAAAATGGAAACCCGACTTAACAAAAGATGCACTAAAAAGTAAAAAAATAATTGCATATTCTTGTGCCAATTTTAGTTCACCAAAGCAAAAATTTTTAAATATATATGTACAATTATTGTTATTTTTGGAGGCGGTGTCCAAAAGTTATGTGAATTTCTCTATGTTGACACCGCCTCCAAAAATAACAATAATTGTACATATATATTTAAAAATTTTTGCTTTGGTGAACTAAAATTGGCACAAGAATATGCAATTATTTTTTTACTTTTTAGTGCATCTTTTGTTAAGTCGGGTTTCCATTTTGTCAAAATAGGTTTTATTTAAGTGTAATCGACTAACTTTTATAAATTAAAAATGTAGAAAATATAATGTAACCAATAGGACTCGAACCTCAGACCTCCGTTTAAATTTACATGGCATATATGTAAATTTAATTCTGTAAGCATTAAGTATTCGATCTTATTCAGTGCCTTTGTGTCCATCCAATAAAAGAAACCTAGAAATTTCGTTTCATTATATTCTAAAGCTTGGTAAAGAAAACATATTAATTGAAAATAAGTTGAGGTGTAAATCTCTAAAAGATAAAGCACATAGCGTGCAAATTGAAATTGAAAATGGATAAACCCATTCGCAAACATATGAAAGTGATATTTACTAAATTATTAATATTTACTAACTAACCTATAATGTCGAATTTGTATACAGTTGCAATTTAATACTTTTGGCCAACAAACTAAATACCAAAATTATTAGAAGTATCAAGTACAAAAATTTACTTAAATCGCTATAAAATAATAAAATATGAAAATAATACAAAGGTACATGTAGTATATATGTTACGGTAAAAGTAGATATTGCGGCAAATGTACACATTTTCCGGTAAATGTGCACATTTGCCTCCTCGTTTGGGTAATGTGCATTCAACTAACATTTACAATTTCAAAGAAGGGAAATGTACATTGAATTCACAATGACCATGCCGTTTTGGTAAATGTGAGCATACAAAATACGAAATCGCAAAATACGAAATAGAGATATCGATATGGGTCGAGTTGGGTTGGGCCGAGTTGGGTTTGGTCGAGTTGGGTTGGGTTGGGTTGTGTCTGGTTGGGTTGGGCCGAGTTGGGTTATTCCTGGTTGGGTTGGGTCTGGTTGGGTTGGGTATATATTTTATCATCTAATTTCATCATGTTTTAGCTCTCTCTGTTGGAATTTTGCATATTTTTATCGTAATCGTGCCAAAATTTTCCAACTTTTCTTAAAACATGAAGGTAAAAGTATACAATTACCAAAACGTGAAGGCAAGAGTACACATTTGCCGGGAAATGTACATATACATTATATTCAGTTCACATATACCTAACTTTTTGTGGAAATGTACACATTTTACGGTAAAAGTGTACATTTCCCGAGAGTGTACATTTACCGTAACATATATAAACATTGGCTATAGATTTAGTGTTTTTATTGGTTACGCGGCGCTACCATCTTAAAAAGTTTCACATTATTGTTCAATGGTTTTTGCGCGAAAATTTGAATGGAAAAGATGATAATATTTATTATTATCTCGGATTAAATTTTTATAGTTTGGATTTTTATAAGACCCCTTCAACAAAAAAATCCTAAGATATACTCTTTGATATTTATATTAAGGATGTTCCAGCATGAAACCACATTTCGACAGATTTTTTTTAATTTTTTTTTTTCACAGGCCAAAAATATCTCTTTTAATAAATCCCGAAGTTTCAGAATTTTTGACCGTTTAGAACGCGAGATAATTAATAGCAAAGTAATCATTCTCTCTTACTCTCATTAGAAGCATGTAAAACTTCATGCCCGCCCAACTATTATCTGTTGTATTAAAAAAAATACTCAACAGAATTAAAAAAAAAAGCTAGGAGAGTAACGATAGATGTTTATTAATTAAATTAAAAACAAAATCGTGTTTTACCGTTTTGTTTTCGAAATATAAAAGTCTAAAACTATTTTTTATTTCAAAATTACATTAATTTGTATATATGAATAGTGAATATATCTATGTGTTGTGTATGTGTGTATATGTATTTGTTCTATAATAAAAGCAAACCGGTTTTTCCCCTGATTATATAAGACAGTGCTGGAACTACCTTAAATCAAAATATTATATTAATAAATATTATATAGTTTGGTGTTATTTTTTTAAAGCTTTGGTATGAGACCGATAAGAAAGAATTTGTTGTTGGACAAATGCTATGTTTAGAAGCAAGTGAAAATTTACCACGTGCTATGAAATGCCATGAAATGGGAGGTAATCAAGAATGGAAACATAATGGTGGACGTGATAATGGGCCTATTTATAATATGGCCGTGGGTATGTGTTTAGGTGTAAATGATTCAGTGAAAGAAGGTGTTAGTATTGAAATGGTTATGTGTACAAGTACGTTTAAAAATCAGTGGAATATTTTAAGAATATAATGTGAAGTTATTTATTAATAGTTTTTAGTTGATAGGTTGAATAAAACATCTGATATTTTTAAACTATTTTATTACAAATACAGCAATACTATTTAATGTGTTTTGTTTACTTTTACGCGGTTTGATACCAAAATTTGTCTAAGTTTTAAATTTAAAAGGTTGAACGAGAATGATTGTGACAATTCTTTCTTGTGAAAGACTCATTCGAAAGTCAATTCAGGATTTTCTTTGGCAATCCCTGAAAAAAGCTTGAGACAGCAATACTATTATATACTTGAAGAAAATTTGCCCCAATTTCCAATTGGGGCAAAAAATCGAAATTTATTTCGAATAACCTTGAAAGTCAAGATCACTTTGAGATGCTCGGGTTATTTTTCAAAAACGCTTCCTTGAAGAAACATTCAGGTGCATTGTTTAAAATGAACACTATAATCATTATTGAACCCATGTAACTTTAGACATTTTTTGTTCCGGCATCTTCTCTAAATGTCCCAACCACTTTATTTTTGCTGGATTATAAATTTTATTATATCATTTTCATTCATTTCATTTATTATTTCGTGGTTCACATAGATTATTGATCTCTTTCTCTTACATGTCCATAAATTCTGGTGAGTATTCTTTTTTCAAATATTCTTAACATATTTGTATCCTCCGCTAGAATAGTCCAGGTTTCACTATCGTATGTAACTAAAGGTCCGATTGTCTCTATTTAATTAGCTTTGGGAAAATGTATCGAATAAAAGTTGTTCGTATATTCATAATGAACAACTTTAATCAAATGAATTTTTTGTTGACTTCCCGTGTATAGAACAAACCTGTCAAACATGAGCCACAGAAGTCGAGTCCTTTTTTCAAAATTGTATAGTCATTTTCCCAAAAACCGAATGGCTAAGGCACAAAATGACTATACAACTTTGAAAAAAGGACACGATTTCTATGGCCCATAGTACTGTGAATTAGAGGTTTTAGTTCAACAGTTCGGGTCAAGTCGGAAAGCGTGTCAATTTTGAATTATTCAAATGGAAATATAAAATGCATAATAAGTCTACTGATCACATCAATGTATATATTATGCGATTAAACTTTTTTTAAACTTTTTTATTGAATTTATTGTACATTGTATCAAATGTGCTTGAAGACCGTCGCTGGTCTTTTTAAATTATTATGGTAGTCTATAGTGTACATTTGATGCAAGGAGAAATGGAAGATTCGGTAATATTGCTCTAGATAGATCTATTGGGTGTATAAAGGAATCAGACGGTTGAGTGACAAGTTGTATTCTACATGTGATACGATAAAGATAACAAGCGATTCAAAGCTGAGATTGTCATAGTGATATTGTTGTGTTATATAAGCGAATATTGTTAAGTGTATGTGTTCAATTATTGTTCATTATTACAAATATTGATAGTTACCATCACTTGATTATTATTATCTTCATTGTTGCAATCTAATATATTGTTAAAATTGTTACTTGTGGATTTAATTAAACGAACCTAGAGCGTCTGTAGATTACGCCCTAAAACGTTTAAATATTAATACAAAGTTGTATTTTAGAAAATTTTAAAACATTTAAAATGTTTATTTTATAAAGTTTTTATTTTGAGCTGATTAAAGTTTGGCTGGACTGCTTTAATATATGACCGTAGGGTGTAAAACATTGTCAAAGTTTTCTAATTACGGTCATATATATCTAATAATTTGTAATAATCGTTTAATTATTAACCATATTTGTAATAGAAGTATCATTCTACGTAGGGTTAATTCGAAAGGCATAACAGCTTAAGCCATTCGGTGGACTGGGTTATCACTCCTATCGAGAGGAGATCACAAAGAAAGAAGATACTAAAAGAGCCACACTTTGTAGGAAACTTCCGGGGCTCAGACAGGCTAAGAATCTTCTCTGGAACCTTAACCGAAAAAGAGACAAAACCTGCATCGGCCTGAGCAAAAATAGACTGCGGATACTGGCGAGGTTTCTTATGGGGCATTGTAGACTCAGGGGACACCTTAATAAGATAGGCTTGAGAAAGGAGGAAAATTACTGATTTTGTGGAGAAATGGAGGAAACTCCGGAACACCACCTAATAGACTACGACGTCTTCATACTCAAAAGAATAAAATGTCTGGGATTCCACCAGATACGTTCAGAGGTGCTACCATCTCTAGACCCAATCCAGATCCTGTATTTCCTGAAAGAAACTGAGCTGGATGAGATGTTTTAAGACGATACCATTCCTCGCCAGGCACCAGATGAGGAGCACAATATATTTTATAGGTCGCAATGCACCAAATTCCCCCCATTATCATTTATTCATCATTCTGCTTACAAATGAATAATCAATGAAAAACAATATTGGTAAAAAATTTTATTTAACAAAAGTAAAAAATATTTTACAAATTTTCTATTAGTAAACTAACAGCATTAAATACATTGTCATTTATAGTATATAATGAACAACTTTTATCTAAAGCATTTTTTCGATAACCAAATTAGTGAGGAACAAATAAATTATACAATTTTGAAAATTGTGACCATGCTACTTTTGTGACCATGTGTAAATTTCACTGAATATCTTATGGTCCTTCAAATGATAATTTCGCCATACCGATTACGGTTGACTTATATTTTAATTCATACCCATTTATCTTGGCGTATTTGAAAATAGTTAATATCAATGGGTTTGTATGATCGTACAATGATGATTCTGCGTTCAAGTCAAATTTGACATCAAGATTTGTCTAATGTGGCTCTTGCATTCCAAATAAAACACATTGTTGGTGGAATGTTGACTCAGGTGTTCTAATTATACAATTGAAGGACATTGTATGAGCTATTTTTTTGACATTGTGAGTCGAAATATGGGTTTGTTAACTCCTCAAGTTGACAGCGGCTGGAAAAACACATCCATAATATTTAATTATGGAAATAATTATAAATTGGATAATCTTTAATTATTAAATAAAGCTTCCCGTGAATCGGACAAATATTACACGCTATTTTGTTTGAATTATTGTTACTACGTAAAAATGTGCATATTATTATTTCCTACAAAAGCGCTCTCAGTACATCTTTAATAAGATTGTAGAGGCTGTCCTGGACGGGACATACTTCGATCATAAGGTTCATTGTAATGCCTAAGGATGTGAGTGGAGGACAAGGAATTTTGTGTGTAGGCTAGGAATTGGAAGGATGTGCGGCTGCAGCTGACTTTGCTAGGAACTATGCCGATACTCATCTGGAGTTCATGAAGGAAACTGCAGTAAACCTTCACAAGCATAGCCGGTTACTTCGTTCTTGTCCATACGCCGACAGTTTAGTCAATTAACCGCCCCCTCCTTTCTTTTAATAATTGAAAAACTGCCGATGTCGGGATTCGAACCCATAACGTCCCAGTTCCAAGTACACACAACGCCTTTACAAGCGAGGCTACTTGGCTGGTCACATCTTTAATAAACTCAAAGGTTGGCGAGATATTAAGAAGACGATCACCGCTATAAAATTACTCAATACCTCATAGATAAAAAACTTAACACTAAGGTTTTAACTGATATCTTACACTTTTACCCTCAAAATAACGTCCCTGGCAAGATCAGAAAAAAATTATCGTGGTAAAAAACAGATCTCTAAATCAGGTGTTCCCTAACCTGATCGAATTGTTAATAAGTAGAAACAAATGCTTAATATTAAAATAATTATGGTGTTCCGCAGAACACAGTTTGGGAAACCCAGCCCTAGAGACTATGTCTTACACTAAGAGTTACCATACCTTGTTTTATCTAATAATAGGTACTCATTTATTATTATTACCTTTTGTATTTTTTTTATTAATCACATGATAAATAGCCTCTTCAATAGTGTCAGGTAAAGGTTTATCTTTAGTTTCTGGTAATGGGCAAATTAAAATCGCTTGAAATGCTGACAATGTAGCTAATATTAATAATATTGGTGGTCCATTCGACCAATACTCTGATTTTAATAATCCACCGGTTTGCATTGTACCAAATGCAAATATAATCGGTGATAATAAAGAACCCATTCGTGAAAACATTGCTGAACTACCAATTCCAGCATTACGTACAACTGTTGGAAACAATTCACCAGTGTAAAGGTATAAACCAGGTAACGATACCTATGAGAAACAAAAATATTTTAATACATAGTTTGGACGATTTATTATTTTATTAATAGTTGGGGGTCAATCATAATTTATATCATAGTCTTTGAAAGGTTCACCCTCCGATCGGCTTCAAATTTTGTATATAAATTTTTTTTACTTCAAAAGGAAAAAAACTTAGTACATTTATAATATAAAGAACAATTTTGTAATTTTCCTTTCTCTTTATTTAGTTAAACAATTCACCCAAAAGTCGGATACAATAATATTTCGCTTTGATTCAGAAAAAAATATTTGAAAAAAGGCAATTTTAAGTACAAGGTACGCAAATTTTCTCTTTGCATAACTCCACAATCATGATTCAGCAAAAAATGAAAGTCGATATGTATTCGATATTTCTATAATTAAGGTGGGTGCCCAATTGCCCATACATTTGTAAGGGAAGGGGCGAAAAAATTGCGTCTCTACCTAGTAGTTTGGTAACTGCTGAGCAGTTGTGCTAATTCCTAGCAGTATGGGGTATCGTTGAGAAGAACTTAGAGAATAAAACATCTGCCTTTCTCAATACTTAAAGCGGAATCGAAGTGAACTTTTCTATAAGGATTTGTTAAGCCCGGATAACGCCGGGTATTTTAGTTACTATACTATATAAAAATGATTGTATAAGATTTGAAGACTCGAAAACTACTGAACTGATTGAGCTCAGATTTACAATTTTTCCAGGATATGTTTGCTTTGATGCCAAAAAACCTTAGAACATAGGCTATAAATACTTTTTGCTATAAGAAAATTTTTGATTAAAATAAACAACTTTAGTTTGAAACATTATACATAAAATAATAGTTTTGGAGTAAATATGAAGCGGCGCAGAAGAAAAATCATTTTAAAATATAGTTTTGGTTTAATTCGGGGACTAAGAATACGTATGAAGGTTATATTTGTTTGTTTGATTGTACACGCATCACTTAAAACTAACCGGACCGATTTTAATGAAACTTTGCATAGTACATCGGGTCAATATATAAGATACATTTTATATCGATGTAACTATAATTAAGGGAGACACCCATACATGTGAAAGCGAACACGATATAATTGTGTCCCTATCTAGCCGTGTGAGATATCACAGTTGAAGTGAACTTTCTATAAGGATTTTTTGAAGCTCGCCGGGTATTTCATTCAGCTTGTAAAAATTAAATATGAAATAGTGTGATACTTTTTAAAAGTAGGCAACTTGTCAGACATTGCTGTGATATTGTTGTGGACAAAAAGTAGATACAAGCTGGATTCTTGTATCGTATACTATTAAACAAGCAACATTTGAACGTTTCACATTTGTTCCAAGTGGAGCTAGGACGCCTTGGTACTTTAGAATAATTTATGGTGATAAAATTCCAAACATTTTACGTACCGATAATGAAATTACAGCCATTAAAACAAGTAATAGATTCAAATAATTCAGACTTGGTGTTATTAATTGTAATAATATAAAACTAATCATTCCTAAAATATTGGCTGAAATTAATGAGATTTTTCGGCCAAGTTGTTGTAAACAAAGTACACAAAGTATTGCACCAGGAATCACAGCTAAACCAGCCATTCCTACAGTTATCCATGGATTTGCTCCAACTGATCCCAAGCGTAACGAAAATGCAAAAAATGTGAAACCATTCATAAACCTGCAAATTAATAACGAAAATCATCAACTTCCATGTTTGATGTTTAGATCTATATTGTTTGATACTTTACCAATTAAGATATATAATTAATGTACGTCTTAAAAGAATCGGTGATTTAAATATCGATTTAAAATTTGATGTTTTCTCATCATTTTTTATGTTATTATTATCATTTGATGAAATTAGTTCGTGTGTGGCAATTTTGATATTTTCTTTGGGCAATTTATTTATCGTACAAATTTCTTCAAGCAATTTAATCGCTTTTTCTTTTTTACCAGTTACTAGTAACCATCGTGGCGATTCCGAGCACAACCAGAAATTAAACAAAAATAAAATGCTTAAAACTGAAAAAAAAAATCAAAAAATTTATAACAATTAACAACAACTTAGCAGGAAATTGGACATTTAATAACAAAGGCTTATTAATTTAGCAACGTTTCGTTCTATTTATTAGAACTTCAACAGGCTCATCAGAACTACTGTCTTACGCCTAGTGACATTATTGTATCATATTATTAAGATAATATTGTGTTTTAGAAAGAAGCCTGATGAAGTTTCAATAAAGAGAACGAAACGTTGCTGATTTAATAAAAGTCTTTGCTATTAAATGTCCAATTTCCTGCTAAGTAATTGTTGTTAATTATAAATTATGAATGCGAATACGTCATTAAATTTATAACAATATCTCAAAATTGATATAGCGAAAGTCTTACCAGAAAGTGTTAATTGTAATTCACGCCAATCACGTATCCAATATCCAAGTAAGGCCATTAATGCTGAACCTAAACCAAATGGGATTTGATATAATATTGGAATAATCGTACGATATTTTCCGCCAACCACTTCCATGCATAATACGAATGATATGGTAAGGGTGCCACCATTTGCAACACCACCCAATAATCGAAACAATGTAAATACCCAAAAATCTGGTGTTAATGACATTATTATACCACATATTGATTGAGCAGCAATTGCAAATATTAATGATGATTTTCGACCATATAAATCCGCAGTTATTCCGAATAAAATATTTCCTTTAAAAAACATACTAAAGTTGAAACAAGAATTTTAAAAGCTTTATACCTGTCTTGCAAACTGTTATTTGAGAGTTAAATCATTTCAAATCGGCAAATAATAGTCGCTAACAAAATTTATTTGGAGAAAAAAGAAAACAAGTATTCATAAAATTTTTATTTATTTTTTGTTTTGCAGTTATTTAGCGGCTATTTTGTATAGTTGTGCAATTTTTTTCCTTTTTAAGGGTTTTCGGTAAACACGTATTAGATATCTCCTCCCTGCCGCCGGGGGGGGGGGGGAAGCACAGTTCGATTTTGTCCATTCACGAACCTCATCGTACTTTATAGCTCTAGAACACACACAAAATTTCAGTCCTTCATATGTTTTTGTTTTGAGTTATCGTGTCTACGGACAATCAATCGAACCGACTTGCGGAAATGAACTAATTAGGTTATTTTATGAACACCTACACAACAAATTTTTTTCAGCGACCAATATTTTCAATCGTTATAAAGTCGGGTCTAAACTTATTATACCCTAGATATAATCTACTAGATATGGCAAAAAATGTGAAACTATACACTTAGCTTCATATTTTAAAATCGATATTGAAAGTTCCAATATATCGATATAATATCGATATAGTCTAAAAAATATCAGCGTTGTTGAAGACCAGCGCTAGAATTTTTAAAGAAATCTCGCGCGTGTGCACTAGCTTATATATCTGTTTTTGCTCTTTTCTTCTCTTTCTAAACTATGGGATACTCAGTATATATATATATATATATATGGAGGTCAGTGATAGCAATATAGTACAAGATCGCACTACTGAAAACATTTCTTTCTTACCTATTAATATTCCAATCATGAGTAAGAATAATGATAAATCAACTAGTCCTTTTCGTTCACAAACTAAATCCCATTCAGTAATTATTGTACTCTGGAAGAGAGTTCGATTATATTCGTAACCAAATTCACATGATTGGTAATTTGTGGATATATTTGATATATTTGGCATGTAACATGAATCCTAAAAATAAACTATTGTATTTAAAAACAAGACACAACGGTGGGCCATCGATGTGAATGATTATACTTCAATCTGTTTCAAAAAGTGTCCCTTTTTAAATTCATTTGCACATGCAATTTTTTACATGCAAAATTTACGCAAATAAACTTAGTCATGACTAGTAAATTTTAATTTTTATGTTTTTTTTTAAAGTTTAGTCAAAAATCTTAATTACTTATTAATTATTTTTGCAATTAAAAATATTAAGTCAAACTTTTTGGTTTGAGCATGCTTCAAATTTCTGTTTTTGTGCAAACTAAAATAGACTAATTATGATACTTTTTTGAAATGGGTAGGTCTTAAGGCCCCCATACACGATCAATAAATTTGCGCAACAACCGTTTTTGATGACGTATGATATGGATCGAGTTGTCGCACAATGGTTTGAAATAAATTGGTTGGAATACACCCATATACACGATCAAACAATTTGTGCAACAAACTGTTTGCGCAAACTGTGTATGCCATGGATTCAGTTGTTACGTAATGGTTTGAATTAAATCGGTTGGGATCGATTTTCCTTACGCAAATTTTTCGTGCTTGACAACCCAGCAAACATACAAGTCAGAAAGACTTCAAATAGAAGTCTTTTTGAAGACTTCATTAGGAAGTACAATTATGACGTCTTAATGGCCTCTTTTTTCAGAATTCTCAATTGAGAGGTCTTTAAGACATCTTTTTTTATGGTTTCGCAAGAAGTCAGAAATAGGAGCCCTTTAAGTAGTATTTTTTTCTGTCTTCGTAAAAAGTCGGAAATAGGAGCCCTTTAAGAGTATTTTTACAGACTTCGCAAGAAGTCAGAAATAGGAGCCCTTTAAATAGACTTTTTTTCTGTCTTCGTAAAAAGTCAGAAATAGGAGCCCTTTAGAGTCTATTTTTTCTGACTTCCCAAGAAGTCAGAAATATGAGCCCGTTAAGTAGACTTTTTATCTGTCTTCGTAAACAGTCAGAAATAGGAGCCCTTTAAGAGTCTATTTTTTCTGACTTCGCAAGAAGTCAGAAATAGGTGCCCTTTAAGAGTCTATTTTTTCTGACTTCGCAAGAAGTCAGAAATAGGAGCCCTTTAAGTACACATTTTTTCTGTCTTCGTAAAAAGTCAGAAATAAGAGCCCTTTAAGACTTGATTTTTTCTGACTTCGCAAGAAGTCAGAAATAAGAGCCCTTTAAGTAGACATTTTTTCTGTCTTCGTAAAAAGTTAGAAATAGGAGCCCTTTAAAAGTCTATTTTTTCTGACTTCGCAAGAAGTTAGAAATAGGAGCCCTTTTAGAAGTCTTTTTCCCAAGTTTTTTATATTTTTACTCAATTTAGCGCACGCGCATTTTTGTTATAGTTATTATTTCTGTATAACCTAGAGTTTAACACTCTCTTAAGCTTTTATTTGGAGAACTTGTAAAGGTATTATTATAATTTAATTTATTTATTTAGTGTTATCAAGTTTTTAAAACCAGTTTAAGTGCGTTATTAAATTATTTTTAATTGGTTTTATCTGTAAGTATCATAAAGGTTAACGCATTAAAATGAATTTAAAAAATGAATATCATGATTTTCTATTTTTTATTAAGATTTGAAACCAAGATGTCTGCCAAGGTGATGATCATCCCATCTTCGAACCTATTCCCAAGAATATCAAAAAATTAAGTTTGAGTTAAAAGTTAGCTCAATGGAAATGTGAGTTTAACATTACTCAAACTGCATCTAAATATTCTTCGGAATGTAGAGTTGATAGAAGACTTAAAAAATTTTCCAAAAGATTGGCGTACATTATTAAATTCTCCTAAAAATACCCCTATTCGTACTGTTGCACCAGGAGAATATTTTCATTATGGTCTAAAAAAAGGATTGATTGACCAACTGAAAGCGATCGATTTGGGCCAGTTTAAAGAAACTATTCAAATCAACGTGCAATTGACAGTTTGTCAATTTCAAAGAGTTTGAAGAGTCAACTCTATCCAATACTAGTCGAAATTTACCCAAAAGGCGCTGTATCTTTTGGAATATATCATGGACTTAGGAAACCAAATGATTGTAATGATTATTAATATAAATTTAAATGTAAATATAAATTAAATGAATAAATATATATTAATTTTAATATAAAATTGTTTATATTTTTTTAGCCTCTATTTTTAGGAATCTTAAAATAATAATTTAGTCTTAAAGAACTTTTATAAAAGAGCTCTTGAAGAGGCCAGAATCAAGAACTCTTAAGATCTCTTAAATATGAGCTCTTGAATAGGTCAGATTCAAGAACTCTTAAGATCTCTTAAAAAGGAGCTCTTGAATAGGTCTACTTAAATAAAGAACTCTTAAGATCTCTTTAAAAAAAGCTCTTGAAGAGGTCAGAATCAAGAACTCTTAAGATCTCTTCAAAAGAAGCTCTCGAAGAGGTCAGAATCAAGAGCTCTTAAGATCTATTTTTTCGAAGTCAGAAAAAAAAGTTCATAAAAACTTAATAATGAAGTCTTCAGTAGTTCTTGAGGTGGCGCATTGGACATCCTCATGAAGTCCTGAAGACCCCATTTGACGAAAAATTTAAGACGTCCAAATCTTTAATAAGAACTCTTAAAGAACTTTTAAAGACGTCATATTGTTTACTGGGAAGAGGTTTGAACGCGTATTGCTTTTGAATAGTTGTTGCGCAAGTCGTTTGGTCGTGTATGGGGGTCTTAATGGTTAGGACAGGATTGAAAAAAAAACCCAATAACAATGTCGGCTCAACATTCGCCTGGATCAGAAATCAAGTTTGCGCAAGTTGTTAGAAGGTATATGGACCAAACATGATGTTGCATAAACATTGCTGGTGCACAAATGTTTGATCGTGTATGGGATCCTTTCGCAAACATTGAATACGAATTTTATAAACTCGTTTAAAGGCCAAAAAATTTAGGCTTTTATGAAAGAAAAAAAGTCCTTTTTTTAGGCTCGAATCAAAATTTTTCTTCCTCCCTACGATGTCAAAGATGGGTATTTTCCTCTATGGCGTTTTTGAGTTATCACGTGTTCAGGGACGGGTAGGTGTATACGCGGAATTTAGGTAATTATTTCATTTTATGAACACCTATATCAAAATTTTCTTCTGTAATCCATATTTTCAACCATTACAAAGTCGGGACTAAATGTAATATACCCTAGTCCGAGTATATATTATATACACTGGGTATAGAAAGGAAAATACCGATAGAATGAATATATGATATTTATGTGTTTAAATTATAGAATACAACGTTGCCAATTTAACAAAATTGCAAGCGCGGATCCACCGTTGTGGGCACGATGAGCATGCCCATAACCCTAATAGACTTGTGACGCCACACTTTCACGGTCTATTGAAGTCAATAGGCTGATGATATTATATCCAATGCCTTAATAAAATTTAAAAAAACAATGAATCGTGCGTGATTCGGAACGCAGCGAAGTACTTAGTCATAATAGACGATATGCTGACACGTTATGTCACATTTTTGACAACATATTATCTGTTTTTTTTTGGCACATGAATACTTGTATGGGAAAAAAGAGATGACTGGGTGCGCATAGTCATCAACTAATTTAAAAGTACATAGTCGTCTACTAATTTAAAAGTAAGCGTGTGTTGTATATACATATACAATGGCACAGGAAAGATTATCCGGGCAAGTTCTTCTAAATATACACAAAGATGTGGATATCGATGAAATTATCAACATTTTCGCGAAAAAGAAATGTAAGCTTGAATTTGTAATTTATGTAAGCACCTACATAAAATTATTTAATGTAAAATGTATACTAGCGTTTAATTTAATTTGATATCCTTTGAAGTTGTAAAAATTTCATCAAAATCGGTTCAGTAGTTTAGAGTATAAATGTGACACTGTGATGTGCAAACAAACACACACTAACTTTTGTAATTTTCGTGAGCGAACAAACTAACATTTTACAGGTTTATTAATTTACTAGTATTCGCCCCACGGCTTTGCCCACGTGGAACTATACACTGTACAAAATCTTGGTCAGGGCGTCATATAGTTTTTAAACATCTCCTTTGTAGGAATACACTATATCGATCATGAGCGAGTTCATATTCCGACTCGCACTTGGCCGATTTTCGGGTGGCTGTGCCCACAACCTTTTTTGAGGGCTGGATTCGCGCCTGCAAAATTGTACATGACACTACCGTAAAATACCGTGTTTTCGCAATTATAATCATAATTGATAAAAATAAGTTGAATGTATAAAAATTACCCAACGAGCCACAGAATTATTATCGTTTGAATAGAATGTTTGCCATAATTCATCTGTAACATTCTGCAATTGAATTGGTTTTTTACAATGGAATTGTGTTGATGGTGCTAGTAAAATATTACCCAATTGAAACCAAGCAATTGGTAATCGTAGTAATGCCATTAATAATGATATGCGAAATTGCCATTTTCCAAAATCTCCAATTGTATTAAATAGTATATCGGTTGGTGGTTTTTTTATAGCAATTTCATTACTATTTAAGTCCTCTGAAAAATAATAGAAACAAGACAATTAAAAATTTAAAAAATAATAAATGTTAATAGTACCAATTATCACATGATTTTTTTGTAATTTGTAACCGAACAAAATTATGTTAATGCTTTTAAATTTAATGACTCTGTTTTTAAATTGTAATTATTTTTGTGTTAATTAACACTGTAATTAATATACATAATAATTAACTTAAAATGCATACTTTTAAATTGTTTTTTGTAAACTAGCGTGTATTGATTTCCATTGTTAGTATGATTGCTTTTCGGTTATATTATACCAACGGAAGCGATTAGCGTTTACTTTATTTGACATTTAAGTAATATGTCTGAGCATTGATACCATTTTTTTTTGACATCAAATGCTTGATATGAAAAATCATACACATACGCATACCCAGTTGATAGGGCATTGCTCTAGAATGCCAGAGGTCGTGGGTTCGATCCCCATCCCTAGATTTCAGGCATTTGATGTCAAAAAATGGTAAAATGTTTTCTTTTTCAACTGAAAATTTCAAAATATAATCTAAAACTAAAAATTTCGTTTTTATGAATTTCATTTGAGTGGACCGTTTTAATCGATAATGAGAAATATCTTGTAGAATAAGTTAGATACAGAAAAATAGTTCAAACAAACGTTGTTAGGCTCAAAGGGGGACACATTATAGTCACATTGAATTTGACCTTGATATTCTGGGTCGTTTAAAAATCAACATAGGCTCGTTACTGATAAGCAATAAAATAAAATTTTAAATTAGAAAGTTGTTCCTTATAAAAATCCTAACATATTTTGTTGGAAATATTTTTTTGTTGAGTTGAATCGATTCAGCGTAAATTTTGAAATGATAACGATATTTTGCAGCCGATTGTACAATGGAATTTATGTTTTGCTGTGCAAAAATTCCTCCATTTGAACCCTGAGGATCACTGTTCAACAAGCCGCCACTGGCTATTTTCAGTGTACCGTACCAAAATTTACCAACAAACAAAATTATAAAATTGGCTAAACGAAATCAATTAGGTGTCCGCCCGTCCGCTATCACTGTCACTGACGATTATCTCTAAAACTATTGAGCAATTTTTTTGTAGGAGTGAGTTTTTTTGATATCGTACCATCTGTTGAGTTTATAGAGCGGAAGCTGCATGGACTTAAGTATGCGAAATGTTAGACCTGCCACTATGCTCAGATTCTTATACCCGAGACCCCAAAAAACTGAATGATCCATGGGGGATCATTTTACAATCAATATCTGTATAACTTAGCGAAATATCGAAAAAATTGATTCATTACTTTCGATCTCGTCGAGTTCCATAAGAATCCGTGGTCAAATCGTGGGGCCTCGGTAACCGTAGAAAAATTTATGATATAAAATATTTAAAAAAAAGGTCCACCATCGATATCTCGAAAACTAAGCGAGAAAATAGTATTCTTTCTTTTTGATTTGTCTTGTCAAGTTCTATAAGAATCAGCGACAGGAAACATCCAGTTTTTTTTATGGGGGGTCCCAGGTATAAGATTCTGAGCATATTGTTAGATAGATATTAAGAAAAGATGAGATATTAAGAAAAACTTAATATCGCACAGTTCAAACGAAGAAGTAAAAAATATGTCCTTGTCACTTATACTGTGGTATAGAAAGAAGAAGAATATATGTTCTTGTTGATTTAAATTAAAGGTACATTCACTGCCAAAAATTAGTTCAAATTTTTTAATATTATATGTTATTTTTGATTTAATTCGACATTACTGGTAAACTTTATTATTTTATTTTAAGTTCAATATATTTCTTTTAGTATAGAGATAATTTATTATGCTACAAACCGTAGATATTAACGAATTTCTAATTTTCAGTACTTTTATCATTGTATCTGGACCTAACGTCCTTAAAATACTTTCACTTAATTTATCTGATTGATAGTAATTGACTTACCTTCATAATGATTCATGATTAATTAGTAAATGAATAGTTTTAATCACTTTCTAATTACTTATTTTGCGAATTAAAAACAATATATGTAATCACCAATTAAAGAGTCGTTTTCATTAATTATTAATTTAATATCCTCATTTTTTCTTGTTTAATTAAATCACATGTAACACATCTGTAAAAAAAATCAATTTTGTTTATTAATAAATTTGTATTTTTAAAATATTTCTTAGAACTATATGAAAAACAAAGAATACAACTTAAATTTCAAAATTTGCATTAATTCCTAGATCAATTATTTATTTTGTACATATTTCGACTACAAAGTAGTCATCGTCAGTATGGAATATAGCTAATCGTAATTTATCTCCGGAATATGGAATCGAATATATGCTACTCGTGAGACATGTACTTAATTAGCAACGAGTAATATATCTTCGATTCCATATTTCGGAGATTAAAATTACCTAATTTTAATTTTTTTATTCTATAAAAACAGGAATTTTTTTTCATGAAACAATTTTACAGATGTTCCTAATACATCATCCATCGCAATTAGTAATAAATAATTTAAATTAATTAGGTTAAATTTATCAAAAATAATCAAATAAAGAACTCGAAAGAGATCATTTTTGAAATTAAATTTCAAAATTTGCCCCAATTTCTAGATTAATTATTTGTACTTTATAAATACATATTTCGACTACAAAGTAGTCATCGTCAGTTTGATTTAGCTAATCGTAATTAATTGGTGCCAGGTGCCATTATGCACCTGGTTCGATTCACCCTGTATAATATACGCAAGGGTTTTATAAGTTTAGTCCCAACTTTGTAACGGTTGAAACAAATTTTTGGTACAAGTGTTCATAAAATAACCGAAAAATTAGTTCATTTCCACTTGTCTTTCTATAGCCTAATTCGGCCATTTCCGCATGTCCGTCTGTCTGTCTGTCCGTGGACACGATAATTCTTTCAAAGGATTTCCAGATCTTTAAAATAATAAGAGATAGAAAAATTAATTTTTTTTAATAGTTCAAGCACACCTTGTGAACTTGCGAACTTTTTTTTAACTTAACTATTTAATATTTTATACTTAACTATTTTTAAAATTGATAAAATACATTGAATGATTACCGATTTGTACCAAATAAAAATTTAATACTTAAAAATGAAAGTTACAGAAGATTACTTTCATATAATTCAATTTTTATTAAATTAAATAAATATTTGAGATTTTCATTACAATATTTTTATAACACAGTTCCTTATTCAAAATTTGCTTAAACATAGTCTAACGATTTCCGTGCTATATGATATTTACAGAAATTAGCAACTTATTTACAAATACCCAAATAATTAATAATCCGACTATACTGGATTTGATACTCGTTATTGTAGCATTTTCCTTCGTGGAAAATTTTTAAAAAAAATCTATGAAACATATATAAGTATTTGGTGTTTTAAATTAAAATTTTATCAATCTTAGGGTACATAAGATTGATAAAATCCTCCTCTTAAAATTCTACTCGAATGGATTTTTAGCATATAATATATTAAAATTAAATACTTAAAAATAAAAGTAACATATAAAATAACACGTCAATCACGTCAAATAAATATAATTTCTAACGCGCATACATAAGTAAACACACTAACTGTTTTAGAGGTCATATTTCACATTTTTAAGTTCAAAAAAATTAGTTTTTAGCGAAAATATAGTTATTGGTTTTGCTTTAAATTTCGGAAAACTTTCTTCACTTGCCCATCGACCCTACCTAGTAGATGAGACTCGTTCAAATTTATGAATATATATATATATATATATATATATATATATATATATATATATATATATATATACATATATATATATAATAATTACTTATATATATATATATATATACATATATATATATATATATATATATATATAGGGTGGCGCATAAGTAACGTTGGGAAATTTGGAAACTTGGGAAATTTATGATGGAAAGACTCAGCACAGAACAAAGAACCAAAGTTGTTCAATTTTATTTTGAAAGTCAGCATTCGATTAATCAGACACAAAGATGGTATCGAAATTTCTTTCATGTTCGAAATGTACCTAGCGCTCCAACAATTTATCGATTGATTCAGCGTTTTCGGCAACATGGGGCTGTCGTTCTTAGCAGTTGGTGATGTCTAGGCGGTCTTTGCTAATAATTTTACATACGTTACACCTTTTCCCATAAATCCCATTCAATTGCTTCACGAGTTAAAACCAAACTATGGCCTTCTGCGCGAAATTTTTGGCAATCGAATAATATCGCGTTTTTCTGATTCTAACTGGCCACCGCGTTCGCCCGATTTAACGGCTCCCGATTTTTTTCTTTGAAGCTACCTAAATGGTAAGGTGTGTGCCAATAAGCCAAGAACGATCCAAGAGCTTAAGGCGAATATCCGAGAAGAAGTATGGCGCTGGGACCTGAAATTCTAAGACAAGTTATGGAAAATGCTCTGGAAAGAGCACGTCAGGTCGAAGCAAACAATGGGCATCATTTGAAAGATGTTATTTTCAAAACATAAAATGAACATATTTCCAAATTATAATGTAAATTTTAATAAATGCCAACGTTAAATAAAATCAGAAAGAAAAGAGTTATTCATTAAATAAATTATAACGTTACTTATGCGCCACCCTGTACAAACGTATGTCGATGAAAGTAATTTTTTAGTAAAGAGCAAAACAAGTTTAAGAGATACATTTTCAAAACTAAAATATTGAAAACTAACAAAACCTACGTGACTTATGATTTTTAACACAAAAACAAAATAAAAGCGTGTCGTTTCAAGGTTATATTAACTCAATATTGACTAAAATTGGAGTTACGACTGTTTACCTCACAGCTTTCAGCCAATATTGAGTTATGGAAAGGCACGCTTTTATTTTGTTATCGTGTTAAAAAATCATAAGTCACGTAGGTATTGTTAGTTTTCTATATAATATATAGGTATTTATATAAATATATACCGGGTGAGTCAATTTAATAATTAAAATGACTCACCCGGTGTCGTATTTTCCGGATATTGTATAAATAAATACGCATATTCCGGATATTGAAAATTTATCAAAATGCATGCAAAATGTAATAATCGAAAACGAATAAATTTTTTTTTGTTTTTTAATTTTTTGATTGCAATAATTGGTAGGTATCCTGTATTTAAATATCGTTCGTTTCACTTCGAAACATACTTCTCTTGCTCACTCTCACTCAGAGTATACAAATCTACCTGCTCCCTTTCCCAGCATTACGAACAATAGATATCCTCAGTCCCGTGCTGGTTAATCGCGCTGTTTTAATTCATCCAGTTAAATATCTCCAAAATTAAGCATAATCGAGAAATATGTTTGAAACATAAGTTGCAGGGTTTAGAGGAGCAAGCATAATGCAATAATTATATTTTAGTTCCATGCATCCATGCTCGTAAAAACCCTCCTTTAATCACAAAAGATGTCAAAAAACAAACAAGAACCTTTTTGTCATACATCTCGTGTAAATGAGGCTTATATTTTTCCGGTGTATCCAATATTTCTGATGTAAATACAAAATTTATGCAACATTTACATCAAAACTATGGGATGTATAAATAAAAGTTTCAAGCTAAAGTTGTTTTTATGAGATAAAAATTTTTTGTATTAAAAGATTTTTCCTATCTTGCAATGGAAAAATCTGGAATATATAAAATGACGTGTGAAGAATGTTTGGGAATGTACATCGGACGGACTGGGAGTCTTTCAAGATTCGCAAAGGAGAACATATAAGATCCTATAACAACCATTTAAGAGAACTGAACCACAAACTAAGCTTTAAATTGGATATACTCCACATCACACAAAAAGGAAAAAAATGACACTTTTAGAATCGTTAGAGCTTCACAAACATAAAAATGGTCCTAGAAAACTGTTAAATGACCAAACGGACCTGACATATTCGCCCCTTTTTTGAAACACTGTGATATTTTACTTAAAAGTAGCCTACACATGAGGAACATTGAGCAGCAACATTGAACTCCGCCTACAAAAATATTTTCAGTACAGACGTTGCAACCAAAGTTTGGGAACATAAAATTTAATTTAATTATTTTATGACGCTAGTCATAAAATATCAATCATTTCTCATCATGTCTCTATCTCATTTAATTTGTATATTATATTTCAAATTTTGCCCCTATTCCTAGAACATTTGTTTGTATTTTATAAATACGTATTTCGACTACAATGTAGTCATCATCAGTATGAATTAGCTAATCGTAACTATCTCTGGGATATGGATTCAGAGATATGTTGCTTGTTGCTAATTTGGTGCCTGTGTCACGGTGACACAGGCACTTCTTCTTATTTTTGGAAGATCTATCACCCATTTATTTTTCCGAATTAAAATCTGGTATATCCTGTATATATAATTTAAAAAGTCCTAAGACTTGCTGCTACGCGTATCATTTTTAGTGTACTATTGACCACAAAAGTTGATGTCATTTTTTTATATTTTATAATTGATCTGTGCCTTATTGATTCGGTTTTCGAAAAAATGCTTCTGATAAAAGTTGTTCATTAGAAATATAATCACAACTTTTATTCGAAAACCGAATGAATAAGGTACAAAATAACTATAAAATTAAAAAAAAAATGACATCAACTTTTGTGGCCAAGTATACCATTCTGTATACCGTCTGTTTAATTTACATCTTCGTATCATATATCCCACGAGTATGAGAGAGTACATATGTACATATACATTAAGCAATGTGTATGAGAAGGATGTCTTATAGGTTTGATTAACAAGAATATTTTTCAAAATAGTGAATAATATTCATAACGAGAATGAGAGAGTACATATGTATACATTTAGCAATGCGTATGAGAAGGAGGTCTTATAGGAATGCGTGGTTGGTGACCACTCGAACAGTTATGAAAAATATGCTTGTTCATCAAACATATAAGACCTCCTTCTCATACACATTGCTTATTGTATATGTACATATGTACTCTCTCATAATCGTGGGATCTATGATACGAAAATGTAAATTAAACATTGTGTATATAATTACATGTTTATATGATTAGAATATAAAAAAAATCATATATAATAATATAAATGATGATTGTGTCTAATCAATTAACCTACTTTTTATTTAATAATAATTCCACTCACAGCATCAATATCAAATACAATCAAAATTATTGATTAATGATTACCTTCAATGATTTTAAATATAATTGTGCAAAAATGTATAGACCTAATTAAATATCTTGTACCATTTTTTTATTTATTAAATGGACCAATTAAAAATTTATTTATACAAATAAACAACTGAATGAGTTAATTGCATGAATACCCGGTATATTAAAATTATACATATTTGAGATGGAAATATGGCGAAGCTATCCAGTTTATGAAAATAAGTTTGGAACGAAAGTTGTTTTATGTTAAGAAAGGGACATTTTTGTCTTTAATCTTTTCCTCTATCTCTTAAAGTTTTAAAGGTGAGAACCTCTCCCCCTAGAAGGAGAACGCATTGCTCGATTTTGCCTATTCTCGGACTGTAACTCATATTTAAGCTCTAGAACACACACACAAAATTTTACTTCGTTAAATCTTTTCGTTTTCGAGTTATCGTGTTTACAAACGGGCATTCGGGCATGCACTAATTAGGTCATTTTAAGAACATCTATTCTCAAAATGTTTTTCTGCGAACAAATTCATAAACACACTAAACTTTTAATATGTTTAACAAATAAATCATTTATTATTATAGGGACTACAGACGTGCAACCTTTGCAGGAACATTTTAAGGACAAATGAATGTTCGGTAGTGGGTTGCTAGTTTGTATAGCAGTTGCAGAACAAATTACATGGCCTTGAACTGGTTGCTGTAAAGATCAAAATTATTTGATATTTTGTGGGAGGAGTTTAATGTTCCTGTACAAATTGCTCGTGTGTAGCGAAATTTGCAACATATTATCTAAAATTTTATGTTTTCCTAATATTTTTTTATGTTTTATTACCTAGATTGGTTACTTTATATGCTTTATAATTTTTATACTTTATTTCTTGTATTATAATATATTTTTGTAAAAATTTTTTACAAAATACATACAAATAAAAAAGCTACAAATAAACTAGTAGATAAATAAACTACAAATTAAATGAGATAAACAAAGGCAAAATGACAAGTGATTGCATTTTTAAGATTATAAAAATAAAGTAAAAAAGTAATAATTTTATGTTCTTCAATTTTGGTTGCACGTCTGTAGACAAAAAATTTTGAAGGCGGAGTTCAATGTTACTGCACAATGTTCCGCGTCTGTAGCCTACTTTAATTCTTGAATGAGTTATTTGTTGAACATGTTCAAAGTTCATTTGGTGTGTTTAAAGCTTTGTTTTTTCTCAGGGCTAAATTTTGTTTCTATAATGTGCTATACGGAATTTTTCTACTGACGATGATTGCGTTGCAATCTAAATACCGGTATCTAGGCGTAAGTCTTTTGTATATTTTAAATAAATAAATAAAATATTGATATTGTAAATATGTAGTATGTAGTGTTAAAATGACGTAATCTTTCTATATTCGAAAACTCAGCTCTGTCGCTTTTTTAGTTTCAAAAATACAAGAGGAGGGGGTCGTTTTTGACGAAATATTTCCTGTGTAGGTATATATCTGCCGAAAGTGCACATGCCCACGCCGCTTAAACTTGGCATTTCCATTACCGTGGACTAAGAGATATCAGTCATATAAAATATATATATTATTTTCTGAAATCATGATTTTTATAACTTTCGAAAAGAATATTCATAATAAAAAATTAATGTAGTACTTAAAACTAATTTCAATATGTATGCGGAAATACTACTTATTCCACTTCACTTTCGCCTGCAAAATACCACTTATTCCATAATTAAATGAATTTTCGTTTGTCAGCAATCCTTTACTTAATAATACGTACATTAATGTCTGCATTTTTAGGAAAATAGCGAATACATCTTCCCTATTGACTAATAGGCTAATGGCCAAATACATTTTACCTGACAAAAGGTCATACTTCTGAATTTTGGAATTGTTATTTGTACTTAGGCCTTACTTAAAAATTTAAGTTTTCAAGTTTGGCGCGCCTGTGTGCGCGTGAGTACGTTATCTTTTGTGGCCTTTTTTGTTTGTTTGTGCTCAATAAGTATTTATTAGTGCGTCCAACGAAAATAATAAATTTATCCTTTTTTGTACAAAGTTTGGATGTTTTTCTAAATCTCGTGCTTACCGAAATATTGAACTTAAGTTTTTTTCTTTCTATTTTTTTGTAGCTGTTAAAAAACATTTCTGTACTTTGGTCAGAAGGTCAATATTCCGATAAGTTTAACGTTTTGAAAAAGATGTTATTGGAGTAAACTGTTTTTATGTTCTACAAAAAAGGATAAAATTATTTTGTTCGTAGCACACCCTATACAAGATTTTTTGAGCAGAACCTAAAAAAAGAGACACAAAAAACGTCCTACTTAGGCGCATTTAGCTATTAAAAACGATCTATGTACATAAACCACATCTAAAATCCAGAACTACATTGCGTTTTGTTAGGTAACCTTCCTTTTTCACAACCTTGCCATATATAACCATTTTGATTATTTTTTATGACTATTTTAGAGATTAATTAAAAAGTTTAAAATTAGCTTCATAAAAAAGCAATTTCTTGTATCAATTCTGTAATTTCATTCGTTAGTTTGTAAAGAAACGATGTTAGACTATTAAAACGTTATAGAATTTCAAATTCGCCCCCTTTACCTAGATCAGTTTTTTGTATTATAAATACGTATTTCGATTACAATGTAGTCATCATCAGTATAAATTAGCTAGTCGTACTTTACTCTTTGACAATTAGAAATAGATAGAAAGTCGAGATCAATAGACAAAAATAAAAATAAATTTAAAATTAACTAAATTAAAATATACTGGATTTAAAATATAATAAATTTTAAGTTATATTGAAATTACTTGAATAAATGTGAATAAAGGAAATTTTAACAAGAGTAATTTTAATATAATTTAAAATTTATTATATTTTAAATCCAGTATATTTTAATTTAGTTAATTTTCTATTTATTTTTATTTTTGTCTATTGATCTCGACTTTCTATCTATTTCTAATTGTCAAAAAGTAAAGTACGACTAGCTAAATTATACTGATGATGACTACATTGTAGTCGAAATACATATTTATAATACAAAAAACTGATCTAGGTAAAGGGGGCGAATTTGAAATTTTATTTCAAAAACCTAGAGTTCTCACTAATTATCATTCGATAATATAATGTATTAAAACTATGTTATATTTTTAAGGTAATCGACAAAATCCAAATTCTCTATGAAAACAAATTCCAAATATGCCCCAATTCCTAGATCAATTCTTTATATTTAAAATACGTATTTCGACTACAAAGTAATCTTCATCAGTAAGAATTAGCTAGTCATAATTATTCTCTGGAAAGATACGTTACTCCTGGCTAATTTGAGTTTTTGTATGATTAGCTAATTAATAATTACTGATGACTACATTAATATACAGTTTTCTATATAGTTTATATAACTATATAGTTTAATATACAGCTTGTATTTTAAAATACACCCAATCTAGAAACAATGTATAGTGTATCTATCGCTGTCTATATGCAGTGTACTACGATATGGTGTACTTTGTTACATATACATGTAGGCACACGACGGACGACGGACAATAACGACGACACTGACAACAGCACGACGGACGATGTATACATGCACGAGTAAGATGCAACTATATATAAATGATTGTAGTTAGAAAGTGATAAGTATATATAGTTATCATACTATAGTTATATATTATACAATACTGATTTAAATCAGTTTAAGTGTAACAAAGACACCATATCATAGTACACTGCATATAGACAGCGATAGATACACTATACATTGTTTCCAGATTGGGTGTATTTTAAAAGACAAGCTCTATAGTTCTCATTATCTTTGATTATCTTTATTACAAGTTTTTATTTAGTATCATCTGTCCCGTTGTCTGTAATAGAATCTTGCAAGTTAAATTTGACCCACTTCCTCTTATCCTACGGAATTGAATTTTTACATGTTGGTTCAGTTCCGACGACAATGCATTTTATGGTAAGCATGACCGAAATCGGAAAGGGGAAAGGGGGTTTGGAAGGAGGGGAGAAACACAAAATTTGGTATATCTCTCTTAATATTGAAAAAAACATAAGAAGTAAAGACCCCCGTGAACTTAACAGAGCACTTTTAGCAGATCCCTCCCAAATCATCCAACAAATTTGTTGGTCATTTGTTGGACATTGTTGGAACCTTTTAAAAATTTGTTGGACCCTATTTCAGAAGTTATAACCGTTTTTCCAAATGCTCTGCTAGGTTCACGCTAACAGAGCAATGTTTGAAAACTGACCAAAAAAGTATCCAAAAATGTTCCTTAGGACTTGTTGGACATTGTTGGAACAATTTTAAAATTTGTTGGAGCTTCTTTCAAAAGTTATAAAGCTTTTAAAAAGCGCTGCTTAGCGCATGCCTACAGGCCCATGTTTTAAAATCGACAAAAAAAGTAACAAACAATGTTCCTTAGTACTTGTTGGTCATTGTTGGAACAATTTTAAAATTTGTTGGAGCTTCTTTCAAAAGTTATAGAGCTTTTAAAATGCTCTGCTAGGTTCACGCTAGCAGAGTATGTTTGGCCTGTAGGCGTGCGCTAAGCAGCGCTTTTAAAAAGCTTTAAAACTTTTGAAAGAAGGTCCAACAAATTTTAAAAATGTTCCAACAATGTCCAACAAGTCCTAAAGAACATTTTTGGATACTTTTTTTGTCAATTTTCAAACATGCTCTGTTAGCGTGAACCTAGCAGAGCATTTTAAAAGCTTTATAACTTTTGAAATAAGCTCCAACAAATTTTAAAAATGTTCCAACAATGTCCAACAAGTACTAGGGAACATTGTTTGTTACTTTTTTTGTCGATTTTAAAACATGGGCCTGTAGGCGTGCGCTAAGCAGCGCTTTTAAAAAGCTTTATAACTTTTGAAGGAAGCTCCAAAAAATTTTAAAATTGTTCCAACAATGTCCAACAAGTCCTAAGGAACATTTTTGGATACTTTTTTGGTCAGTTTTCAAACATTGCTCTGTTAGCGTGAACCTAGCAGAGCATTTGGAAAAACGGTTATAACTTCTGAAATAGGGTCCAACAAATTTTTAAAAGGTTCCAACAATGTCCAACAAATGACCAACAAATTTGTTGGATGATTTGGGAGGGATCTGCTAAAAGTGCTCTGCTAAGTTCACGGGGGTGAAGTAAAGTTGTAGAAAATTGGTTTTACTATAATTAAGTTTAAATAAAAGCTTGTTTTAAAAATGTTTTTTTTCAATTTTTCTTGTTCTCTATGAAATTATAGTTACGAACGATAATTCTAGAATGATTTTAGTATACGGTCCCAGCACGTACGTATATAAAGGAGGGTTTTGGGGGTCCGGACACTCTCCTTAGTCTACGCAAAAACACTAACATTCGCCGAATATCCAACATTTGGTATCCGTGCCACAAAATAGTACACGGTGAAAAATTTTCAGTACAAATTGATTAATTTTATTGGCGTTTAGAGCTCTGCATTTTTATGTGAAAGCTATAGCCACGGCCGTGGATCCCAGTATTATTTACATAAAAAATGTGTTTTCAGTATTCAATCCCGACATAATAATTAATTTAATAATTAAAACGCCAAATTAACAGACTATTCAAAAACTCGTAAAATATTGAACAATTTACCATAAATTAAAAAATACATGACACATTTAATTTAAATTTATCGTGTAAATTGAAAGAAAATAAAAAGTAATTCGAGATAATGGACTTATTTTTTTTAATGAGCCGTAAACTATTAATAATTTCTATAAACATATATAAATCAAAAATAACAATTTTTTTAAATATTCTATAGAAATGAAATTGTTATGGTTACCAAAAAATTTATAACAGAACAATTATCACAAAATCACTGAAAATTATCACAAATTCATCAAAAATATTTTTGTTGATATTTTACAAACAAAACAAAACAAACAACTTGTCTATAATACCGGAAGATTACCATAAAGAGAACCGGGTTAGTACCTCTACTCTGTTGTACTAACGACGACACAAGAGAAAGTATTTATTAATAAACTGGCAAGACATGGAATTATTATTTCTTCGATTGAATGGTGTTTCATCATCACTGATTTTTTGTACTCTCTTTTTTTTCCGCATTAAAACTCTTCTTATATGAATTAACTACTATTTCCTCGAGAAAGAATTAATTTAAGGTAGTTGTGCTAATGGGCATAATAGGGAATATGCATGAAAATTTTTTTCACTTGAATTGAAGCATGTTTACTTGACAAATATCAAGGTAAAATTACTTTTTAAATAACTTTAAAAATAAGCGAGATATGAATGATTTAAATTCCCGATTAGACAAAGAGCGTGATAGCTCTCTTGATATGTTATGTGACGTCATATTACACTTTCACCATTTAAAATACACGTAAAACTCCGTTTTTAGTATTTTTGCAAGAAAGAGACAGATAATAATCTTTAAAAGCTTATAGCTTTCTTGATATTTGTCGGATTTTAATTTCGTTTTTTAATATTATTACAGTATTAACAGTATTTTCATATTCTGAAAATAAATGTGAAAAAAAATTTTCATGCATATTCCTTATTATAGAATGTTTCAAATTTTTGCACACTTATTAGGGGATTATTATACACTCACACTTAAAATTTGAAATCGATTGACCTTCTCAAACTCGAGAAAAACTTAATTGAAGTTCGAATAATTAACATGGGAAGCAATGGAGACTACCAGTTTTTTATTTTTAATGAAGAAACGACACTTAAGGTATTGCCAAACTGTTATTAGGTTGTCAAGAACTTCTATTCACAATATTGGTAAAATGAATCCTCAAAAATCAGCTGAATTTTTTTGAGAATTTATCACCGTGGCGTTTTTGAGAAAATCGTTACGTAAGTTGGAGAAATTTAACATGCATCTTCATAAACATGGTGAAATATAAAAAAAATTTTGACCAAATGGAAACCCGACTTCAAAAATCAAATATTCTAAAACAAAAAATGCACTGAAAAGTAAAAAAATAATTACATATTCTTGTGCCAATTTTAGTTGCACCTAAGCAAAAATTTTTAAATATATATGTACAATTATTGTTATTTTTGGAGTCGGTGTCAGCATAGAGAAATTCACATAAAATTTGGACACCGCCTCCAAAAATAACAATAATTGTACATATATATTTAAAATTTTTTGCTTAGGTGAACTAAAATTGGCATAAGAATATGCAATTATTTTTTTACTTTTTAGTGTATTTTTTGTTTTAGAATATTTGATTTTTGAAGTCGGGTTTCCATTTTGTCAAAATTTTTTTTATTGATAATATTGTATCACGACAACTACCTTAAGGTAGTTCACTCGTTACAGTTAAACAGTTACACTCGTTACAGTTAAAACAAAAAATATATAAAATACAATATAATTAATTTACTTATTACAACTACGCCAATTGAACATAAATATAGTGTTTTAACATTTATGATACAATTTACTATATGTTGTACTATGGAAGAATTATTTTGACAGTGATTCTTCAATATTTCTCACAAGAAGAGAGAAAGTATTTATTAATAAACTGGCAAGACATGAAATTATTTATTCTTTGACCGAATCGTCTTTCATCATCACTGATATTTTGTACTCTCTTTTTTTTCCGCATTAAAACTCTTCTTATGAATTAACTACTATTTTCTCGAGAAAGAATTAAGGTAGTTCAGTTTCAAGTTTTTCAGTTTTAGTTTCAATTATTTAAGGTAGTTCAGTTTTTACAGTCAAAGCAAAAAGTATCAAATACAATATTAAATTTACTTATTACAACTAGGCCTATTGAACATATCTAGTTAAGTATAACATATATAGTGTTTTAACATTTATGATAAAATTCACTAAATGTTGTACTATACAAGAACTGTTTTGATAATGATTGTTCAATATTTTTGGAGTCGCAATTGTAAATTATTACCATTAAATATCAATGGATTTTTTAAAAATCTGCAATATATGTTTTTTAGCGAATTTACTCCAAAGGAAATGCAGCTATTGTTTTTGTACCAATGTTGGAATTTCGTAAAAATTTCTTCAAATGTCCATCGATCCTACCTACTAGATGTCAAAAATCACTATGGTTAAAATTTTTATATATGTATGTACTCGTATATATATCAACATATATATATATATGTACACATAACTTTGTGTCTGTGGACTCTGTAGTGGTCACAGTTTTATTCCAATTGGAATGAAATTTAATGGGTAAAATCGGACGAGAGGAAAGGTGGGTTTAGAGCAAGGGAGAAACACAAAATTTGACATATCTTCCTTAATATTTGAAAAATCGAAAAATTTATCAGGAGTTAAGTTGTAGGCACTTAGTTTTTACTGTAATTGTGCTTCTTATCATTTTTCTGTTAATACACTAATATTTACAGAAATATTTACAATTAAATATTGAAAGTTAAAATTCTAAATATCTCGGTACACATTAGAGTTTGGAAAAAATATAAGGTAATGAATTGTAGCAAACTTGATTTTCTACAACTTTACTCGCTATACATTTTTCGATTATTCCAATATTAAGAGAGATATTTTATATTTTGTGTTTTCTTCTATCTTTATGCCCCTCTTTCCCCTTGACGTATGCCATTTATTAATAAAATTGGTCTTGAAAATACTAAAATGATATCAGATACGTCATTTCATTTTTATCAGACTTAAATTGTGACTAGAGAGTGATTTATGTATTCTAAGGAAATTCGCTAAGTTGACGCAGCTCCTGCATAACGAATTTTTTTGTTTTTTAATTAGTTTAAGTTCAACTTTATAAAATATTTGTTTTTAAAAGAAATGTATAGAAAATTTTTCCAGTTTTATAAATAATGGAGTATGCGCGAACCGTTTACATAATTTCACCTTTGATTGTGAACATCTTGCTTCATAAACGGTCAAAATATACAGGCTGACTCAAATTTTAATCCAGAAATTTTATAGGCGAAATCCCTTCCAATAAGAATAAAAGTTCATATAAACTTCGATGTTTTCAAGCTTCGTTTTTGAGGTACATGTTGTTAAGGTTAATAAAAAAAACGTTTTTTTTCAAATATCTCATAAACTAGTTGGCTGATTTCGATTAAATTGATAAGGCACGTTTTTAGTAATAAGCTTAATTTGATGTCGTTAGATTTAATTAAATTATTTCAGAGGGTCTCTGTCAGAGGCGGCGCTGGGGCCTTCTAACTAGATATTTTAAAGAAAAATTTTAGTACCCCACTGCTTTTTCATATTATTTTCAGATTGATTAATTAAAAATACAATTTTTTTGTTCTGTCATGCATTTTCTATCTACCCTGCTTACTTATTGAGAAAGAAATACAATTTTCCTGGAAAAGTAAATTTAATTTAGTTAATAAATGGGTTTACGAGTGAACTACCTTAACTCTCTCATCAATATCTTATTATATTATTTACATTTAAATTATGTTTTTCTAAATTAAATGTATCATAATTATTATTATCCTGATTAAGTTAAAAAACTGGAAATTTAATAACTAGATTTATAATGGCCGTGTTCAGAGCAACTAAGTCCTTAGTAAACTAAGTATATCAAACTTAGTTTTTTGCGAGAATACTTGACAGATACTAATCTGGGTTGCATCGATCTTCCTCGAACTTTATACTTAACTAATTTAGACTGAAACATAACCATAAGTAACAATGAAATATTACTTCTGTTGCACCGATTCCATTTGCAAGAAACATAAGTGTGGGAGTGGGATATACTTCCTATAGTATACTATCCTACTTCCTTAGATGTTATACTTCCTATCCTACTAATCCTATCTTTTCCTACTAATATTATAAATTCGAAAGTTTGTGCGTGTATGTATGTTTATTACCACTCAGTTCCGTAACGGATTAACGGATTTTCATGAAATTTGGTATATAGTTACTTTAAGTCCTGGAATAGGATATAGGGTACTTTTCATCCCGTGAAAATGTATGGATTCTGTGGTATAACAACAAAACGTATCTCTGCAATTGTAGAACGGATTTTTTCGCAATTTAGCGTATTGGATTCGTCACGTGCTGAAACAACACATGATACTTATACCGGAAAAATGTAAGTACCTACCTACAGTTCCTGTGAGATAATGAAAAAACAAAAGTAATTTAGCGTATTGAATAGGCATAGACCACGGAATAACACAACAGGATACTACTTATTCCGAAAAAAATTACAGATATACTAAATCAGTTTTTGAATCATATTCAAAGATAGATATTTCCCCGTCCTTCGCCCACTTGAGGTGGGGATAAACCGTGAAAGGTAGAAGAAAAATTCATTTTTTTCAATTTTTTATAATAATTATTAATTTATTACATTCCATTATTTGAAATAATGGAATATGGTTCTGTAATTACTGATTTTGCTATGAATGTGTGTCTGCATTTTAGAATCGAATATGGTTCTGTAATTACTGATTTTATCATGAGTGTGTCCTACGTTACAGTTACATGTTAATAGTTTTATACTATACCTAACAGATAAGTTTTTTATGCATGTAAATGGTAAAATAATATATATATCTTATATATAAAATACAACTTTTTGAATCTACCGCTTTTTTTTCTTAATATACCGCTTTATTTTGGTGGATCTACCGCTTTTTAAGAAATCGGGTCTGGCAACACTGAGTATAGTGACAAATCTCAAATTGACAACTCAGCGTGTCGTCTATCTTGTTCGACGTTTCAAGCACGAATAAGTAACTATAGGTACCCGTGATATATTGCGTGATATAAACATCGCCAATGTCATTAAACTCTTTGTTGATAAAAAAAAGTCAGAAAACTCTTTATTTAATTTAAATATATTGTCATCCTTTCAAACTTTAAAAAATAATTATAAGCTTTATTGTTTTCATTAATAAATAAAAAAAGTTTTTACTTTAACGAATTGCCAGTGTGTGTTGTAATATTTATCCAATCTTGATCTCCTTACATGGGACCTTCACAGCCTTTGTGCCCATGGGCCTTAAATTGCCAAATCCGGCACTGTGGTCTATAACTAATATTCAATTTGAATAAGTAATTTAATTTACATATTCAATATCAAAGGTATTTTTCCATGAATCTAGGTTTTAAAAATAAGAATTAATGTCTGTTAGCATATTATTTATGTATCCAGATAACAACTTTTTCATAAACAGATTATAAATCGTTTGAATGGTGTGAATGTCACACAACCTGTATAAGCCTACTCTAGTTTTGAGCGGGGCCCCACGATTTTACAATTATGTAGCTATTTAATTATTTTTTGCTATTTAGTAAAAGCGAGTACTCTTTGAAAATATGAATTTTCTAAAAAAATATTAAAAATTTCTCATATTTGATCAACATTTTCATGACATTTGTAAATTTTTTAATCCACACACAATTAGAAGTGGGTGAAAAATAAATTGCAAGATTAATTTACATAGTTGTTACCGGTCAAGCAAATAAAAATTCGTTTAATATATTTTGATGAGTGCAATGACCCAATACTTTCTTTTATTTGTTGCATATTTTGAACAAAATTATTTATAAAACAAGTGAAAATAACCACTAACATAGTTAATTGCTTAAATACCCGTTATATACTGAATTTATGAAAAAAAGTTCATAACCAAAGTTGTTTATTTTTAAAAAAGGAACATTTTTGCCCATTTTGCCCAAACATGGTCCGATGCCCATTGCCCATTGATTAACTTGACCTTGAAGAACACACATACGGAATTTCAACTCGCTATCTCTTTTCGTTTTTGAGTTATCGTGTTTTCAGAAGAACGGAAAACTATGCGGAAATGAGAGTACATATGTATACACTAAGCAATGTGTATGAGAAGGAGGTCTTATAGGTTTGATAAACAAGCACAATTTTCATAACTGTTCGAGTGGTCACCAACCACTCAAACCTATAAGACCTCCTTCTCATACACATTGCTTAATATATACATACGTACTCTCTCATACTCGTTATGAATATTATTCACTATTTTGAAAAATATGCTTGTTTCTCAAACCTACAAGACCTCCTTCTCATACACATTGCTTAATGTATACATATGTACTCTCTCATACTCGTGGGAGATCTATTATACGAAGATGTAAACAAAACAGATGGTATACGCGAATATTGTTAAGTGTTTTTGTTAAATTTTTTTTTCATTTTTGCAAATATTGATTGTTATCATTACTTGATTGTTATTTTCTTCATTATTGTAATACAAATTGTAATTGTTAAAATTGTTTCTCGTGGGTTTAATTAAACGAACCTAGTGCGTATACTGGTTACGCCCGGAAACGTTCATTATAACACCCGCATCCGCAAATCGCAGAATTTCCGCATTAATTTTAGCATCCGCGTCCGCAATTGTCAATGCTTATTTATTTCAACAATTTGCATTACTGTTTGAGTGTTTGGCCGTGAATAATCTATTTGACAAATGAATCAACATGCCACCATCGACGCAAAGTGTGATTTAGTTTTATTTTAAACTAGATGAGCACGTAAAATATGCAAAAAAACATACTCTCGCTAGGGCCGTACAATCATGTCTTTGAGGAATCATCTAAAATCGATACACCCGGAGCAGTTTAGCCTGTGTAGCGCGAGATTAATCTATGAACCTCTGCGAAACAGAATGAAACCTAAAAAGGCAGCGACATTGCTCTTTATTAACTATAATGGACCAAATTTTAAATTTCCATACTAAAAATTTGATTATAATATAAAGATTATTATTATTCATGTTCCTAAATTAAGTATCTCTATCTGCATCCGTAATCACGGATGTGAGCCTCTGCGAACCTCTGCGAAACAGAATGAAACCTGAAAAGGCAGCGACATTGCTCTTTATTAACTATAATGGACCAAATTTTAAATTTTCATACTAAAAATTTGATTATAATATAAAGATTATTATTATTCATGTTCCTAAATTAAATATCTCTACACGCATCCGTATGAGCCGCAGATGTGAGCCTTAAAATACCCGCATCCGCAGATGTTAAAAGTTTCGCAACCGCAACATCCCTGATTATAACCATCACCCTGCCAATTTTATTTATATCATTATAATTCCTTTCTCTAAAGCAATTCATTTAGTCTACGTAGCTCCTACAAATTTTTCTGTAGTAACTAGATGTAACTTTAATATTATAAAAACAGGGCTGTGATGCAAGTATAATGGTTTTATGACTTTTCATTAAAAGTATGTTCATAATAGAGATCGTTTTTCACCAAAAACATTTTTATAATGTTGCGTGTAATTAATCTCAATCTCTTGTGCAAACATGTGCTAAGAGAATTTTATAGCCATGTGATGCTTCTCATATTTTCAGGCCATTAAATTTCATATTTAGTTTTTTTTTTTAAAGTTCAAATAGTTTGTTATATTTTTTTTTAAATGTAATCATTCAAAGCAGCGATCTACATGTTTCTTCTAAAAAATTGAAGAAAAACAACATTTTAAATTTATTAACTTTTTAATAAATTAAATAAATATTTGAAATTTTCGGAAACACATTTCCTTCATCAGGCAAAATATAATAATGATAAAAATATATCCAAAACTATTGAAGTTAGAAACATTTGGAAGTTTTGAAGATATGTTCCTTGAAGAGAAGAGAATGTAGAGAGATGCACTATAAGAAAAGGGTTTTCGAAAAACATATCCCAAGGGGGTGTAAATAGGCGGTCAAAGTTTGTATTGCAAATTTTAAATCAAACATTTAACTTTTTATTGCCCAAGTATCCAATAAATAATATTTATAGTATATTGTATATTTTACTAGGTATTTTGTATATTTCTCGGTATAGAAATATACAATATTTCTTATATATATACACTCCCGTTCAAAAAAAATGAACCGTATCAGTCTCTCACAATTTTGATTATTCTTGTAGTAAATGTTTTTTACAGATACAACATATTATTTAATTTGTATATGTAAGAGGAAGATATAACACTTTATATGTATTTACATTACATATATTTTTTAAGTTCTTACTCTATTTAACACGTATATAAAATTTATGTTCTCTAAAAAAATATAAATTAAGTTTATAATTCCATTTATTTTTCCTAAATAATGCAGTATTCCATAAATACTGCTTACAATGGGTATTTTCCATTGCTCCCAATGTTAATTATTCGAACTTCAATTAACTTTTTCTCGAGTTTGAAACGGTCAATCGATTTCAAATTTTAAGTGTGAGCGTATAATAATACCCTTAGTAAGTGTGCAAAAATTTGGAACTTTCTATAATTATGCTCATTAGCATGACAACTAACATAAAAATAACAAATTTTTCTTACATTTTTAATTAAAATGTGTTATTTTTGATTAAGAAAAATTGATTAGTTTCGCATTAGAAGAAAATCATCAGTTAATTATAAACAACAACAAAAGTAATGCATATCGGTTTATTTTCATTTAGAAAAATGTTATACGGCTGTATGTTTCTTTTCATTGTATAAATACAAAATATTAATATGTTAGTACTTTTCATAAAATTTATAACATTTGATAATAATGGTACTAAAATATTTATTGTTTTGTAGGTCTCATAAGAATTCGTCATTTCGTTTAATTTCGGCATAAATCAGTCATACTATTTACTATTCTTTACTCGAATTACTTCGCAGTTTTTGGGCACCTCTTTATATAGGGTCCGAAGGAACTACTGAGGATGTGGGTTTAAAAAATATATATATTTTGTTTAAATAAAAATTTCTTAAAAAATTATACATTTTTATTTATATAAAATAAAACAAGATGTACGAAATTTGAATGCCACCTAAAATCTAAAAACCTAAAAAATCTAAAACTACCAAAAATCTTTGAACCTTCACAAGGCATAGCCTACTTCCACTAGATCGAGTACTGTGTATAATTTTATGGAAACTGTTTCCAGGAATATTTTAGAATAATATATAATGAAGGTATTGGCTACAGAGTACACAGTTGTCAAAACTAGCGACAATGGTCGTGTTCGGCCGAAGTAATCTTAGTAAGATAGTCAGATTATCTTAGTCGTCGGCCGGGACACTTTATGCTTACTAAGAAACTTTTCTTATGCCGCCATTTTTCTTAGTTTCTACGTCACGGGCAGTGTTGCCAGATATCCCGTTTAACGGTAGATCTACCGCTTTTTTAGTATTTCTACCGTTCTACCGTTTTTTTTAATTTTTTGAATAAATAAAAAAATTTTGAATTTGTGTCATTTTTTTCAATTTTTTATAATAATAATAAATTTAAAACTCCCCAGTCGTACAAATACAAAATCAGTCATTACAGACCATATTCCATTATTTGAAATAATGGAATATGGTTCTGTAATTACTTTAAGGTATTATTTTATAATGGGATTTTAAACAATAAGTAATGCAATATATGACAAATAAAAAGAATTAATATTATTTAATATTTGAAGAAAAAAAATTCTATAATATATTAAATACTAATGTAATATAATTTTAATTATTCTGAATAAAAGTATTTATTTCAAACTATTTAAATTGGAATTTTCACTTTTTGAATCTATCGCTTTTTAAGAAATCGGCTGGGTCATATTGAAGTTCCTCCATTAAAATACTCCTTATAAAATTATCCATTTTATTAAATTTTTATCTCACTTATTACAATAATAAAAATTGTCAACACATGAGAAATGTTCTGAATTTGATACATAAACAAATAGGTTATGATCAGTGTCGCCAGTCCGATTTCTTGAAAAACGGTAGATCTACCAAAATACAGCGGTAGATTCAAAAAGTGAAAATTCCAATTTAAATAGTTTGAAATAAATACTTTTATTCAGAATAATTAAAATTATATTACATTAGTATTTAATATATTATAGAATTTTTTTTCTTCAAATATTAAATAATATTAATTATTTTTATTTGTCATATATTGCATTACTTATTGTTTAAAATCCCATTATAAAATAATACCTTAAAGTAATTACAGAACCATATTCTATTATTTCAAATAATGGAATATGTTCTGTAATGACTGATTTTGTATTTGCACGACTGGGGAGTTTTAAATTTATTATTATAAAAAAATGACACAAATTCAAAAATTTTTGTATTTATTCAAAAAAAAAGGTAGATATACTAACAAAGCAGTAGATCTACTGTTAAACGAGATATCTGGCAACACATATTAAGAAGCAAAAGAAAGTGTGTCCTGGTCGAAACTGGCTGACTCAGATGCTCAGAACATCTTACTAAGATTTCTTACTTCTGAGTTCGGCCGAACACACACAATGTGTTCAAAATGCACAACACTACGGGATGGATTAAAAACTCGACTATGGTTTGTCATGTGGTTAAAAGATGGCTTCTATAAATATTCAATTTTTTTCCATCTTTTAACTAAAATTCATCTATTAACTCTGTGGAAAACTACAGCTGAGACATAAATCGTCTCACAAAAATTAAATATTTATAGAAGCCATCTTTTAACCACATGATAAACTATAGCCCTGTTTTGAATCCGTCCCGTAGTGTTATTCATTTTTATGACATTGTCACTAGTCTCGCAAACTGTGCTCCCAACCAATAGGTGTATTTTCGCAAGCATTATAAACAAATTTTGACCGTTCACATTTGATTACATTGCACGCAGCTAAAATATCGGTATTGGCGGCTGCAAAGCCGCTGCGTGTGAAATTATTCGAATTGAATGTTGATTTGGTTAATTTTTCTTATTTTCACTTGTATGGATGCCTAATGTCTAGATTTATTCCGGCGTTAAGACAAATCACCGATTATTATATTATCTCCAGCGTATTATAGTTTTAAAAAACACACTTCATTCAGTCATTAAGATTAAGCAGTAGCGGATTAATTTTTGAAGGGGGTAAAATAGATAGAGTCCGTTTTTTTGAAGAGACATGAAAATTACTATTTAGGTATAGATACCGGTACCTAACAAGGCCCACTTTTTGCAAAATGAATCAATTTAACATTGTTCCATTTTGCCGGCTCCAGTAGTTCTTCTAAGCGCAATACCTGTCGACTACCTCTGAGGTGATTTCTGTGGCAGATAAGGCTTTTAGAGCAGCTTGACTGTCCGACATAGTATACACGCGTTCTGGTTTATGTAGCCCCTACGTAGGTTCTCACGGACGCAAGCCAATATGAAGGGTGAATCAAATAGATTCAGATTACTCGATAGTTTGGACTTTGGAGTAGCCCGGATTAACAAATTCGTACTGTAGTTGAAAAATTCATTGGCACTTTTTTACACATACTTCATAATGATCGTGCAAGATACGATAGATTAAAATGGGCGCATAACTACTGAGACTAAAATATACTTTTAATCCGGTACTGAATATTATTACCACTGAGAAATTAAATTTGGCAATTAAAAAAAAAATTGCACAGTAGGTATGTTATATATAGTACCGAATATTTTTTTATAATTTTCTTGTAGTTGTGAAAATGTTATTATGAATGTAACAATAATCTTAGAGAATCCGGATATTATTGTTCCCAAAATATTTTTTGTATTTTAATTTATTATATATTTGGCATTGCTGGCTTTTTTTAAATTCAATTAATTTTTCAATCATGGCGTTAAACCATTCATCTGTAAAATTATTTTTTTCAATATTTGTAATGGTTTTTTGTATTGACCAAAAGGGATTGTGCTCGAAGGTAAGAGAAAAACTATTTAATTTTTTTAAAGAAATTTGTATGGACTTATTAAGGTAGTTTACTTGTAACAGTCTAAAAAAAAACTATAAACAACGTGATTAATTTGCTTTTTGCAATTATGCCAATTGAACGGTATCTAGTATAACATATATAGTGTTTTAAGATTTATGGAACAATTTACTATATGTTGTACTATGCAAGAATTATTTTGACAGTAATTATTCAATATGGGGTCGCAGTTGCAAATTATTACCATTAAGGTTGACCGGACAGCACAGTACATTTCATAATAAACAGACACACTCTTTTTAACAGAAATTAAATATTTTAATCTGTAAATTATTTAAATTTAGATAGCATCTAACATCCCTAGTAATCGGATTTATGTAATTATTTAATTACTAAAAATAATAAATAATCGTCTTTTGACGATTTGACGAAAATTTTCGTCAATTTTTTATATTTTTAATTAAGATATTTAAAAAACTCTTCGTCAAACTATTTTTTTTTTAATTTTAACGTAATGTACGAGATTTAATTTATAAAACTAGAAGTTTTTTAGTTTTGAATCTATAGAAGGTGGAGCAACATTATCGAAAATGTATGCGTTCATTCAACATTTGCTATTCACAACATGTTAAAATTCCAATTTTTAATGATAACTACATGAAAACAATAAGTCAGATTTTTTCAAAAAATTATTTTATTGGTATGAGATAGCAATTAATTAGCATGAAGTATGCGCGAACCGTTTACGCATACCCCGTGTGTTAAAAACTTGAACTTTAATTATTTTGCTTCACAATCGATTAAAAAAATGTTCTTATACCCGGTATATGTAAATATACAAGGTATAATAAGTTAAGTCCCGACTTAATTGTAACGCTTGGTAATATTGATCGCAGCTATGCCAAATATTTATATCTAGGTCCACCCGTCCGTCTGTCCGTGAACACGATAACTCAAAAACGAAAAGAGATAGCAAGTTCCCCTCCCCATGGGAATTTATGACTAACATATTTTTTTGTAGGTGATGTCATATAGTTAAAGATTTTAGTCACTTGTCAATTACAGCTTATCCCGGAAAAACCAGAAAGGCCGAGGTGATACGGAGAAAGTGACTTTTTTTTTAAATAACTCTCATTTCATTAAAATTTTGTTGTTGGTATTGTCGCATCTAGTTTAAGGTTATAGTGTTTACTCCTTGATTAAATATATGACTCCTTGTCAATTACAGCATATTCCGAAAAACCACAGAGATAGGGAGAAAATGACTTTTTTGAATTGATTCCGATTTTATTTAAGTTTTTAGTTAATTAGAAGATATATTTATAACCAATATTTTCTGCAGCAATTATTTCCCTAGCTTTCCTTGGTCTTCCGTGAAAATATCTGGAAAATGAAATTATTAGTTACATATAGTCTTCCAATTAAAAAAAAAATGTAGGAATATGTTAACTAATAATTTCATTTTCTAGCTATTTTCCCGGATTTTTAACTCGTAATCAGCAGTCTTCTTTTACATCCTCATTTATTATAATCATTTATTAAGTATCATCCTCATTTTGCATCCTCATTATATCGATTCAGTTTAACTGTAAAATTTTTTTAGACTGACTGACTTACTCAGTTTAGTAGGGACTTAGTTCGTCCAAACATACCCAATTTTTTATCAATTAGTTACTTATGAAACTTTATTAATTATAAAGTTTGACGATTGTTTTAAAATATGTTCATAGCATTTAAAAATTAATTGGCTTCAAAAATATTAATTTCAACATATTTGGATTCATTGATTAGATTTTTATGAAAAGATTACCTAAATATAGATTTTTATCGAAATATATTCAGTCGATTTATCACATAGGTAAGCATAGAAATCTACAGTACTATGTTTTACACGAAGGATTAAAGACAGTTTTTAGAGCTCCGTATATAACAAGAACCAAAAAAGCTATGTAGCGCAAATTTAAAATATCGACATTTCGATGATAACTCACTGACCGTCTGATTCATTCACTCATCATCAATAATGTAGGATACTTGTCCTAGAAAGTTGATTTTTGGTAGAAAGATAGGTCTTAAAATAAAATCACTTAAAAATAAAGCCTGTATGTGTCTGTATATAGTCATTTCAGAAAGAAAGCATTTCAAAATTAATCATTCGGAACTGAACCGAAACCAAAAAAACTGTTAATTTTCCTGGAACAGAATCGATATTTTTTATTAATTGGTTCCAAACGAACCCCCCTCCCCAATTCAATAATTTTTCACCTGCTGTGGAACTACGGGAACTTAATGTCGAATCCGCGAATGAAACAATTTCACTCAAACTTAAAAATTTCAAGCCCACTTTTGGTACTAAAAATTTGTATTTATAGAGCTAATTGTTGAAATGTAGACTGACTAAAGCCGCTATCATGTAATATGATGTCATGAGTAACTTTGCCAATAGTGCTCGACTAGTACATAAAGGTGTGCGGGTCAAAATCTACCCAGGAAAAAGTTACTAAAAAATTTTTTTTCAATCCTTACAACTTATTTAGGTCAATCTAATGATTACGATTTTATATATCCATAAACATTACTCGGCAATACTTCTAGCGCAACCCGAATAAAAAGGGCGTTCCGAATTATGCAAACACGCATCCCTTGGATTAAATTTTATTCACCTATAACATCAGCAATTAATCATAATATTTGTACTGATTACAGATTGAACAGAATAATACAAACACTACACCTGATATTAGCTTGGAGGAGCAGGATAGTATATCAACTACAACAATTGAACCTGAAAATCCAACAACAGAATTAGACAAAAATTTACCTATCGATGCAATAAAAGTAACACAAACAATCCAAAATCCAACTGTGACAAATAACCAATCAATAAAACCGAGTCAAAATCATGACGGTTATGCAATTGAACAAAAATTATACTACTCAAAAATTCTACGTGAAAATGTTCTGTCAACCATTGGTAAATTATTGTACACGAATTCCACAATACTTACAAACACACAACTAAACGCTTTACGTCAATTACAAACCTTACTAATTAATCGACGGTATTCAACAACAAATTTATTACCATTGTTAAAAATTAAAAAAAATACAAGAGTAAAACAACAATTAGATGAATTACTTAAATTATTAGCGTCTTCATTACGAAACGATGAAAAATATAGATATGCAATTGAAATATGTTTAAATGCATTAATCGATAATCAATGGGATGAATTATTATATAAATTAAACATTAATCTATTAGAAAATGTCACCGGTGAAACGGAACAATATGCATCAACGATTACGGAAGGTATCGATACATTCGACACACTTGGCATAAAAGTTACATCTATGTTATTCAAACATGAAATACTAAGTACAAGTGATTTAGTTGCTGGTTTACTAATTTCGTTACCACTTGAAAACAATACACCACAATTAATATACGCTGAAAACATAGTCTATAATTTTTTATCACAATTCCATGAAAGTGTTGAACCAACTTCCAATAATGTACCAAATGTTTACAACATGCTCAAACATATTTTAAGTGAACTAGTCAAAATCAATGAAATCAATCAAAATGTACGTAATTCAATTTATACACTGTTACCAGTTATTAAAAATATATCATCGATTCATATCGATACTGAAATTGATTCAAAAATTATGGAAATGAGAAAAGTTATCATGCATAATCATCAAATTAATATGGAATTATTACTACTTGATGTAATTAATAAAGAAAATTATTCAAGTGATATTATTAAAGGTCGTGATATATTGATTACAACATTCCGTGATGGAATTCTACGTTCGGATATCCTGTTTAAAACTATTGATGTATATCAAACTCCGAGTATTGAACATTTATTATTAATATTATTAAATCAATTACAATCATCGGATTTATTACCACAAAATTTATCCAATTTAATAAAATCGTTATATATTCATGCAAAATTACAAATATTATCGAGAAATGAAAAATCACAACGAATTCACAGCGATGCTGATGTTTCTGAATTATTATTTTCATATGAGAATTTAATTTATGAAAACCGCTACGACGAACTAGTCAAAGTCATTAAAGACATACGATTTAATTTATTAAACCGTAATATGAGTTGGAGCAATCTTATGAATGATTTTGAATACAATCAATATACAAATCCACGTCATTGTGTACATGATTTCTTAGAATTATTATCAGTGGTAATATCACCAACTTCGAATAATGTACGAGAATTGATAAATGTGTATACGCAATTAGTCGACGAACATGGAGAACCTTTACAAAAATCTAATAAAATTGTACCCTTCAATAATATAATGCAAGTGAGACGTGGACTATTTGGGCAAAGGTTGTATAACGACAAATCATGGAATCAGCAATTAATTAATGAAGCATCCAAATTTGATGAACGCGTTAAACAACCGACATTAGATCCAATTGGTGGAATCTTAAGTTCATCCCAATTCAATTTTGATAACCAGAAATATAATTTCAAACCGTTTTATCCAGAATTTCAATTTAAATACAATCTATGTTTGTGGCCAAATCAAACAGAATATAAGTTACATTCGGGTCCACTAGATTATGAAAATATATTGCCAAAAACAATTCCGACAATTACACCAACTTCGGTTAATGAATTTAGGGAAGAATTTAATTTATTGCCAAAAGTGAATCCTACATTATATCCACCAATTCAAAATTATCATACAACGAAGCCTATATTAACAAACAATATAAAGCCGTTCACTAGTTTTAATCAATCATTAACCTTGCCTAATCAATATTCCATTCCTACAACTTTTAAAAATAATTTATATAAATTAAATTCTCAACAACTATCAGATTCACAATTTTCAAGAATAATTATTCCCGAATATAATAATCAATATGCTATTAACTATAATACTTTGATACCGTCATTGGATTTATATAGCTATTTACCCTCTTCTGAAAGTCAAAGTAAAGTGCCAGAGTTAAACGGCCAAAATGATTTTGAACCATCATTTAAACCTGCACCAACGCCACCTCAGAATAATTATAATTTTATAGAACCTCAATCTCATTATTATCAATCAAAATTTAACCCGTCACCTCCTAGTCAATATCAATTTTTACGATCCCCATTGAATCCAAATCCATCAATTCCATCATTCCATTCGCAATCACCAGAGCTTCCAAATGTGAGTGCATTCTTAGATCGGAATGCAAATCAATATCCATTATACCAAAGCACACCAGAAATTTCTGATTCATTGCCCATTAATGATCCTATACCTGCAAGATTCTTAGCAAAGTATAATAATTTTCCTGTAATTCAATAATACTTTGTCTTGTCTTGCAAAATGATTCATCTTTTTCTAACAACATCCTAAAATTCATTATAAAAATCGAGAATAGGTTTAGTATAGGAAAAATCATCCGTTGCTTTAAAAATTTTTAAATGTAAGTACCAGTCAAGGCCATTAAATCCTTTTCTGATGAATCATAACTTTAAAACTTAGGCACAGACAAGTAGGTTCGACAACGAACACAGGGCTATAGAAAAACAACCAGGTGTGGTAGAAGACAGAAGAGATTGAGGTGATAGGATGCTTATAAAAGGCCTATTTGTTAGGCTTCAGCCTCCTCTCCGCTGCTACTACAACTCCATTGCACAGAAGACTTGAAACTGATATTACGCCATAATACGAAGTTTCTGAATTTTTTAAATTAGAAAATAATTAGCTATTATTGATTCAAAACATTAAAAATATTCTAAAATTAAATATATAATTTTTGTTTTGGAATTTTTAGAATATCATCAATAATATATTGATGATTAGATGAACATTAACCTTTCTTAATTGGTCGTTATTGTCCAATGTTTTTATTTTGGGATATAATCTTTCATAGATTTGGATTAAAAAAATTTGTTTATAGTACTATAATTATTGTCCTACATTCTGTTAATTTAATTCTTTAGGCTTCTATAAAGTTTATTAAATAATATCTGGGTCCTTATGTGATAAAAATTCTAAATTTTATATTCTACGCCACACCATCAATTTGTTTACCTCGGAAATACATCTTGGTATTTATATCTCAAATTTCATATTTTAATGTCCAAGTTACAGGATATAGTGAGGTGGTTGTTAATGAGGATAAACTTATTATTAAATCAAATGCTAAAAAAAATTATATAACCAATACCATGATAACAAGTACAAGTTGGTAATTGGCCTCAAACACAGGAATTTGACAGCTTTCATTTTAGATATAGTTTAAGGTACCTTTTCATACTGACTCACGTTGTGACGTTTTAGGCGTCGATTTTAGCTACTTTACAGAATAAGTATAGCGTCAATGTGACTTCTTGCAATAATATAGCTGCGTATTAAAAATATCCTTCTAACGTATTTATTTATAGCCTACGTAAGTGTCTACTTTATATAAAAAAAATCATAGTCAATACATCACCCACGTATTGCAAAAAGTAAGTTACATTTTATTTGCAATTTGTTTAGTGATTAATTTTTCACAATAATCCTCCTACATTTTTAATATAGCCATCTTTGTTATTTGGAAAGTATTTTGTATAGGTAATATTTTCAAATATAACTGTCACTTTCTTGCGTGATGACGAACTTTAAATAGTCTATTGAGATTAGGGTATGGATTTGAATTTAGCCACATCAATTTCTTAATTTAATGAATAAGAACAAAATATAATAGGAGACCTTACTGTCAATTTCTCTCACTAGAGACGTCTGTAAAACAGGATTACAGAGTCGATCTAATTGCCTATAAAATAACCTATAACACTGTAAAGAAAAAAAACCTTGTTTACATATAGATCAGCATGCTTTGCAACCATGTTTTACAATGCTACCTTTCGAGCTTAGCTTTGCGTAAGGTTCCCTATTCAATTAATTTGTAAAAATCTTATGTATTTAATTATATTTATAAACAAAGATAATATACAATACATATTTTTATATTAAGACACATTTATTTGTTTCCAAATTCGCACGATACTCCTTTTCTTTCATTTATAATTGGGCAACTCCAAATAATTAACCACTAAAAGCTTTTCGTCACCATATGTTGTCTGGGTAAGATAAATATATCAAATATATTTATTGCACATTTATCAAATTCTGTTGGTTGAAATTTATTGAATTATTTTGCCAGAGAACAAAAGATTAGTAGCCTACGTGATACACAAAAATTTTTGTCTACGGAATGAAAGTGTCCAGAAAGGGTGTACGCAGTCATGTGAAATTGGTACGTTATACTAAGTTTTCTTTTCCAATTATTTTCAGCTATAACAAAAAGATTTAAAAGTATGGATTAACGTCATTCAAACTTATAATACCACATTTTAAATATTTTCGCTATATAAGTATAAATCTATTAAAACTTTTTTTGTAGTCTTAAGGCCCCCATACACGATTAAGCAATTTGCGCAACAACTGTTTTTGCCCAAATAATTAGACGATGCAGGGCATATGGATTGAGTTGTCGCACAATGGTTTGAAGCAAATTGGTTGGAAGACATCCCCATACACGATCAAGTAATTTTGCAACCTGTTTGGCAAACATTTTAATGTGTATGACATGAATTGAGTTTTACACAACGGTTTGAAAGAAATTGGTCGAGATCGATTTTTATTGCGCGGAACGTCCGTGCTTGACAAGCGGTTTGAACATGCATGGTAGTGTTTGACAGTTTATGACCGAGTGACCTTGAAATTAAGGCACAACTTGTTGAAAATATCAATTAAGTTTGCACAAACACGCTGTTGCGTAAATTTTTGATCGGACTTTTATTACGCAAACATGGTGTTGCACAAATGGCTGTTACGCAAATGGTTTGATCGTCTTTGGGGGGTCTTTATAATCTCATGAAATGTGCATTAGAAAGTCGGTTATAATGAAAAACTGTCCCTGAATGCTCAGGAAAAACTCATTTTCCTGACTTATAGTCTTATATTATTTTTTATTTACGGTCACAAACCTTAACAGTGCAAACAAAATAAGCATATCTTATTTGGGTTACAACAAAACTGTCATATGTATGAATTAGAAAAAAAAACATCATCGTGTATAGCGCACTGACCTCTAATATAGAGGTCATTGGTAAGCGGGATATAGAAAATATGAAATACACAATTACCGGCAGCCCAATAGTTTTTACACATCCAACACAATGTAACATCAAATTTTTCGCACTTGTCGGATGAATAACACTACAACGTTGACATTCAGCATCAATTTTAATTGGTGGTAAAGGTAACTTACTTTGTAGTACTGGCCCACGTTTCGGTTCAAGATAACAATTTGGATCGAGATAAAAATTCTATGAAATTTAATATTTTAATTAAAAAAGTTAATCGTCAATAAAATTGATATTAAATTACAAATTTGTTTTTACTTTAGGCATTTGTTTATCTTCTATACATATAAAATGCTTTGTCCTGAATGACTGACTGACGGATCAACGCACAGCCTAAACCGCTGATCGTAGAGACCTGAAACTTGGAGGGTGTGTTCTTTGTATGACGTAGGCATCCGATAAGATTTCCGAAGGATTTCCGAAATTCTACCCCTAAGGGGGTGAAAAACGGGGGCAAAGTTTATATGGGACAACGTGATTCCTTAGTCGAATCTACTTCAAATTTTGCATAAACATTCAGTATATTTACTTAAATACTAAGTAATATAAGGTCAAAGTAATATAAGGTAAAATTACAATTTTCGTGGGCGAAGCTACGATGAGCAATGCTAGTCTTAAATAAAACGTTGATAGTTAATCCTAAACAACAGAGATATTTAGAATTTTCACTTTCAGTCTTTAATTGTAAATATTTCTGTAAATATTAGTGTAACAGAAAAATGATAAGAAACAAAATTACAGTAAAACTTAGTACCTACAACTTAACTTCTGATAAATTTTTCGATTTTTCAAATATTAAGGGAGATATACCAAATTTTGTTTCCCCCTCCCTCCAAACCCACTTTCCTCTCTCCCGATTTTACCCATTAACGAACTTGACCTTTAGAATACCAAAAGCTCCTCAAATGCCAAATTTCATTCCAATCGGAATAAAACTGTGACCGCTAGAGAGTCCACAGACATTTTAAAAAGTACCTATGTGCATACCGTACGTTTAGTTTACATCTTCGCATAGTAGATCTCCCACGAGTATGAGAGAGTACATATATATACATTAAGCAATGTGTATGAGAAGGAGGTCTCTCAAACTAAACGTACGGTACATATATATATATATATATATATATATATATACACTATGTTTAGTTTACATCTTCGTATAATAGATCTCCCACGAGTATGAGAGAGTGCATATGTATACATTAAGCAATGTGTATGAGCAGGAGGTCTTATAGGTTTGATAAACAAGCATATTTTTCATAACTGTTCGAGTGGTCACCAACCACTCAAACCTATAAGACCTCCTTCTCATACACATTGCTTAATGTATACATATGTACTCTGTCATACTCGTAAGAGATCTATTATACGAAGATGTAAACTAAACAGACGGTATATATACATATATACAAATTTTAGCGATAGTGCTTTTAACATCTAGTAGGTAGGATCGATGGACATTTGAAGAAATTGTTACGAAATTCCATCATTGGTACAAAAACAATAGCTGCATTTCCTTTGGAGGAAATTCGCTAATAGTTAAAAAGCGATAACGAATTTTCTATTATTAAATTAAGTTTTAAAGCTCTTGTAAATATATGATGTATAAAAAGTATCAACGGTAAAAATGACAGACAATCTATAGTTCTTTTATAGTTTTCTATCGATTCTCTTAAATAAGAGAAGTAATAAAAATTTAACAAATTATTATAACATTCACATTAACCTGTGGTATCTTCCTAACATTTTTGCAGAAACGACCTTCATCTGGTTTTTCGAAATCTGCATCTGGTAATTTTTCATTTTGTTCATATAATTTAGATGTTCCTAAAATACTATCTGCTAGAGGTGTATTCAAAGGACATTCCGCATAATAATTATCCCAATTATAGTTCGGATTACATTCTTTACGCACTAAAGATAAGCATATTTATTTACTTATTTGAATGTAATATGCTTACTTGCTTTTTTCACCACATGCGTACTTACATAAATCTGAATATGTAGACGGTTTTGTAGAACTTAACACTTGACCTGTTTAGAAATTTAAAAAAATTAAACATTTACTCTAACAATAGAGTATAAAATAACTTACGCGTAAAAAGTAACTGAATAATTAGACTTAAAACCATAAATAAATAACTAATACTCAAAAATTTGGCCATTTTATCGAATTTTTAACTAAAATTTTGTATTAAAATTAGATACATTTAAAATTTGACATATAACGCAAATTTAATGTACCTTTGATCCTTAGAAATATAGTTTTAGTAGACTTCGAGGAAGTATCACCAATTCAGTTTAGTCACGTGTTGACTTCGGAAAAACTTAAATATATCATAGTCGAGTAATAATAAGTTTCTAAATAAATGTGAAAATTTTCAACGAGGGGTGTCTTGGATAATTTCACAACGATTCGTTCCTTTAACATTTTATCCGAAATATTAAACGATAACAAGATTTTAAACACACGATGCGACTGTTTTGCGGCAAAGATTGCAAACCAGTTTCACTCTACAACCAGTTTACAACAAAAATGAAACTTCTGTCCGCACACGAATAAGACTGGTTGTGGATCTGTTGGTATTATTTATCCGAGCAGTGAAGAAAGACATTGACTATTATCAATAACGAAACTACAAGGGGTACGGAGAGAACATTGGATTCATTCCTACATAACGGGAAATGTAAATTCCAAGCTATTCGTAAGAGCAAAATAACTCTCTCAGTAAATCAAAAAAATGTTTAAAATAATTAAAAAAATTACTTACTAAATAAATTAAATTTAAACTGATAATATTCATTTTTACTGCAACTTAAAACTGAAACTGCGACCAAGGAAAACAGTTGCGTGCAACCAATTTGAAACAGATTGCAAGCTAGTCTTATTCCGATCAACCGCCAGTCGCCGCACAGAAAGCCCACAGCTTCTCCGCCGGGATTGATGGATCCAGGGTTTCGGATCCAAACATTCTATATCTGACACCCTGCAGGTTTCTGCAGGTACAAATGACATGTATGGAGGTTTCATCGTCCTCCATACAGGCCCTACAAGTGGAATCATCAGAGATCCCCAAGTTATGAAGGTGGTGGTTTAAACGACAGTGTCCGGTCAAGAGCCCCACCATCGTTCTCAACTGTATTATATTGTCTTTATGCACAGCTTGGCAAATAACAAGAGCTTTTGCTGCCTGAAAAATTAAAATATTTTTATTAGACGTAGATACGACATGTACTAAATAAATTATCTTCTTTTTATTATAAAATTATTGTATGCATTTTCTCCTATGAAAAAAGATTCTATTTTCAATAACAGTCTTATTCCGCTTCGATAAATTACACCAATTTCGAGATTCTTGATTACCATAATATTTGCTCTACAACGGATTGCCGAATTGCCTGCCTATAATAACGATATCTAGGATATAAACTCCAAATAGAAACAAAATATTAACCAAAAAAATTTTTATTAGTGCTTAAAACATTAAATATAAAATATTTAATAGAAGATTTTCTCCACATTAATCACCTATATGTGTGTGAACAGCCACATAATTTGTTCGTCTATTTGACTCTAGCTGTTGAATTTTCTTAAAAATTAACTACACATCGTCGTCAATTGTACTGCTGAAATAATTCAGCATGTGACAAAAATTGTTTTATAAAAATCATCATTCCAAGACATTCAATATGACATTAATTCCGTCTTTAACTTCCATATAGATAATTTATTTTTCTTAAAAAATCAATCATCTATAGTTCCCCAAGTTTTCTTTGATAATCTCCTGCAACCCTTCAGTATGTGATAAAAAATTGATTTTTTTATAAAAATATGCATGTGAAGACACTCAATATTAATTATAGATCAGTTATTAGAAGATTTTCAAATGGCATGGTCGTATACTAAGATATTATTGCATTTTGTGGTGTATTATGACTTAAAATAGATTATAAAAAATTTATTCTGTATATTACGTTGCTCATTCAAATTTGGAGAAAGTTATATATTCATAATGGAAAATAAAATTACAGCACCAGAAAAGAGTTTTTAAAACTCGCTTCAATAGTAATTAAGAAAAATCTTCAAATCGCAATGTCAACAATTTGTATTGTTAAAACAAAAATAGTATTTACTACCGAAGCTGCTTTAAAAGTTGCCATCAGATTGAGTCCTGCTTATAGACCAGGAGATGGTGACAGGTAACGTTCTCCCATCTTATACCGCATGCCTTTTTAAAGCTAGATATTTAAACCTAAAACGCTTTCCGGTCATAAGTAAAAGCGCATTTCTTTTTGTTGAGAATTTTTGTGTTTTAGTAGCGGGTTTTACCGTGATATTATACTGCTTGCTTTTGTAACATAAGGTAGTACAAACAAAGCTCTAATAATTTGATGGCATGCAATCCGCAGCGGCCGAAAGTGCTCAAAGGATTACGAAAAAAGGAAAAAAATTAAAGGGGACTTCCGTGTTTTCAAATTGCATGCCGATGTAAAGAATTGAAGTTTTAACCACAAAAACACTCTGGGAAAATTGGCATGTGCCCCTCGTATGACCAACGGTGAAAAATCTCGGGAAAACTCTGTAAACATTCAGTACAGATTTTCCGTGATCTCAAACTATCTACCGTTGATCATACGAGGGGCGCATGCCAATTTTCCCAGAGTGTTTTTGTGAATAAAACTTCAATTCTTTACATCGGCATGCAATTTGAAAACAGAAGTCTCCTTTAAATTTTTTCATATTTCGTAACCATTTGGGCCACTGCGGATTGCATGCCATCCAATTATTAGAGCTTCAATTTGTTTGTACTACCTTATATTACAAAGGCAAGCAGTATAATATCACAAAAATTATCAACAATTATCAAACACAAAAATTATCAACAAAAAGACCCTATGACCGGAAAGCGTACGGCGGCCAAGAACCCGCCTATCTTTCATATTTTAGGGTTAATTATCAAACCTTAAAAAGACGTGCAGTATAAAATGGGAGAACATCACCTGTCACCATCTCCTGGTCTATTACTTTCCAAGAAAAATGTCATTTTTTCAATTTTCGTTCCCTATAAATAAAATATGTACCATTTTTTTCTGAATTAAATTACAAAAAGACAGATACACCCGTTCATTCAAAATTATGTATTCCCATTCGGTTTTTTTGCATATTCACATTTGGGACCTATCCCTGAATAAGGATTAAGATTTTGTCGTACAAAAATCTGGTCCCAATTTTATTAAACTAATTTTTTTTTTGCCAACCCGAATGACCGAATATTTTGACCCCATTGAAATTTATTTAGATAATTTGTCTCATTTTAAAGTTATTCTATGGTTTTCATCTTGTCTAACAATCGAATTTAAAATATGTTATCTAGAATCCCATAAGTTGTAGATAAATCGTAGTTTTTTAACATTTTTTCTTGAATTGTGTACTTTAAATGATGACTAATGAATTTTTTTCACCTAGGGCAGTCAAGGCACAAAATTTCAAAACTTTTTAGTTGCAAATTCAACGATATCTTATTTATTCAAATCGATTTACAAATAATAAAGTTTCGATTATTTGTAAATCGATTTCAATAAATAAAGTTGAATTTGCAACTAGAAAAAGGGATTTTTCCCAAGTTACGACGAAATAGGAAACACTTAATGAAAATATTTTTTTTATTTGGATATGTAGAATTTATTCCTATCTAGAGAACTACTAAGAATTTTTGACATGCCCTATGATACCTCTGTATAAATTCTCCTCTGAATTGATTTCAGCAAAATTACGACATTTAATTTTAGGTCAAATTATATTCGAAAATGCAATAATAATATCTATCCGATCCCTCCATAGAAATCATCAATTTTTTAAACTCTAGTAGCGGGTGTAATACATTATCTATCATTTTGATTTGTATATTAACAAATTTGGTTATCAACACTGTAAATTGTTAACGATCGACGTTTCATATTTGATAACAACTTTTTCTAGGTCATTATTATTTGAACCGATATCAATTGGATTAATGGATGTGTTAATTGATGGATGGATGGATGTACCCAGACTGGGTCCATCTTCATGAATTTTTTCATGTCTAGATAGATCATATTTTCGTGCAAATAATTTCGCACAATATTTACATTTAAACGGTTTTTTTCCGGTATGTGTAATCTCATGTCGATGTAAACTCTTTTGGTAAATAAATGTTTTATCACATTGACCACACTTATAAGGCTTTTCTCCCGTATGACTTTTCTCATGCTCATACATAATGTTACGTTGCGTGAATGTTTTATCACACCCACTGCATTTATACGGTTTTTCACCGGTGTGACTTGTTTCATGTATACGTAACGTTGTTTTACGTGAAAAGGTTTTCGTACATATTTGACATTGAAAAGGTCGCTCCCCACTATGTAACTTTTCGTGTGATACTAAATTACTATGTTTGCGAAATGATCGAGAACAAATCATGCATGTAAATGGTTTGTCGGTGGATGTGTGTGTTTTCATATGATCCATCATGGTTGACTTATATGTAAATGTTCGTTCACAAAAATCACACTTATACGGTCGTTCTTGGGTGTGAATACGTTTATGTATATTTAAATTGCGTAAACTAACAAATTTATTACCGCATATTTGACAAACAAATGGTTTTTCACCAGAATGTGATCGTAAATGACTGTTTAAACATGATCGACGTAAAAACGTTTTACCACATAAATTACATTGAAATGGTTTTTCTCCAGTATGAATTTTTTCATGCACTATTAAATGATATTTGTGTTTTAAAGCTTTTCCACATATTTGACATGTGAAAAAATTACCGGTATGTACACGTTGATGTTTTTTTAAGGCTGATTTTGCTGGAAAAATTTTGTTACATGTTGGACATGTAAATGATAATTCTGTGATATCTGGCTTATTATCATCCGCATCTTTTGGTATACAATTGGGACACTCTTGTGCGGTATCATCGTTTATATTATTAAAAAATATTTCATGACAGTTTATACATTGATGTTCAAATTCATTATTTTTGTCATCCTTGTCAGACCATTCACTGTCTATTGGATGACCACTATTGGGTACACGTTGATCTTTTATTGTACATGTTGGACATTTTTGTGGGATATCATCATTTATATCATTCAAATAGATTTCATGACAGATTGCACATTCATGTTCGAATGAATCACCTTTAACATTGTTAAATTTGAAAAAATTACCATCGGTATGATGCACACGTTGATGTTTTTTTAAGGCTCCTTTAGTTAGAAAATTTTTGTTGCATGTTGGGCATGTAAATTCTGTATTTGTTGTTTCTATCGGCTTATTATAAGTCGTATCTTTTGTTGTACATATTGGACATTTTTGTGGAGTAACATAGTTTATGTTATTAAAAAATATTTCTTGACAGATTGAACATTGATGTTCGAAGGAATTATTTTTGTCATCCCTGTCATCAACTACGGACCATTCACTATTAATTGGCTCCTCTTTAATGATTACTTCTGCGTGGAATACATCTTGTAATTCATCGTTTTCTTCATTTTTTACTTTAAAATATATTACTTCACTATCTTGTGCTTCATTTTCTTGTGCCATATTCAAACAAACACTAATTTACACACTAATTAATTACAATTTACATAAATATGAAAACAAAACTTATTATCCTTTTTGTTTTTAATGATGGAGTACCTTTTTATTAAACATAATTCTATCTCTATCTTTTCTATGAAATTAATAATTATCGGCGAAAGTTGTTGAAAAAATGAATAGAGGGGAGATAGTGCGCAATTACATTGCGATTAATATTGTTTGTATACGGCCTATTATCAGTAAATAAAGTAACAAATAGAAATCTATACATTTATCAATTAGTTAGTATTGATTCTCATAGAGTGCATTGATTTACCATACATCACAAAGTCTTGTATTTAAAATGGTTTATGTCTTTGGATACGCTCTTATAAAAAATTAGTAGAGGGGGATAATGCGCAATTACATTGCGATTCATAGACCTTTTCAAACGTTTTTTTTAGGACTGAATGTCAAAAACAAATCGGAATTGCAAATCTGACCAAAAACAAAAATTGTAAGGAGGATAATTTTTCGCATACAGTTGAAAGTTGAGTCGAATGTAGACGAGAGTATCCTGAGGGTGGTCGTATTCGCTACTTGCTTCCTTTGACTTGTCAAAAAACTGACTTTTATCAAAGAATACAATATACTATTCTTTGCTTTTATGCCGGCAGTACACACTCGGTGAGTCAAGGCGAGACATAAGGAGCACGAGAGTGTACTCTCATGCCGGCTGTACACACTTATTATTTTATATTAAAATTATAATATCTTTTTAATATTATTAGTCTTAAACTATAAATTATACTATTTTGAATTATTTTAATTATTATGCTCTCAATACATGTACTGCGCATGCGCTTATTTAATAGTAAAGGCTTACATTTAAAATTTTTCTTTCTTTCCGTGTTACAATAAGCTGCGTTACAGACAAAAAATTCAGGTAAAAACAGAATAATTTAGGATGAAATCTGTTTGAGGTAAAACGGACACCCTTAAATTTATAATAAAAAATGAAAAATTTATTCGTCAACTTCCATCAGCGTTGATATCTTAGAAGGTATATAAAGGATAATATTTTTTTGACAAGCGGTATTAATTTAAAATAACAATTATAACGTAAAAAATTTTTTTTTAAATAATGAGTTCAGTATAAACAATTTTTAGAATTACACAAGTTAAACATTTTTTATTAATTTATATTAAAAATAAAGTATCGGAGTATAGATGCAATAAAATTCAGTTTGCTTGAACTACCGGACAGCATTTTTTTTTTTTATTGAAAATAAACTTTGCAAGGGCTTAATTTGCCATATAAGCCATTAACAATTTACAAAATTAACATACACAATATTCAACAAAAATATATATTATACAAAAAATAAAAATTTATTCTGCAAAAAAAAGAAAAGAAATCGTATGAAAAAAAAACAGAAAAACTCTCAAAAATCATGGACGGCACCAAGACACTGGAGTGTGGTAATATAGGAGTAAAGGATTCGCTACCGGAGCCCGTCGGAGCTGGGACTTGAACACAAACATTAATGTTGGGGGCCTTGGATTTGGTTACAAATGAGAGAAAAGTGTATTGACATTACATAAGGACGACACAGTGTACTGTTAGAAATGGGGGGGTGGGGGTTGGTATTTATACGGAAGCGTTATAATATGTTAAGAATTGGGCTATAGATTTAAGGACGATTTTGGGCAGCCTGTTGTCTGTTGCAACGAGTTTGTGTTCATTTATTTCGAAATTTTATAATTCAATTTTATAATTTATATTAATTAATTTTTAAATTGATGTTAAATTGATCTGGGTGCCGGATCCCAGTGGTTTCGAAGGAAACGAAAAATCAGATGCCTTGGAAAAGAAGGGAGTCGGAATACCCTTCATAGACCCAGAGTCTATTTTAGGAATTCCAAGGACTGCATGTAAACAGGTGATCAACGAGTGATCAAATGCTAAACACCGTGATCACTGGGAAAATGTATCACAGCAGGAGCTCGAGAAGGTACTGCTTCAGAGTGCAACTAAGAGGCTATCTCTCGATGCACTGAAGCTGAACAGGATGCAACTGCGGAGGGTTACCGGATTCATTATCGAGCATTATCCCCTGCGGAAGCATCTGCACACAATAGGACTCCAAAACGGGTCCACTGTGTGCAGATTGTGTGGCGAGGAGGAAGAAACATCCAGCCACATTATCTTTGACTGCAAACCTCTAGATTACAGCAGATACAGGATATTCGGTGCATCTCACACCGAATACAAGAACCTTCAGGAAGACCTGATAAGCAAGCTCCTGGCTATTGCCAACATATGGGAGAAGCGAATTTCGTCAGACTGAAGTGAAGGAGGAGCACAATGGACCCTAAGGTCGAAGTGCAATACTTTTTAGACCCCAAGATGTATCTATCTAAACCGATTTAAACATATCAAAAGCTCGTTAGTCAACAGCAATTTTAATTCTATTGAAAACTTTTTCTTTTGTTTTTATTAAAAATATAAAATTCTACCAACTTGTCACAATTTGGTGAAAAATTAACTTTTCGTTAAAATCCTTGTCACCGGAGACCTCTACGAAATACAGCACCATAATTTCTTAATATTCTTAATAAATAAAAGTATAAAAGTGATTTCAAAATACACCGAAAAATATATTTTTTTATTCGCTCACTAACTATAAACTTATAATTATTTACTCCCATGTTGGAGCATTTTTACCTTGCAGAAGCCCCCACAACATATTCAAAATCGATCGATCACACGCCGATATCACACACTTTGTTTTAGACATAAACACCAATTTGAAATTCTGAATTCTAAAAATCTCCATCATAAAGTGGAAAGGAACAGCAATTCAATCTTGTACCCACGTGAAGTCTTCTCAGAAGGGTTTAAAGAACTGATAATTTTGTAAAAATTGCGATTCTTTTCTCACCAAATTTTTATTTAGGTATCTGGAGATCTGAAGTGCATTATAAAATCCATAAAGTTAAGACAAAAATCGTAATTTTTGTACAAAATTGTAGAGCTCAATTTGTATCAAATAAGGGTTCTGAGGGTCGGGGATGGGAGATTCTTATTTTTTAATTTTTTTCTCTTATGCTCAATGAAAAAATCAAACATACCCAGAAAGATCTAGATGTTCAGGTGCTTTAAGCACCCCTTGGTTCATTATTATTACATTATAATCAAGGGCGTCGACAGAGAGTGGATCGACGCCCACCTTAAATTACCCACCCTTGTGTCAGTCTCTCACTTTGTAACTACGATTTTTTATCTATGCCAAACACTACAAATATAACTTGGAGTGATTAAAAATATTGTAAAAAAAAGAATAAGTGAATAAGTAAGTCTCACGACGCCACTGATTATGATTATAAATATTAGTCTTACAGAAAAAATCATTGGTATAGAAATTGAGGTAAAATTAATTTCCATCAACCTCCCTTTGCTCTTGATCCATTAACGAATTTATCCTTTCAAATACCGAAAGCACATCGTATTACGATCGGACTTACCTTTTCAAATACCGAAATTTATGTTTGTTTTCAAGGACCTATTATCTATGTACGCTCAGCATACAGAGACCATTCAATCAGTTTTCAGACATTGTAGATCTCAGCTAAAAAGAAAACCGGAAAAAACTGGAATCTATTGAAATTATTAGAACTCCAATTTTGGAAATTAGCAAAAAGTAAAACATATGATAACTCTCTTAAAAATTAACGTATCGGGATAGTACGTATTAAGTTTATTTAATTTGTTTATAGCGCGTTATAAACAAATTGAAAAATAATGGGTAAAAATACAGTTTAAAAAAGAATTTTCTTTTCCATTTTATAGATATTTTTAAGACCTTTCATTTAAAAAAAGATTTATTCATTTAGGATGAAATGCACCTTTTTTATTTATAAAAATCGGTGACATGGTATTTTATTAATTGTCGGGACCTATTATTTTTTAAGGGCCAAAATTGGGCACATTATTTTTAACGTAATTTTTAGATTTTTTATTTTAATTTAAAATTTTTGCGTTTTTCAAACTTTGGGAATTTTTTTCTCGAATTCGAATTAACCGATTTATAATGTTCATGGGCGCATATGTTTTCTTTTTTTTATATAGAATTGAATAATATTCTGTCATTTAAAAAAATTTTAGTTTTAAAAAAGATATTAAGAAAAAACGCTTTTTTGTTATAAACAAATTCAATTTTGACCCTGTTCCGTCACGAGTTGGAACGTAAAAAAGGGTCATATTCAGGACATCAAAATAAATCGAAGTTTTAGCTAGACCAGGTCGCTAAAACACAAAAGGATTGAAAAAATGAAACAAAAAAATTAAAATTAATTTAAAAAAAATATTTTATATCAAATTCGTAACAATCAATAATAATGTATGTTCTCTTTGTTTAATATATTTATAAAGTATATGTATAGATATATATATATATATATAATTCTATGTATAATATAAGAATCTCAAAATATATTTATATATAATGTATGTATAATAATATAATAGATAATTATTTATATTAATTTATTATATAATTAAAACTCAAATCAGAATCAATGATTATCAGATTTTTATTCGATAACAGAATATATCAGATCTGATAAGAGTTCATATTATTATTATGTATGTTTTTTTTAATATTTTTTTTTTTACTAATACTTGGATGATAAAGAAAGCGTATAGTATAAAAAAAATTGATATTTGTGGATTTTGTTTTTTTTGTTGTTTTTTAAATATTACAAATATTAATAATAATCTATAGAAAATAGTAAAAAACAAATGCAAAAAAATATAAAACTATTAAAAACAAAAATTAAATGAAATTAAAGGAAAGTTATAATAATTAAAACTATAACATTTAAGGGTAGCAAACACTGTAGCACGTTTAAAAAAAAGAAAAGTATGATGCTTTGAAAGCTCTACTTGGAATGTATATGTGTTCAGTCGTATGAAAGAAAGCATGTATCGTTAAGCACGAAGCCATTTTTTTCATCTAAATAAATTTACTTTTTTCAAAAATGGTCTAGAATCCTACATTAGAAAAATAGTATTTTAAATAAAATGGGATAATGTTTAATAAAAAGATTAGAGAGTAGATATTCAAATAGTAATAGCAACATGATTTTTATAGACTATTCTAGTATAGTTCGATTATCTACATCATAATCTTTATTTTAAATAGTATCTCATTTTACTAAGCTGAAGGTATTGGGAACTTGGATAGGTATCTGGTACTTGGATATACTCTCTGGTAGATAAATTATAAACTATAGCTAGAAGGTTCGGCTTACAAGCGGTCGCGTTCTGGTGAAAAACTTAGTAACTAATGCTAGTATGTTGAAATATTAAGTAACATCCTCTGCCAGAAATCCCAATACTTTTATAATATCGGCTTCTAGAAAAATGGCAACCATTTTGTAAAAAAAAGCTAATGAATTTTAAGAATGTGACAGTGACAGCTCCCCTTAATAATAAATAGCAGAGCTATGTCTAATAGTATCATAAAATATTTCTAAATAAATTTTATATTTTTTTGCAATAATTTTAAATTAATGAAGCAAAAAAAAAATTAATGAACGTTTAAATCGGAAATAATATAAAGTTTGTGGGGATAGTAGATATTTATGAAAAACAAAAACATGATTGGCACTTCTTTTTTTTTAATAATACTAATCTAATTTAAAATCACCGTCTTATATTTTAATAAAATGTCATCACTCATCATCACTTGGTCTTGGGAAATTCTCTTGGTTTTTATATTTATTGTCGATAAATTTAACTATGTACAATTTTCTTTAAATGCTGATTTTTAACCGTTCATTAATTTTAAAATAATTTTCGAAAACGTTATCATGTATATATATTACTCTTTATCGAGAATTCTTCTTTAATAAATTTTCGTAAAATATCTATCACATTTTGTAAGTGAAACTTATTTACTAGAGTAATTTTTAATTTGAATACAGTGGAGTCGCGGTAATTTCATTTCCATCTTGTTTGAGCAAAAATTTCTATATCCGGAACATTGCTAACTTCTAAAGCTAAATATTTAAACCAATTGGAAACTAACAACGATTTCGAGCAAGCAACAAGTAAAAAAGTTACTATCTATTTTTGAATTCATTACTATGCATAAAGCCCAATTACAAGAGGTTAACCACAACCCTCTTTATGGTGTCTATTAATAAAAAAAATGCCCAATTACCGGGATACCAATGCATAAAACTTTGGAAAGATTTCAGGTAAACTAACTTTTAGTTTTTTGCTCTATACAAACTAAAAAATCTATCACATTACAAAACCAAAGCATTCGTTATGATGGTAGATCTCTGTGAATATGTTAAAAATGTCCTATTAAAACTTTTACTATAGTACACTCAAGTTAAAGAGTCCATCCATATAAACAGACGAAATAGCTTGATCATTGAAGATTAACTTTGAACTTTAAATCTGAATTAATACAAGTCTCAGTTCATTCGTATGCGAATTGTTATTTATTGCTATCAGTTTTCTGATCCATCATTTCGATTGTTTGTTTGATTTTTTTAAATATTTATTTTTAGTTTTTATTGTTATATTTGTTCTTCTTTTCTCAGATAGCCAGGCAGCACTTCGGGCCCTTGAGGCGTCAAGATTCTAATTGAGGATAGTCTATGAATGCTTCGAGGAACTGAACCACCTGGCACTGAATAACACAGTCAGATTGATCTGGGTACCGGGTCACTCTGGCGTTAAAGGAGATGAAGTAGCGGACTCGTTGGCACGAGAGGGGTCATCTCAAACGCCCCTTTCACCTGAGCTTATCATTTCCATAGCAAGATGCTTCGTAATTTACCGAATCAAGGGGTGGCTGCGACAAGCTCATCTCGATTACTGGGATTTTGCGCAGGGCATGCGACAGGCCAAGTTGTGCATAAGCACAGCTTGTGCAAAAAAATGAACCTGATAGAACGAAACCGGTCTGTTTTGATCGATCATGTACTTGTTGACAACGATGGACTCTCTATCGTGAGTGTACTATAGACCTTCATTCAGAATGAAGTAATTTACATTTATCATCCTGTAATATTAAAACCAAATTGCTTTAGACATAACTATTTAAAGAGAAATTTCTTAAATTGTTTCGCAACCGTATCTTATAACCGTTTCACTTCCAATAAAGAATATTTTGGTAAAAAACTTCAGGGATGGGTAATATTTTAAATAGCTCCATTTTAAATATGCATTTAAAATGTAAATGGATGGCATTTTTCAATTTATATTTTGCCAAAATGATTTAAATAATTTCACTAGTTCAGAGCGAGATAGCACTTCCGAAGAGCACTGACATTAAGCTTGAATCGTGGATGAAGTGCACAAACTAATAGTTAATATTTTGTCATGCGTGGATGCATTCCATCCTTTTCTTCTGTTTGATATTGTAATAGTGTAATTCAAGTGGGAATCATGTGTGTGAATCTTTTATGAACAAGCGAAAACATTTCAGATAAAACTATTTGATGTTTATTAAATAAGTTTCAAGTATAAAAAACATTTGGTCTCTACACATAAAATTTCCAGAAAACCATTTAAAAAATATATTTTCTCTTTCACATTTTAAATAAATTCCTCATAAAAATTTAGCATTTTACCCGTCCCTGGAAAAATTAATGATAACATTTTCGAAATCATTCAATATTTATATGAAATGGAGTAAATATATTAATTTTAATTCACAAATTATATAAATTGTTTAGGAATTTTGGGGAAGACTAGGTTGTGATGTTTTTAAAAAATATTTAATATATAATTTAATTAAACCAATTTATCACAATTAAAACTAAACAACATCACCAAAATTTTTACGAAATTCTTTTTTCTTTGATAATTGGTTTAACAATTTTTTTTTCTTTTTATAAATTAATTTAAAATGAAAAATATTCTGTGTACAACAGAATAAACCATTTAAAATTCATTTTAAAAACAACATTTCATATAAATAAAACAATAAGTTTATGTTAAAAAAAAAAGTGTTTTGTTGTTGTTTTAAACGGCCGTTTAAAAAAGAAACACAACATTGAACAAGGCCATTATTTACTTGTGTATTTAAAAAAAAAATAATTAGTATGAATATAACGAGAGAAGGAGAAAAAGAAAAGTTTCTTTTTAGTACCAACGAAATGAAGCTAATTTTTTAATGGATCTAAACTTTCTAGTGAGAAATCGTCATTTCCAAATGATAATCCTCGACTGAAACCATCCTGAAACAAAACAAACAAAAATTTGATTTAACAAAATAATAGTTGAAATACCAGTCGCTACAATCTATCTATCTATAGTTGAAATCAATTTCTTTTTGATTAAATTATAATTAATTTTAGTTGCATATTTCTAAAAATAATATAGCCTCGTCAATTCGGTTCATATTGGGACAATGACCAGCTATGACCCGTATTAGCGAGAATATAGAAAAAAACCAATTAGATAAACCCTTAAGAAAATCGTCTTTATGTTGAAACGTTGAAACAAGTGAAAATAAGAAGTAACTGAGTTAATAGATTAAATACTTGGTTTGAAAAAAAAAGTTTCAAACAAAAGTTGTTTATTTTAAAAACCAGGAACATTTTTTGTATTTAAATTTTTTTACGTTTTCAAAGATGGATATTAACTCACCTTCCCCCCTCTGGAGGAGGGAGGAACTGTCGGATTTTGCCAATTCACGAACGTGATCTTACTTTTAAGCTCTAGAACACACACACAAAATTTCAGCTTCTTATCTCTGTTCGATTTTTAGTTATCGTGTTGACGGATATATATGCGGAAATGGGGCTATTTAGTCAGGGCTAAACTTAATACACCCTTGTATATAACATGTATACCGGGTTAAAAATTATGTGAGAAACAAATTTATAATAGAGAAAGACGTTACAACAGTCAAACTATAGGAAACTTTAAAAGAAAAAGAGTCGCAAGCTGATTCAATGTCAATTTTGGTACCGATTACTGCACGTTGTCTTGTATATTTAGTTGGAGTCACGAATTAAAGAAGTCCGGTCTTGAAATGATATTTTCGACATCAGAGGACCTACTCCAAAACGTAAAGATCCGATGACAACATTGTGTTTGTATGGGTGCTTATTTTAAGTTACAAACATTAAGTTAATTAAAAGTTGGTAATTAATTAGACTATGAATTATAAATAAAATAATACATGTATCAGCGAAAATTTGCTTGACCAGGTAGAAATACCATGTTACTCAGTATATATACTTTTATACTCAGTAATTAACAATTTTCGTGGGCGAAGCAGCGAGGTGTTATGCTAGTTTTGAATAATAAAAATATACATACCTTCATTTCTAAAATTTTCTTATCTAATAAACCAATGGCATCTACATAATTTGTTGCACTAATACTAAAATCACCCATCTCAAATGGATCTATGCTTGTTTTAAATGGATCTTTCATAATTGATGACATATTATTAGTATTTGTGTTTGTCATACCACCAAAAGGAGAATCAAAACTATCAAAATTTGATGTCGGTGGTGATGATACACCATTGGTCGTCGATGATGATGTTTGTCGTTTCATTGTTTTTGGTGGTGGTGCTAATAATGGTGTATTATTCACAGTATTATTAAAACTATTACCATTTGTTGTATTTATTGAATTATTTGTATGATGACTCAAACCATTCTCAAACCCACGTGGATCAAAATCTTGATCATTCTCAAATTCATTTAATAATAATCCTTCTAACCGTGTACCAACTGTTGGCGTTGTTGTTGTTGGTAAATTATCACTCATTAAATCGATTATACGTCGTGGCGGTACTGGAGGTAACGACGATGATGTTCCATTCATATTATTATTATCGTTTGAATTTATCGATAGTTCTAGAAGACGATCAGTTGATGGTGTGGTTGTACCATTTGTTTGGCCATTTGATGTCCCATTATTAACGCCATCTTTATTATCTGTATCATTATTTAATTGTGGTATTTCTAATATATTTTTAATGTCATTTCGTCGTAAATATGCATCTAATTCTGTTTTTATGGCATTAAATTGACTTAATTGTAATAATCTTTGCTTATATATATTGTTTTCTTGTTCTAAACGTTTCATTCTTTGTTGACCGAGTAACGCCCTTTTATGTGCTTCTAAATCTTTTCCAGATGTATCCAAAAATCTCCTAAAAAGAGAGAAAAATTAATTATTCGAGCTTAGATCTCATGATCTTCCTTGCACGGGATAATATTACAAAAAAAAAAGTTACTTAACGCGAAGGGCAACGCTGAATAGTTTCTAAATGCGAAGCATTTAATTAATTCCAATTAGTTAAATGTTAAAAACAAGTTGAATTTTTTTTCTTTACAGACATAATTGGTCGAATTTCGACCACAGACGATACTAGATGTAATTATTTCACCAAATAGATCAAACATTTGTTTTACAGAAAGTACACTTTAATCCGCAACGTTTTGTTCTTTTATGTGAACTTCTTCTACCGTCCAAGTAGCCGAGCGGTCTAAGGCGTTATGTCTACTTGGAACTGGGAAGTTATGGGTTCGAATCCCGACATCGGCAGTTTGTCAATTATTATAAAAAAAGGGCGGTTAATTGACTAAACTGTCGGCGTATGGACTAGAACGAAGTAACCGGCTATGCTTGTGAAGTTTTTCTGCAGTTTCCTTCACGAACTCCAGATGAATATCGGCATAGTTCCTATCCGAGTCAGCTGCAGCCACACAACCTACCAATTCCTAGTCTACACACAAAATTCCTTCCACTCCACTCACATTCTTAGGCATCCCAATGGACCTTATGGTCGAAGTATAGCCCGTCCTGGACAGCCGCTACAATATATCTATCTATCTGAACTTCTTCTGGTTTCTAATTATTTGCATACGATGATTGACAAAACTTTTTTAAACTAGCGTTGTTTCGATTTTTATTTAAGATGTCTGAACAAGTCAAAATAAAAGAATGAAACTTTCCTAGTTTAATAAATTTTGAATCTGATATCTCACTTCGTTTTAGAAAACACAAATTGATATGTTTTAAAATTTACTCAATTCAAATCTTTGCAATCATTGACTTCAGCGAAAGTATCTCAAGGAGACCATTTTTATTCAAAATTTAATGTTCTTAATTTTAATGAAAATATTTGCAATGACCCTTAATACTTTTTAAAATATTTAGAAACAACTAAGTATTCCCCTTATAGTATTTCAAGAGGACGGACAAGGCATGCTATTTACGATATAGGTTTTGTTTTGTACACGGCATACGATGGAAAATGCAAAATCTGTTCAGCAAAACTGAATGGAGAAAAAGAACCAGTCAAGTGCGAGTCGGATCACGCGCAAAGTAGGGTTCCATAGTTAGTACTCAAATAAAATACCTTTTTAGAAAGAAAATTACATGTTATAAGTTATTCGATTGTAACTTGTACATACCCTATCCACGCGGACAGTAATGGACGTCAAAACTGGCGGCTAGCAGTCACCATCATTGAAATGGCTTACATACGAAGACAGTAATGGATTCCATTACTTGACAGCCACAGCCAGTTTTGTGTGGACGAACATTGCCAGAGAATGCATGAGAATATGGAGGAGGTTGATGGAGATTACGAAGAAGGAGAGTGTAGCGCTCTATTGGCGGTCAGTACCTTTTAAGACACGTTCAATAATGGCTGCCACTAGGTCACGCGACCATACCACTAGCCTTCTGGCGTCCACTAATCTCAAACTTGCTTCAGTTTGGTGGCTGCCAGTAGCCAATATCTGGACGTTGAAGCAAAAGTACTCCTGTACACGGGGACAGTAGAGAGATCATTAATATTGGCCATTACTGCTAGTACTACTGGCCGCAAGTTTTGTCTCCGTGTGCAAGAAGCTTAAGTTGCGATAATTTTCCTTTTTATTTCCGATATATATAGTACTACTATGAATTCTTTTAGATATTTAGAAACGGTGCTTTAGATGGTAAGGATTGGGGGTACGTAACAAATTACCTGATTCCCTGTATCGGGATAGAGTTTCTTAGCATAAGAGTTACTAGTTTAGACTATGGAACCAAAAAATGGAAAGAATGAGACTTTTTTTTAGTAGATCTACATGTACGCGGGTATTCGTATGCAAGAAACATAGAAAAATTGTTACTAGGGGCATTTTGGAGCTCCGTAACCGTAACGATCATTCGTAATAATCGAATCCAATATAATCCAATATTTCGGATAATTTCGTATGTTATTTTTATTTTAAATAATACTAATACCTCGGAGTGGAGTTGAAATGTCTCGTTTTTACAAATTCTCGCATTTGTTCTGTACAAGATTCCTAATATATTCGCATCTGTACCCGAAATATCATACCCATAAGGATTCAGTTAGATACAGCATATTAAAAATGTATGAATATACTTACTTATACGCTAATTCAAATGCTTGACCAATTGTTAAGGTAATTTCTTCAGCTAATTTATCCGAAACAAATACAAAACATTCATGTTTATCTTCACCGCTGGTTCCATCTGGATTTGGTTGTTTTGCGATAAATGAAAAGAATCGTTTTTCACCTTTATCATCGGCACAATACGATATTCGATGTAATGGAAATTGATGTAATATTATATGTGATTTTGGATCTTGTATAGCAACACCATCTACACTAATTGTTAATTCAACTTTTCGACTTGACTTTGCACCAGTTTCTGCTTTTTTAATTTGCGCACTAAATTGTAATTTACGAATACCTTCCTTCACTACTTCAATACCTTTTGGTTGATCCACTGGTGTATTACCCATAAACTATAAAAATAAATAATTTGTTGATGCAATAATGATACGTTTACATTCATATTTTTAAAATTTTCAAATATTTTACTCTTTTATATCTTACAAGTTTTTACTTTCTAAATAGTTCAAATGCTAACAGAAATAAGTGGAAATAAAAACTAACTGTACTAGAATATCCTGTTTATATTGAATTCATTATCAATGCGTGAACTGCTTATTTTACTTTCTATACTCGCACAGATGTATAGAAATACAAAATAGAGTATAAAGGTGCTATATACATATATGCTTTTGCAAGCAAAAGTAATTACAGAAGTGTGTATATTTTCAACCGTTACAGAGGCGCGCATAACTTTAGTCCCGCATAACTCTGTAACGGTTGAAAATATCCATCAGACAAAAAAAAAACATTTTGGTATAGGTGTTCGTAAAATTACCAAATTTATTGCCATGTTGGATTTAATATAACCGCACATAGCTTATGACACGCAGAACTCAAAGGCGAACCTAACGACTCCTCATTTATCAAAATATGATAAGTAGCTTAGGAGCTACACGGGAACAGACGTCATGATAACAGACATCCAAACATATATAGACTGACTGCTAGCTAAAGACATAACTCTCCGTAGTGGGGTAAAAATTAACCCTGCTTATATCATAGCTTAGCCTGAGAAATAAGACAAATTAGCAAAAAAAAAAAAAATTAAGTATGTAAGTTACCTTAACAAGATACGCTATATGTCCTTTTTGAAGAGCATCTGGTGGATGAATCCAAGTTTTGCCATTCGTGCCATTCGAAGCATTCGCATTGTTTTTGGTTTTTGATTGTGTTGTATTTTGCGCCCATTTTAATAATGTTGACATCGTAGTATTATCTGTAACAATTAAAAAAAGAAAATGAAAAAAATATTCATTCATTTTCTGTTTGTTCTTTTATTGGGAAAAATCTTGCACTTAAACTTACGTATATTAAAGTTATGTCTCAAATCGTATATAAGGTCGAATATAATCGTAAAAATAGGACATATCTAGGTAACTAATCGGCAAATCCTCAAACCAACTAGATTTTTGTGTTTTTCGGTCAAATTTACTTTTTAAAGATCTAAATCGAGGATAAAATAATGTATTATTCTTGATTTAAATTAAATTAACTGTATAAGGATCCCACATGTAGGGCCTGTATGGAGGACGATGAAACCTCCATGCATGTCATTTGCACCTGCAGGGTGTCAGGTATAGAATGTTTGGGTCCGAAACCCTGGATCCATCAATCCTGGGAGCAATCCCGGCGGAAACGCTGTGGGCTTTCTGTGCGGTGTCCGGCCTCAACAGAATCCTATAGCTTCATCTGCATAAAATAGCTCCTCTTATCCGGAGACGTTTCGCCTTCGGGTGACAGGTTGTTCTCAAGGAGGGCACAGAGGACCCCTTGGTCTAGGTGCTATTATTAACTGTATAAAGAGAATTTAACCTAAAAAACACGAAAATTGTGCTCTTATAAACGGGAACAAAGCTACGCAATTTAAGTACTAAAAGCTTACGTTTCCCGACTGATTCCTAAATTTTCCAGAATCTCAATGTACCTTGAAATTTTTAGACGTTCAAGATTTTCTGCTTACAAATACTTAAAATTCAAATTTTGCCCCAATTCCTTAGACAATTATTTTATTTTATAAATACGTATTTCGACTACAAAGTAGTCATCAACAGTATGAATTAGCTAATCGTAACTATCTCCGGGATATGGAGTCAAAGATATGTTACTCGTTGTTAATTTGGTGTGTGTCTCACCTACAATTTACGGATTGGATTACGCAACGGAAATGAAAAAAATAGACGAAATAGAGCCAATGCAAGAAGAATTCGAAATTATTTTAATAAAAAATCCTCAAGCAAGTGTTCGCAATTTTATTTATTTCTCGAAAAGTAACCAAGGTAGACAGAAGATGCAAAAGAGAAAATACTTGTATTTTCAATTACTCAATCTAAAAATTTTTCTTTAAAATATATAGTTAGAATGCCACAGTGCCGTCCCTGGAATAATTAAACTAAATCTAATTACATCAAATTAAGCCACTTATTACTACAAACTTTCCAAGATTAATGAAATCAGCCAAATAGTTTTTGAGACATTTGAAAACAAAAAGATTTTTTTATTAACTTTAACAACCTGTATCTCGAAAACAAACATCGAAGTTCACTTTCCTTCTTATTTTTGAGAGATCTATGGGCTATTTAATTTTCCGAGACACTCTGTTGGTTTTTATTAATAATTAACATAAATCCAAAATTACTTAATACAATTAAGAAATACTATCTAATTATTTTACAAAAGTAAATAATTGTGGCATTAATATTACATCAACAAAAAAAAAAGATGTTAAAATATAATGTAATATAATATAAATATTTATAAATAAATAATATATTACTTGTTGTAGACAATACATCTTATACGTTTATTATTTTATTTCATTTTTACTTTCATATTTTTAATTTAAGTAAATAAAATGTTTTATTAAGTAACTCTATTCTCTGTACTTAAGCCATTACATTTATAATAATACAAATCTGGTGTAAAGTACTCATACAACCTCTATCCACATACACGAATTGTGTGATTTTCAAAGTTGATGGGAATAAGTGAAGTAATTACCTGAGTTAATTACTGAAATATCCTGTATATACAAATAATAATAAAAAAAATTTTGCGTCTCAGCTCCGACGCGTGATGGAGTTTTACGCGTAATAAGTTATTTATTATATTACGAATATACATATATTACTATGTTACGAAAAGTTATTTAATTTTGAAATATTCTGTTAGATGGCGCTAACATTAATTCATTTATAAAAAATTTAAATTTAATAATAGCCAAAATACAAATTTGCATCTTTCTAACTTATATATAACGATTTATACTGTGCTAGTATAGTTTATAGTTTCTATGGAAATGACAACCTATCAAATTGTCGTACCGGGGGCTTTAAATTGAAATCGATTGGAAAAGAGTAAATTCAAAAAAAAAATCGTTACACAGGAACTGCGAATTTTCTCAGAATAAATAAATCACTTCTCATTTGGAAATAGATGTTAATTAACTGTTCATAGCAATCCTTGACCGCTAGAGTGGCTTATTATTTTATCAAACACATATATAAATAAATATGTTTTCGTATTTGATATGCTTTTGTTATTTCAAAGGCCAAGTTCATTAATGAACAGAATCCATCAAGTGTAAGGGGTATTTAGAAAAAGAAGAAAACACAAAATATGGAAAATCTTTCTCAACATTATACAAATCGTTAATAAATTAAAAAGTAACCATGGTGATGAATTTGTAATATTCATTATTATGGGTATTGTTATTAAATTGCAAATGTTCGAGTTAACAGAACGTAATTACCGTAGTACTATCACAGACCGAAATTATGAAACGAATATCGACAACAAAACCTCTACTATTAGTCCAGTAAATAAGCCGGAAAATCTGGAAAAGTGGTGGAACAGCACCGATTTTAAAAATTATTTTTTTCCTGGATTCCTTAGACCTTTAGGAACATTTATCAGCACTAACCCCTGCATTACCTCGAAAAATTTTCTCCTAATTTTATCATTTTTCGAGGTAATGCAGGGGTTAGCGTTGATGAATGTTCCTGAATGTCTAAGGAATTCAGGAAAAAAAGAATTTTTAAAATCGGTGCTGTTCCACCACTTTTCCAGATTGTACAGTATTTTCCGGCTTATTTACTGGACTATATTACACATCACTTTCATAGAGGTAAAAACGAAGATTATATTATTTGTATAGATGAAGTAAATTAAGCATCACGTATCATGCATGCAGAAAACAATAATAATTCTTATATTTCATTTTTTTTTTTAATTAACTAATAATTATTAATTAAATTTTATTTTTGAACGTGTGAAATTTTATGAATCAATGAAAAATAAACTGTATGCTTTTTAATAATAATATCTAAGAATACTTTTTTTTATTTCACATGAAAAATACGAGAGAATTCATAAAAGATTTATGTATTCAATTCTCTAGAATATATAAATATGTTTAAAATATAAACCTAGTTTGTTTTTTATTTCCGGTTTCTATTATATGGTTTAAATCATTGAGCTCTATGTATATATGGACGGACTATCCTATGGTTTAGAAATGGTTTAATTTGATGCATACACCATATATGTAATACTTCTATATGGACAGTTTCTATAAATGAATTATAGAAGCTGTCAAAATTACGGTGCCGATTATATTTATTCTCTCTCTCCTCCGAGCGACAAATTCTGTTCTGCGCATGCGTAGTATGGATAATGTGTCTCTGAAAAAGGGGACAATCTTTCCTATACCAACTGTCCATATAGGAATATTACATATATGACATACACTAGCATGGAGTAATAATAGTGAAGACATTTCTGAACCTAATTTCAAGTATATAGTCAAATTCAAATGTTCTGATATAAGAGCTGTGGCGGTGTAGCTGTTTACCAAAATAATAACGATCTTTCGTTCTATATTGTACACTCCCGTTCAATAAAATTTAACAGACCTGAAATGTTAATTTTCTTATATTTCATAAATTTCCTCACTTTTGTGACTCTCTGTATAATTATTCATTTATGAACAAAGATAGGAAGTATAGTAAAACACAGTTGCTACAAGAATAATAAAAATTGTGAGAGACTGATTCGATTCAGATCTGTTCAACTTTATTGAACGAGAGTGTACATTGTATTGTCTTTATTATCAAAAAATCATATCACACAAAAACATAATTATTCTCAGCTGCAGAGTATAGTCACACTACTTATGTGACAGACAGACTTTTATAAATTCATATGAACACACATTTTTGGTTTCTGTTATATGGTTTAAATCACTTTTAGCGAATTTTCTTCAGAAAATTCAACTTTTGTTTTTGTACCAATGAAAAGATTTAGGAAAAATTTCTTCAAATGTTCATTGGCCACCCTACCGTGCTTATGTAAAAGCAAGGCAGTAAATGAAGCTTATTAATTTTGATGCTAATAGATTTTTCCGATGATTCTTTACATTATCAATAGTACATTGATTTATTAAAAATGTGATTTCAACAAGATATAATTTTTTAAAGGTTTTTCAAATATTTTAAATTGGTTCTAAATATAAAAGCACTAAATTCATTTTTCAAATTAAAAAAGCAGTAGTTTTCAAACTGTACTGCTTTTATCCACTGAAAAATATAAATATGTACTGCTTTTATCCACTGAAAAATATAAGTATATACTGCTTTCTTATTCTTTTTTCTGTTATGATAATAGTTTGTCCAAATAACAATATTAGAGGTAAGTGCATATTTGAAAGTTTAAATAAATTTAATTTCTTAATTTTAGCGATTAATATTCATTTTGTGATCATTTGACGGGATGATTACAAACACTGTAATCATCCCGTAACCATGATTCACATCAGTCTTGAATGTCATTCAGAAAATCTTATGACTGGATTCATTTTACTTCTCGCCACTAAAGGCTTTATTAGTGTAAGCTTTAATTTGGATTACTTTTTATCATCCACACAATAAGGAATCACAGTCCATATTTATGGAGGTCTGTGAGTTTAATAATTATGCACCACATCACAGAGAGTTACAATATCCAACAAACAAAAATTGAATACATTGAAAGAGCTTGTTGAATTAAAAATCGATTTATTATTGAATGTAGCAAAATTTTTATATGGTACGTAAGTTAAATTATTAATATTTTCATTCAAAAATTTCACGATTTAAAAAATTTGTCGTCCAAAATAATATATATTTTGTAATTAAGGTATTCGCACTTATATCATCTACAATTTCGTCGTCAAGTTTACAGTTGACATGATTTTTCGGTCAAGATATTTCATAAAAGATTCACACATGTGATTCCCACTTGAATTATAAATATTGCAATCTCAAACATAACATTGCAATAATAATATTGCAATCTCAAACGCATTACAAAATTTTAACTATTCTCCCGTGCTTAGGTAAAAGGCAGTGAGCTAATATTGGTGCTAATCGGTTTTTCCGATGATTCTCTACATATTAATTATAAAATGAATCACCAAGAATGTTATTTCAACAAGATAATTATTTTTAAGTTTGTCATATATTTCAAATTGGTTACATTTCCAAAATATAAAAGCAGTAAATTTATTTTTCAAAGTAAAAAAGCAGTAGCTCTCAAATTGTACTACTTTTATCCACTGAAAAATATATAAGTGTTTTTTACTCTTTATTACCTGTTATGATTATAGTTAAAGTTTATCCAAATAATAATATTAGAGGTAAGTGATATTTGATAAATTTAATTTCTTAATCTTTATGATTAATATTCATTTTATGATCATTACATAGTTTGTATACTTTGTAAACTTTAAATGTAAACTTGGATATACATATTAACATATTTCAAACCTCACTTATTTTTATTCTGCATTACTTTGTTTTACTTTTGACAAAATAATACGTATAAATAATAAAAACAGTGAAAAAAGCAGTAATTCATGTGTTACAGAGTATAAAGGCAGTAAATCACATGTTACTTCTGTAGTGACTCACACTCATACAGCAGATACACATATCTGGCCCATCAATGTCAACATTGCAATTGAACTTGTGGTACAGTGCAGAACGATACACTTACGTATACACGCATATCTTTGTCTTTTTTTATATACTTACGTATAGAAGCAGATCAGCTTTATAGGTATGTTCTGGTAATTTAAAGAATATTCGATGCGATTCTCTCACTTTATTAGAACGCATGCATTTCAGATATATAAAGCCGGACAACAACAGCTCACAGCACAGTAACAATACAACATTGGTGCAGTAACAATTTAACATTAGCACAGTAACAATTTAACATTCGTTAAATATAAAAAAGTATATACAATTCAAAAGTATAATCTAAAAGTTGTAATTGTTATCCAAAAAGTAGTGAAATAAAATTTACAAAAATATACATATCAAGTATTTTCTTTATCACACGCACCCTTTCGCTACACTTCTTTTCGATTTACAACAATTAAAGACAGATGATCTCTTATTTTAGGCATTTTGATTAATTGTGATCTAATATCACACTTAAATGACTTTACATGCAGATAGTAACATATTATTAATTTAGTTTAGAAATACCAAAAACTGAGATTTCAGATTTCTCTGTTTTCACTTTTCTGCTTTTTACCCAAGCACGGAGCAGTATTAGTTTACGGACTAATTGACAATACAAGCTTAATGGCAGTGTTGTCGTAAGCGCGCCACAATATGAAAAATCAAATAAGTGTAATTCTAATCTCACTATGAAATAATGAAATTTTCTAAATCATTTTAAAATGGCTAAATGCATCAATACTTAAATGTATAAAATGTGATTAAGTAAGTAACTGAGGTAAGATAAAATTTACAATTAAATATAGTTTGGAATTTACAAGGTTGTTTAGCTGTACCTACGAAAGTATCCTTTAGTTGATAAAACAAACAAAAAGCCGTAAAAAAGTGTCATATTTTTATTGTTTTACTTTTGATAAAGATTTGTAATATGTATGATTAACCTTATTTTGAATGTTTTAAAATTAGACAAGGTAAAAACAGAACTAAAGAGATAACGAGCTGAAATTTTGTATGTGTGTTCTATAGCAAAAAAATAAGATCAAGTTCGTTAATGTTCTAATCAGCCAGATTGGAACATATACATCTTTGAAACCGTAAGAATTAGAAAAAAAAATAACAAAAAATTGATTTTTCTTTTTAAAATAAAAGCTTTTGTTTGAAAATTTTTTTCATAAACTCAATAGTTTTCTCATAATTTGTGATTTGAAATTTTCCTAGGAAAGCAAATTGTTAACAATTCGAATACGCAGAATTGTTAACAATTCAATCAATGATATACAACTCAGTATATACTGAGTATTCAAACAATTAACTCAGTTAATTGTTTCAGAATTTTTTTAAGGTATTTTAGGTCATTTTAAACACAAAAAAGTTTTTAGTAAACTTGACAGTTTCTAAGTTCACGCATTGATATCAATATATACCGGGTATTTAAGCAATTATCTCATAAACGGAAAGAGTCTTAAGTTACACATGGCAACAAAAGCCCAGTAAGCCCAAACGCCCAGTTTTCATAATTTTATAATTGACTTGTCCCTTATTTATTCGCTTTTCGAAAAATTTATAAAAAAACTTTTATTCGAAACATTTTTCTAAAAACCAAGTTAATAAAGTACAAATCAACTAAAATTGTTTGCAAAATGAGCGCTACTTTTGTGGCCCATAGTACAATAGCACAAATAAGAGTTAAAGTTCAATCATTAGCCAATTAATTGATTAACTGTTTTAATAGAAATAATTAATAATTACATTTTTCCTGAAAAATGACTAACGAGTTCCTTTCAGAAAATCTTATTCTAACAGTTTTTGCACTAGTAGCAACACTAGGATCCATACTGAGTCTTTGATCCATACTGATTGGATACTTATTTTAATTAATAACTAATTACCTGTACGTCGGGTTAAAAAATGGTAAAGGACTTTTCGTCTCAGAATTCAATTTTCTATCCATACCTTCAGTTGTGTCCGTGACTTACGGAACACCCTGTATATCCATTGTTAGTATGGTTGCCTTTCGGTTTTGTTATACGAACGGAAGCGACTAGCAATTACTTACTTTGACATTTAAGTAATATGCCTGAACTCTGAACATTGATAACATTCTTTGACATCAAATGCTTGATATAAAAAATCATACACATCTAGGGATGAGGATCGAACCCACGACTTCTGGCATTCTAGACCAATGCTCTATCAACTGAGCTACCATAGATGTTACGGTAGTGCAATGGGGGTGGAGGATTACGATACGCACGGCCCCAAGATTTGATAACAGATCCTTACCGAACTCGACGAAATAAGATGAAAAATAAGAATAAAATTTTTTTCGACATCTCGCTTCGTTTTGAGATATCGATGTTTAAAGTTTCAATTTTTTTAACGTATTTTTATAAAATTTTCAAAAAGAAATTGAAAAATAAGAATGAATTTTTTGGATATATTTGAATGTATTCCTATTTTTCGTCTTATTTCATCGGATCTGTTAACAAATCTTGGCGCCGTACGAATCGTAATCTTGCCAACTAACGTCTATTTATATACATTGTTAGTATGGTTGCCTTTCGGTTATATTATACCAACGGAAGCGACTAGCGTTTACTTACTTTGACATTTAAGTAATATGTCTGAACATTGATAACATGAATTTTTCAAAGTGCGCTACTTGTTTTGCTGTGAAGTCAAGTGCAGTGTACACCGGGTATAAAAATAATCACACGCTATTTTCTGTATATGTAACGACTTATTTATCAAATTTTTAAATACTCAATATGCAAATACATTATCAACTAACACCCCCTTTTATTTAATACATAAAAGATTAGCATTTAAAAAAAAATTCATACAAAAATTAAATCTGCAGTCTGCATCGACATAAAAATAATAATAATCCCCTTCACTTCACAGCAAAGTCGAGTTTTATATATTCGAAATAGATCATGTTATTAATAACCTTGAATATTATGTTGCTAGTTATTAATAATTTATTACTAAATGAGATATTAAAAGTTTATAATAATTATATGAATATTAATGGTATATTTTTATCTATATTTTAGTTTTGAAAGAAAAAAATTATTATTATTATTTATGACTTTATGTTCAGTGAGATAATTATTGAAAAGTCAAATGTTGACGCCACCGCAAAGCTATTGTCATTTTATTGAAAGCTGTGGAAAAAAACAATGAACAAAAGATTGGAAAAGAAACAAAATACAAATATGTATTGCATATTAAAAAAAAAAGAAGTTTGGGTTTATTCGGATAAACACGGGGGGTTAATTCAAAAATGATAAAAATTCTTTAAAATCAATGAACTATTGTTGACATTAACAAAACAAAAATAAATAATAATATTGATTATTATTATTCATATTAATGCTGACTACAAAGTAATACTGTGAATGTTATGAAAAATCTGATTCATTCATCAGTATCATACGCGGTGTAACAGTAGCACCTTGGGCCGTTTCATTTGAATTATTCCAATAATTCTCCATAAGAGCAATGCACCTCGAACTTTAACATGAAATAATTAATTCAAGACTCCCGTAATATCCCCCCCCCCCCCATGAAATTTTTATAATTGATGTATATGCACTTCAACTACATGTAAATAAAAAATCAAGCCATAATCTTTTTGAAGCTTCAGTGCTCGTACATCCTTAAAGCTGGATTTTTCGCCACTATTTCCCGCTTCTATACTTCGAACACAAAACATGATAACTTTAACTCAAACACAAAATTAACCAAACACAATTTGACAACACTTTATTATTATACTAAAACTTAATTTTGGGACATACCTTAACCCCCAATCTTACATGAATCTTTTAATTAATTTTTTGTTAAATCCTAAATACATTCCTAAATACATAATAAATCAAAAACAGTATAAGAAAAAGTTCATTGAAGCGCATCAAAATTGATGTACGGTAAGCAATTTTAAAGATACCTCGCTTTTGCATCCAACGTTGCGAAACGTTCACGTTTTTTAAAAGTTATGTATGGTATGGGTGACTAATTTTCCAAGTTTAGTTCACTATAAATACTCACATTTTACAAGAATCGTAAGAATTTGTGTGCCAATGTATGAAATTAGTATTTTTCTAATTTAAGTACAATAAGCGCCAAAAGTTAATTTTATAATTGATTTGTGCCCTATTCGAAAAAAAATTTCGAATAAAAGTTGTTTCTATATTTATAATGAACAACTTTTATCCGAAGCATTTTTTCGAAAACCGAATCAATAAGGCACAAATCAATTATAAAATTTTAAGAACTAACATCAACTTTTGTCGCCTATTGTACACTCCCGTTTATGAAAATTGATCCACCAGTAGGTCACATTCTAGGCGTATATATTACTAAATATATGTATATTGTACTTAGAATATTTAAACTGGTTCAATTTTTATGAACGGTAGTGTACATATTTAAAATGTTGATTTAAAAAAATTCATTACCGCAAAACCATACGAAATTAAATTAAATGAATTTCATATTACTGTACAACATTTAAAAAAGAAAGAAAGGCGCAGTTCGCTATCGCTTTGCACCGTTGCTGACATGATTGCAATTGTTTGGCAATTAACTTTCTAGGATCGTTCGTCATATAATTCTGAGCATAATTACGAAACGAACATATCAATTTTTTGTAATTTTCAATTTAATACAGTTTTTATTTACATTCCGGCGCTCATTAGTGAGGCTTATTTAATGCCTCACTAATAGTGCTCCGAAAGTTCTTCACATTGACACCAGAATCAATGCCCTAGCTAAGCGTGTTTCCATTCTACACCGATATAAAAAACTAATTCGTAACCATTCACAAGCATGTGCCTACGATGACGTCACAGGCAAAACTAATACAGCAGCGACACAGATGCGTAAAGTTATGATTTCTAGAGGGCACAAGCTCAACCATTGTAAAAGCATTATTAGTGTCTTTAAAGTTATTAACGACTGAAATCTTGCAGTATTTCGTCACACAATGTTGGACTGACCACCAGTGTAACGAGCGAATAGACATTTTCACGTCAAAATAAAATTTTTGTCTATTGTGATTGTATAACTTTAATTGAAAGAAGTTTTGGAAAAAATTTGCTTACAGGTAAACGTTTATTTATATAATTGAACTGCGAGAGGAAATCTCAAACAATAAAATAGATATTTTCATAGAAAATAAGAGGTCATTGTTATTAGAATTGATTAACACAAAAAAACTGAACTACCTTGGAAAGCAAATCAATTGTAAAAAATGTTGATGCGTAGAAGACAATTAAAAAAAAAATTTTTAACAACAAAAGATTATAAATAATTCATTAAAATTATTGGACCGATTTTTATATACAAATTACAATGCAATCTTGCATTTTGTGTATAGTAAACTTCTGCAAAGAGAAAAATATTCGCATTTTTATGAGGAAATAATCACCTCGTAAAAATTACAAAAAAAAAAAAAGTGAAAATAATAACTGAGTTAATCGCTTAAATACCCGGTATATATTGAATTTATGAAAAATGTTTATACACAAAAGTTGTTTATTTTAAAAAAAGAACCATTTTTTGTCTTTAAATTTTTGTTTCCATCTCTTACGGTTTCAAATATGGACATTTTTGCCCAAACATCCGATTTTGTCCATTCACGATACGAAATTTTGGGCGGACGGATATTTTTGCGGAAATGAACTAATTAGGTCATTTTATAAACATCTATATCAAAATTTTTTTCTGCGATTAAAGTCGGGACTAAACTATATATATCCTGGTATGTATATATATACCGGGTATAAATATATGTGAGAATATACAAAGGAAAACTTGATACGGCAAGCAAAAGAAATCTTCACCTGTTATTTGTGGAATAAGAACCGAAAAAATTTATTTTGATTAATAACGAATTCAAATTTGAAAAATTTTTATTATACATATTGTCACAAAAGTAGCGTTTCTTTTTCAAAATTTATGTGCGACTTATTCAATCGGTTTTCGAAAAAATGCTTCCGATAAAAGTTGTTAGAAATATACTAACAACTTTTATTCAAAACATTTTTTCAAAAATCAAATAACATGACACAAATCAAATATAAAATTTTGAAAAAAGAACACTACTTTTGTGATCCACAGTATTAAGATTAAAAATTTGAATGTACTTCAAAATAACAAAGAAAAACCTGTTTAAAGTTGTGTTAAAGGATTAAAAAATATGGAAATGAAATATTTTCCTAATGATGCACAAAAGTTTTAAGTCTGAATAAAAACAGAAACTTTTAGTTATGGAAATTAAATTTTCTGTTACGATATCTTTATGAAAGAAGAAAAACTACATTACATTTGCGCAGCATCAATTTAGAATGTAAACATTTACACCGTGAACAAAATTTTTCTCTATTCGTCATTGAATGAAAAGACAAAAAAAAAACTACAATTAAAATTTTTCAAATCTAATTAAACAAAGCGCATTGTTTTCGCAAGTGAAAACCTTCATATAAATCCACACACAACAAAAAAACAGAATGCGGGAAATCAATTTCAACAAGCAGTATTTTTTTGTAAAGCATTTTTTTACATAACTGTACATAACACAAAAATAACATTTACACAAAAACAACAAAACAACGACCACTTTATATTAATCGTCGCAAAACATCTTTTTTTTTTTTTAATAAATAAAATTAATTTTCACCATTAATTAGAGAAACTCTTTGAGAATGAAATAAAGAAAATAATTACCGTTTGTGTGTGATGGATGTGTGGCAAATAAAATATAAAAAAAAAACTAAAACAAAAAAATAAAAAATAAAAACAGCACAACTGAAGAGAAATGTTTCACTTAACAATAGACCAAAAAAAAAAATTGTATTTAAGAAATTGTTTTTAAAAACTAATTAATAAATTTACGAACAATCAACACTTGTAATTAATAATTCATCTTTTTGTGTTTTTTTTTTGAAGAAAAAAAAAACAATTTTATTGTCCGAGTGAATTAATAATGTTTAAAAAAAAACAGTATTTAATCAATCCATGTATACTCTTAGCTGTTATTCAAGAAGGACTGTTTTGTGTTGAATTAGAGGTATTATGTTGTGGTTACGATCAGCTGGAGATGGCGATGTCGCGAACATGCACGAGCCAGTTATATGTTATACTCCCTCTTTACGTCTTCCATATGAATGATAATAATAATAATAATGAATTTTTCATTTCAGTACATTCAATTTTGTTATTCATATACATACAATAAATATATAAATACAGAGATAGACACGGTATATGCACGGTGTATACACAACAACTTCGCACACACCGGACCGGTACGGTGGGGTTATTTTATAAGTTAACATACTGTTAAATGTGTGTGTATGTCCCACTGACTGTGATCAAAAGTCATCATGATCGTATTCATATATGTTGTCATCGGAATGAGAATCTATCATCTGTTAGCTGTTAGTTTATTGTTATTTAACTTTACAAAAGAGCAAGGTGTTCTAAAACCTTTTTGTATAATACCGAATTTTACATAGCAGTTGGAATTAATTCGTAGCGTTTTACAAGAGATGGCCTAGGTAGTTTAGTGTGCCGTTGTTACTTATAACAATATATTCATCGTGAAACAGCTGTTATTAGGCGTAATTTTCATTATACCGGTTGTTTAGTTTACATCTTCGCATAGCAGATCTCCCACGAGTATGAGAGAGTACATATGTATACGTTAAGCAATGTGTATGAGAAGGAGGTCTTATAGGTTTGTTTTCTTACTTAAACTATTGTGTGTTGTAAGTGTTAAACTGTTGTATGTGTTATGCTTGGAGAGTGGGGTTTTTTTAAGTGAACAGATCAGTTGTTATAATTTGTTCTGTTGTTCAGCACACAACAGTTTAACTTTAAGTAAGAAAACAAACCTATAAGACCTCCTTCTTATACACATTGCTTAATGTATACATATGTACTCTCTCATGCTCGTGGGAGATCTGTTATGTGAAGATGTAAACTAAATAAACAACCGGTATACCTTTTTTATAAAATTAAATAACAATACTTTGTAATTTATCGAATATGCCGAAATGTGTGGCGAATAAAGTGTTTTTGCGGGAAATTTTACTTCATTACTTTAATATGAGCAAAAGAGATGCTGAAATTCATCGAATTTTACGGGTGATGAAAAATGGATCCATTACGACAATCCCAGCTGTCGTCGATTCTCAAACTTAACTTTCGAATGTGGTTGCTTATCGAGACTATAGTGTTCGTGAGGAGATCTTTTATTTTACGTAGCCTTTTCTTTTCTATGTTGACGCATGCTTTGATTTTAATCGGTGCCGTCTAAAATCGAGTATCACATGGAAATTCCGACTATTTAAGCGATTTCGATGGAAGATAAATAACTATTTTATTAATCTAAAAATTTTTACTAGATTGGTATACAGCCACTTACGTTGAAATTAGAGACGGTACTCAAAAAAATAAAGCTGAAAGTTGAAGAATCAATAAAAATCTGAATCAATCGCTAATTAATTGAACTGGTTGGAGTGGATGAACCCGTGAATCATTGAGGTTTCCACTTCATAAAAGTCAGATATATATACCAAAAAAAATTTCAGTATAATAATATTAATTGTATCTACCATTTAAGGTTATACGCGTAGTTCGAGTAAGATAGAGCGAACTAAAGAGAGATAAAAGGAATATACATATATTATAACAGAAAAGATAACTATGTATTACATATAAAGAGATGGTCGACTTTTTTTGTTGTTTATATCAAAATATGCTAAAACTACACGTCAGAAGACTTTGTTTTTAACATAATCAACAATATAACTATCTTTAGCAGATTATAGTTCAATTTCATGATAAATGTGCAATTAAACAGATATTACCAATTTACTACGTGTTAAACTCTAATTTTTTAAAACAAATTCCTAAGAAACTGGACGTCAAATATTTCTCAAAAAATTAATTTATGTGTATTTACTATTGATTAATAACATATAGAAAATTCACCTCGTTATCTTTACCTTGCCTTAATGCGCGTATAGCCTTAAAGTTGTTTTAGGATGAGAACTTTTGTTTAAGGATGTACGAGCACTATATGTCCATTTATAAAATTCTTCAAAACTTATATAGTACATTCATAAAAATTTACAATAATGTTTATTATTTTTTGTCAGAAGTTAAAATTAAAATTTAATTTAGGTCCGTCATAACGGGTCTAAAAAAAGATATTTAAGAAAAAAAACCTGAGATTTCCGGTAATTAAGCTACCGCCAACAGAAATGAAATTTACCCGAAATCTCAGTTGTTTTCTTAAATATCTTTTTTTTAGGCCCGTCATACCGGAATTTTATTTCTTAATTAATATTTCTATTTTCTATTGAGAAGTTTTTTTTTTTATTCGTCTTATTTTATTCCGAGTGAAAATTATCAAAATATGTGTGAAAATATGGGTTTCTCTATAAGAGCAATGCATTAAAACTCGAACTTTAACATTAAATAATTAATTCAAGACCCCTTAAACCCCCCTGAAACTTTTATAATTGATTTATATGCACTTCAACTACATGTAAACAAAAAATCAAGCCTTAATCTTTTGGAAGTTCTAGTGCTCATACATTCTTAAACATTTTTCAAAAACAGAATATATTCGACACAAATCGATTGCAAAATTTTTAAAAAAAGAACGCCACTCAAGTGGTTATGTGTACACTGGCCAAATGGTCTAATACTTTGCAAAATTTCCAAATTGCTATTAAAGTTAATATCTTTTGAAAAGTCTGACGCGAACTATACTATTAACTCAAAGTTGTTCATGCATATGTGGTTGATGGATTGTCAAATCCACTATTTTACAAAACCGCTAGTTATTTTACATAACAACTCCGTTATGTAAAACAACTGAACTGAACTTTTAGCGGTTTTACATAATTACTGAACTGTAACACGTAATATTGCTTAAACGTTTTGCATTTATCAATGCAGCGGGCCAACGATTAGACTTTATGTAAAACAGCGTGAAATGAAACGCCAGATTGTAGATTTTCATCACTGTAGTGAGAAGTCCCAATGTGTCCCTTAAAGTCGGCCTTGCGCACTACCGTGCTCTAGATTAATACTACTATTTATATTACCTAGCAGTCTATTGTTTAAGTCTTAAATTCATAGCTTAGAATTATTGTAAACCGGCTAATGGAATTCCCATTACTAAAGGTCCTTTTTCCTAACAAGTTCTATATATTTTAGACATAGTGTCAAAAGTTATTGAAATTAAATAAGGTAACTATTAAAACCGAGTACTACAATCCTCTACTTCATCGGTCACACCCCGAGTTGGTCGGGTTTGCGTGTTTTTTGGGCCCCGCACTAAAAGGTGTTCTATATATTTCAGATATAGTATCAAAAATATAACATGGTTAAAGTTGTTATATGTTAACCAAAACGCTCTTTGTGACTACAGATAAGCTATTCTGCATTACGCCTAAACGTGGGCAGCAGTTTTGTAAAACGTAGTACAATGACAATCCAGCTGAACGTCGTTCAGTTGTTTTAGATTACGGAGTTGTTATGTAAAACAACTAGCGGTTTTGTAAAACAGCTGATTCGACTTTCCATCTGCGACATATACATTAACATTGGTACCAGGGAAATATTGGTACATCAGAATTATGAATATACGGCACGCACGCATCCTCATGTCTGAGGACCTTGACAAATATGAAATTTATTAAAAAATTGTAATTAAAATAGGTTTGGACAATTTACATAAATTTAATGGTTTTTTATAAGCTTTTGCGTCGATCCATCCATTGTAGTAGTTCCACGAGAGTCAGATGATAGAGACGAGATGAATATTCGAATCCTGATTTTCGATAAATATTCGTGATACAGATGATAGTACTAACCACAAAACAGCAAATCATTTTGGATGGTAATGATTTAATTTTTTCTATAGTCTTTATTGTTTCAATTAAAATACAAAAAAATTCGTTACGCAAGAGCTGCGTCAACTTAGCGAATTTTAGTGTGATCAAAATGAAATATAATACTTGAAAGATATTAGTATTTGCAAGGTCAATTTAATTACTAAATGGCATAGGTCAAGGGGAAAGGGAAATTTGTGAGACACGCACCAAATTAGCAACAAGCAACATATCTCTGATTCCATATCCCAGAGATAGTTACGATTAGGTAATTCATACTGATGATGACTACATTGTAGTCGAAATACGTATTTATAAAATACAAATAAATGTTCTAGGAATTGGGGCAAAATTTGAAATGTAATTACAAGAATATCAATTTACTTTCAAATTTATTGATCGATTGGGTGATTAAATGATTGATTTGTCACGAAATTGAACATAAACATTTTTGTTTTCAATATTGATTACAAAAGCAATAAATAAATAAATAACTTGCCTTCAGCTGCAGACAATATGAAATATTGCGTTGTTAAATTCATCGTTTTTACTTGTAAACTAGTTTTTCTGATGAATTTTATGAAATTGAAATATGATATTATTTAATTTTAGTACTAGCTCAGTATACTGTTTTTTAGCGAATTTTCTGAAAGGACATGCAGCTATTGTTTTTGTACCGACGATGGAATTTCCTAAAAATTTCTTCAAATGTCATCGATCCTACTTACTAGATGTAAAGTTTCTATTAAAAAAACATTTTTAAAAACAAGCATTTTATAATAAAACTAATTTCCTACTGTGCATTTTTTTATAACAGATTTTCAGTTTTTTTTACATGCATTTTGTTTTTTTTTTGTAAAAATTTTTTTTTTGGGGTCGGTTTTTTTTTGTAAAAATTTAAAAAAAAAAAATCCTTTCAAAAAAAAAAAAAATTTTGCAGAAATCGGTTATCACATATAAAATGAGGATTTTCCTCGATTTCCCGAGGATTCCCTCATCAGAATGCGATTTGGTGCCAATGGGACCAATGGAAAACCAAACCCTTTAAAACAAAAAAAAAATTCAAAATCGGTTCATAAATGACGGAGTTCTGAGGTAACACACCAAAAAAAAAAATAAAAATACAGACGAATTGAGAACCATCCTCCTTTTTGAAGTCGGGTTAAAAAGAAGATTTTTTGTTAACAAATTTTTTTTTCTACCTCTTACGCTTTCAAAGATGTAAATTTTCCCCTCTGGCGGGGGGAAACACGTTTCGATTATGCCCATTAACGAAGTTGACCTTACTTTTTTGCTCTAAAACACACACAAAAATTTCAGCTCGTTATCTATTTTCATTCGTGAGTTATCGTCTCCACAGACAGACGGACATGCGGAAATGGCCGAATTAAGCCATTTTATGAACACCCATTCCAAGCATTTATGTCAAGAATTAATATTTCAAAGCGTTACAAAGTCGGGACTAAACTTAATATACCTTGTATATTTACATATACTGGGTATAAAAACATTATTTGACTTAAAAAAAGTAGATTCTCTCATATATACATATCCTTCACAGTAAATTCGTTAGTATACACAATACATTCAATACAGTAATTTTTCATATGTCAGTTGCCAGTCTATCTGGTTTTTTTTTTTTTAATTTTCTCAATTCTGAGTATAATTATTTTTCTTATTTGTTTTTGTAACAAAATAATATAAACAATTTACTTCAAACTGTTGGGGTTTTCCATATTCCATAACCAATAAATTCTTGTGAAAAATACTATATTATTGTATGGTGGACGCAGCTAGCCGATTTTGAGTATCACAAAAACTGGTGAGTATATTTTTAAGTATACAAAATCGTATATTTGAAATTATAAAACTATTCAATTGATTTCCACAAATGATGGTATTTTTATCTAAAAAAATTCCTGGAACATATTTTAAATAGTTTTTTCGTAATTTAATTTTTGTGCCGGAATTACTGCTGCCAATGATTAAAATTCCAAATTTTTAGTAAGAGTAACCGACTTTTATAAAGAGTACCTTTTTTTTGTAGTAAACAACATACTTCATCTAAATTTCGTGCCTAAACTCATTTGTTTGCATGAGCGTAGAAATTGAGGGGGACTGAATTATCAAAATCCTCACGTTCTACGCCCACGAATTGATATGCCCAAAATTTTCTTTTTGGGTTGTTTTGTATGATAAAACAGCATCACCATACTAAATTTTATCAAAACCGCGCAATCCGTTCTAATTTTATTTAAAAAAAAAACGATTTAAAAACTGCAACTTCAAGAGCGTACAGCGCCCAAACGGCTCAACTTTTACTGGGGCAAATTTAGCTCAATCGTCTTGTTTTAAAGATATTCAAGCATGAAACCACTGTTGGACAGATTTTGCTCATTTTTTTTTTCACAGGCTAAAAATAACGTTTTCTAATAAATCCCAAAGTTTCAGAATTTTTGACCGTTTAGAACGCAAGATAATTAATTAATATCAAGGTGATCATTCTCTCTCACTAGAAACATGTAAAACTTCATGCCAGGCCAAGTATTATTTAAACATTAGATTATCAAATGATAATTAGTGAGAACTCTTTTTTTTTTTTAAATAAAATTTCAAATTCGCCCCCTTTACCTAGATCAGTTTTTTGTATTATAAATACGTATTTCGACTACAATGTAGTCATCATCAGTATAAATTAGTTAGTCGTAATTTACTCTTTGGCAATTAGAAATAGATAGAAAGTCGAGATCAATAGACAAAAATAAAAATAAATAGAAAATTAACTAAATTAAAATATATTAGATTTAAAATATAATAAATTTTAAATTATGTTGAAATTACTCTTGTTAAAATTTTTTCCTTCACATTTATTCCTGTTAACTTTACTCTTATTAAGATTACTCTTATATTGTCTCAGGATATGTTACTTGTTGCTAATTTGGTGACCATTTCACCTCGGTATACCTTAAGCCATAGTATATGTAAAATTTCAAATTCGCCCCTTTACCTAGATCAGTTTTTTGTATTATAAATACGTATTTCGACTACAATGTAGTCATCATCAGTATAAATTAGCTAATATAATTTAAAATTTATTATATTTTAAATCCAGTATATTTTAATCTAGTTAATTTTCTATTTATTTTTATTTTTGTCTGTTGATCTCGACTTTATATCTATCTCTAATTGTCAAAGAGTAAAGTACGACTAGCTAATTTATACTGATGATGACTACATTGTAGTCGAAATACGTATTTATAATACAAAAAACTAATCTAGGTAAAGGAGGCAAATTTGAAATTTTATTTCAAAAACCTAGAGTTCTCACTAATTATCATTCGATAATATAATGTTCATAGTGTATGTGGTAAAGTGTTGTAAGGTCACCTTGTATATAAGGCATAAGCTTGTTATATTATTATAGATTAAAATATTGTAATTTTATAACAAATAGAAGAATTAAGTAAAAAAAAAATTTTTAAACTGCTTTGACTCATAGTTTCGGTCGAATTACTTTCAAGAGTCGATACGTAAATAAGAAAAAATGGCCGTACCGATTTTTGTATACTCAAAACCGCATAGGGTCTCGTCTACTATTAAAAATAAATAAATTAATATCGTATTAAAATAACAAAATAATAAAATACAAAATTATCATATGTTTGAATACAAAATTATCATATGTTTGTTTTATTAATATTTAAAAAATAATAATTTGCATATTAATTATTATGACAAATTTTTATCTAAAATTTGTTTTGTGTTATAAATTAAACAAAACAGAGTTGATTTTAGGAAATCTTAAAATGAATAAATATTATTTGTAAGTGATTCTGTGTCATCTCTCAACTTTGATCTTGGAGTGGAGACCTGTCTGCTGATTGAATTTTATCAGATGAATAAGTTGTCAAGTAAATATGAAATAGAAGTTTTTAAGTAAGAGGTTCCGTATTATAAATTATTGTGATATCTTAATGTAAACTTTCTGGAAAAAAAAGGGAATTTTTTCTGCTGGGGCAGGAGAAGTGTTTCTTTTTTAGCGAATTTCCTGAAAGGAAATAGAGCTATTGGTCTCGTACCGACTTCAAAATTTTGCAAAAATATCTACAAATGTCCATCGACCCTACCTAGTAGATGTCGAAGAACACCATCCGTATAATAAATATATATATATATATATATATATATATATATATATATATATATATATATATATATATATATATATATATATCTATGGACATAAATATATATATATATATATATATATATATCTGTAATCGCTCTATCGGTCACAATTTTAATCTAATTGGAATGAAATTTGGTATTTGAGGCGCTTTTGGTATTCAAAAGGTCAAGTTCGTTAATGGGTAAAATCGGAAAAGGGGAAAGGGGGGTTTACAGGGAGAGGGAAACACATAATTTGACATATCGCCCTTAATATTCGAAAAATCGAAAAATTTATAAGAAATAAAGTTGTTGGTATTAAGTTTTACTGTAATTTTGTTTCTTATCATTTTTTCTGTAACACTAATATTTACAGAAATATTGACGGCTTAAGATTGAAAATTAAATTCCTTAATATCTCTTTACACATTAGAGTTTGAGCAAAAATGATAAGGTGATGAATTGTAGCAAACATGATTTTCTACAACTTTATTCCTTACACATTTTTCGATTGTTCTAATATTAAGAGAGATATTTCATATTTTGTGTTTTCTTCTCTCTTTATGTCCCCCTTTCCCTTTGACGTATGTCATTTAGTAATAAAATTGGCCTTGCAAATACTAAAATAATATACATTTCATTTTGACCAGACTAAAATTGTGACCGCTAGAAAGTGATTTATGAAAGTGATTTCTAAGGAAATTCGCTAAGTTGAAGCAGCTCCTGCGTAACGATTTTTTTTTCTTTTAAAACAATATTGAACAGTGTTTTTCAGCGTGATCAAAACCTTATTTTGTTTCATAATTTACGTCACATTATAAACAATATTACATTATTTTATGAATATTACATCTTTTTACGAATATTACATTTTTATATAAATATTACATTATTTTATAAACAATCTTTTTTTAAATATTTTTTTTTATTATTGCTTGATTGCAAAAATGAGAAATCTTGTGGAAAATAAACCATTTTGAAAGTAAACCGTATTTTTGTGGAGAAAAAATCACAGTTAATTTAACACCGTCATTGTCTCCGGTTTTGCTACTGTGTGTGAAAATATCCTTGCGGCCGATGCAGACACAGATTTTTATTGATGTGTGTAAAACTGTAGTACAGCTTAAGTTATTTTCCAAAACATACTCCTTCTTAAAACCTTTCACTGTAGTTTGTGATCTGAACGAAAGAAGAAACATCGTATCTCAAGAAAGGAATCGTTTGGCTTGCTTCTGGGAGAATCTACGTAGGGGTTACATGAACCAGAACGTATACATTCTCTCGGATAGTCAAGCTGCTCTAGAAGCCTTGCCTGACACTGCAATCGCCCCAGGGGTAGTCTAGAGAACCACTACTGGAGCTAACAAAACGGAACAATGTTAAATTGATCTGGATACAGTGGTTTTGAGAGAAATGAAAAAGCAGATATCAGAACAAAGAAGGGTGTCGGAAAACCTTCCATAGGTCCAGAACCTCTTTAAGGAATTCCAAAGACAGCACGTAAACAAGTAACCAACGAGTGGATAGATTTTTAAGTTTAAGTGTAAGATAATCAAGTGAAGAACGAGGAAAAATTTTCATCCTACAAATTCAATCGAATGGACTCCGAGTCTCCCATCCTCAATGTTCAACGGCTTCCAGAAAATTTCGATACCGTTTTCCAAAGTTTTATAATTAAAAAATTTGGACGTCTTGTCAAAACGAAGCTACTTACAAAGTACCAGCTTAATGCTCATCATCCTGAAACAACTCTTTCATCTTCCGGACTATATATCTATCTATCTAAGCTATTTCTACAGTACGTTTTCATAATGTTATAAAACCTATTTTGACAAAATGGAAACGCGACTTCATAAATCAAATATTCTATAGCAAAAAATGCACTAAAAAGTAAAAAAATAATTGCATATTCTTGTGCCAATTTAAGTTCACCTAAGCAAAAATTTTTAAATCTATATGTACAATTATTGTTATTTTTGGAGTCGGTGTCAGCATAGTGAAATTCACATAACTTTTGGACACCGCCTCCAAAAATAACAATAATTGTACATATATATTTAAAATTTTTTGTTTAGGTAACTAAAATTGGCACAAGAATATGCAATTATTTTTTTACTTTTTAGTGCATTATTTGTTATAGAATATTTGATTTTTGAAGTCGGGTTTCCATTTTGTCAAAATAGGTTTTACTTCTCGCTTTTTAGTGACATTGAAGTTCTATAACTGATTTTATTTGTCTAAATATGGGTAGACCTACTAAACGACCTACTAATTTTTAGTGCATTTTTTTTTTTTTTGTTTTATAATTTTTAGTGCATTTTTTCATAACAGATTTTCAGTTTTTTTACATACATTTTGTTTTTTTTTTGTAAAAATTTTTTTTTCGGGGGCGGTTTTTTTTTTTTGTAAAAAATGTTTTTGAAGTTGGTTTTTAAAACAATTTTCTTATTTCCCATTATGAATGAGTTTACCCTTTCAAAAAAAAAAAAAATTTCTCAGAAATCGGTTATCACATATAAAATGAGGATTTTCCTCGATTTCCCGGGGATCCCCTCATCAGAATGCGATTTGAAACCCTTTAAAACAAATTCAAAATCGGTTCATAAATGACGGAGTTCTGAGGTAACACACATTAATAAAAAAAAAAAAAATACAGACGAATTGAGAACCATCCTCCTTTTTGAAGTCGGGTTAATAATGTTCTTCACTTCAGTACAACACTTTTAAACCTTGGTCAAGAACTTAAAGAACCCAAATTATCAAATCATAATGAAACAATAAATTAAATTTGTTTCATAACAGGCTATAACATCAAAAATTTATTTATAATTTGACTTTTATATTTTGCTTTAGTGATCGAATAACCTTAATACGAACAAACAAACAAATTAGTAAATGTAATTAAATAAAGAATATCGGCATTGATTTTTTGAAATAAATCATAAGGTTTTTTTTTTTTTTTTGCTTTTAAATATAATGAAAAATTACATGTCATTTTTTTCCACATTCGTATAATTTTAACAATAAAGATCAGTGTAATTATTTATTTTTATCTTTTTGTAAATTGACTTTGAAATGATAATTATAAAAAATTGAAATCAATTTTTTTTAATACAAGAAAAAAAATTAAGGGAATTTCCAAACTACTAAATTATAGGTTAAAATTTAAAGAAAAAAAAAAGAAGTTATATTACATAAGTTTCACCTTCTAATATTACATACGAGTAAGTTAAGTTATACAACCAATTTGAGGAGTGTCTTGAACACTTTTGCTTTAAATGTATTACGTCATTAACAAATTCAATTTTTTTTGCACACATAATATACGTGAATCAGGAATATTTATGGGTACATATATTCATGAACCAGGAATATAGACGTTAGTTTACAAAAACAATTTTAAAAAATTCGTTACGCAGGAGCTGCTTCATCTTAGCGAATTTCCTTGGAACACATAAATCACTCTCTAGCCGGCATAATTTTAGTGTAATCAAAATGAAATATCATATCTGATATCAGTTTTATTACTAAATGGCATAGCTCAAGGGGAAAGAGGGCATAGAGAAAGAAGAAAAAAAAATATGTGTCTTAATATTAAAACAATCGAAAAATGTATGAAAAGTAAAGTTGTAGAAAATCAAGTTTGCTACAATTTATTACTTGATCATTTTTTCCAAACTCTAACGTGTACAGAGATATTTAGAATTTATTTCTGTAAATATTAGTGTAACAGAAAAAATGATAAGAAACAAAATTTTAGAAAAACTAAGTACCTATAACTTTACTTCTTATAATTTTTTCGATTTTTCAAATATTAAGGGAGCTATGCCAAATTTTGTAAAATTTTGTAAAAAATAAATAATACAACGACCACTTCCACTATCAAGTAGAGAGTGGAAGACCATATGCATTGCACTACCATAACACCTAAGGTAGCTCAGTTGGTACAGCATTGGTCTAGAATGCCAGAGGTTCAATCCTCATCTCTAGATGTGTACGATTTTTCAAATCAAGCATATTGATATCAAATAATTTATATTGCAGGTTAATATTGGTAGTAATTACAGGAAATCCGGTTTAACAGAAAAAGTCAGGCAAATTAGACACAGAATAACAAAGAAGTGAACAGAGTTTTGCAACCTGTGGAGCAGCGAAATGGGATTGCTCCCAGTTTAAACCAGTAAGCCTCCTGACAGGGATAGTGGTGGCGGCCAGTACTGGTTGCTAGAAGTGGCAACCAGTGAAATGGCCAGACAGTACAGTATAGGCTTCCTTTACTTAGCAGCCAGCCAGTAGCTAGGTTTTTGTGGTGTTGCCACTTCTTCATATGTAAACTAAATACGATCACAAAAATCACTAAAATATATTAATCACAACAGTAGTTCTTCTCTCTACAGCGGCTCTACTGGCAGCCAGTAACATTTAAGACACGTCCAGTAATGGCTGGCGCTGTTACTGGTCCTCTGGCGTCCACTAAAACTAGTATAGTTTGAGGACCGTCAGTTGCCAGTAGCTGAAAGTTGAAGTGGTAGTCCCTGTGTACACTAGGACAGTAGACGGATAATTACTAGTGGCCAGTAATGGTTTTTACTACTGGCCGCCACTACGGTCTCCGTCTGCAGGTAGCTTTAATTGGCGATCGTCCAAGTAAAAGCAAGATACAAAGAAGTTAGGGTTCGGAATATAAATGTCAAATGTTTGGAAGGGTTAAAAACCTGTGGATACAAAATCTCCAAATATTTGTGAACCGATGTATTTGAAACGTTTTAAGTATTTTAGTATGTTGTCTCAAATGAAGAAATGTCGAGAGGTACTAGCCAAGGACTAATTGGGATAACGATCAAATGTAAAAAAATGGCAGGGGCTTGGACAAACTCTTCGAAGACTCTCGGACCATATTGTATCACAGAGTTTGGACTGCAATACACAGTGATCAAGAAGAAGGTCCAGAGAAACTTGGAGAAGATTTGCTGAAGAGAGGTTAGACGGCAACGAAATAGTTGGTGAGAAGTCAAGGTCTTGTCTGATAATTGGGAGGACTAACGAAGATTCTCTACAACCCTATGCTCGACTCTAGACATCAGGATTAAATTGAATCCAATTTAAATTAAAGGATAAAATTTAAAGAAATGAAGTTATTATATAAGTTTTGCCTTCTAATCTACATATGTTGTTATAAAATACAATCAATTTGAGGAGTGTCTTCAAAAATATAACTCTAGGTTTTTTGAAATTACATTTCAAATTTTGCCCCAATTCCTAGAATATTTGTTTGTATTTATAAATACGTATTTCGACTACAATGTAGTCATCATCAGTATGAATTAGCTAATTGTAACTATCTCTGGGATATCGGATATTTGGATATTTGGGATATTTGGATTCGATATGGATTCAGAGATATCTTGTTGCTAATTTGGTGTGTGTCTCACAATGATATTAAAAAGTTCTGTCTTTTTATATGCTTGACTGAGGGTATGATCTGAACTGAGGATTATTTGAATTGACTGACTAAAGAATTAGGCGTGTGTGAAGAATCCCACCTATTTATTGACGGTATCCTTTTGTGACTATGCGGCGTTGTTTTTGTCACTAAAGTGAGGGTATCGAAGCTAACCTTGATATTCAAGTATTAGATTTTTTTTGAAAATGGTTTAATTTTATTAAATCAGTATTTGGAATTGTGCCATTGTCTAAATTCATTATTTGTTTTCTCAGTTTGTATATATAGATACTTTCGTATGCATCTAATTCTGTGGGGTTTTGTACCGATTTCAGTAGTTTTAAATTCGATTTGTCAATTTTGTGGTTGTTCTCAGTAACGTGCGCAGCTATATACGATTTTTCGGTTCTCCCAAATTTCACATGAGCCAGATGTTCTTTGATTCGAGTTCCGATTTGGCGACGACTTTGACCAACATAAATTTTCGAACAGTTTTGACAACTGACACCATATATAACGTGGAGCATTTTAAATTGGTTCATTTTTATTGAGTTTAAATATACAGTATTCAAATTTGAATATTTAGATTGAAACTATATGATGATTCATACTAAAAAAACTTCTTCGAGGAGTGGTCGTTAGTGGCCGGACACCATTAATTGAGTATTGTTTTCTTTAAATATATTTATATATATTTAAAAAATAAACAAAAAATATTTATATATATTTTTAGGTGTTTGTTTAATGAATTTTGTGGATCTTATTGTATTTACAGGGTGTCACCCACCACCAATAAAGATAAAGCACAAATAAATTATAAAATTTTGAAAAATGATCGCTACTTTGGTGATTATGTGTACTATGGACCACAAAAATAGCACTCATTTTTCAAAATTTTATAATCGATTTGTGCATTATTCATTCGGTTTTTGGAAAAATGCTTCGGATAGAAGTTGATCATTGTAAACACACTAACAACTTTGATTCGAAACATTTTCTCATAAACCGAATACACACGGCACAAATCAACTATAAAATTTAGAAAAATGAGCGCTACTTTTGTGGCCGATAGTACATATATATAGATAATGATATTTGTACACAAATGTATATTACGTATGGACCAGGGATGTTGCAGTTATTCGTATCTGCATCCGCAATCGTGGAACTTTCGCATTATTAATTATAGCATCCGCAACCGCATTGCTGGTGTTTTTTTATTTATTTCAACAATTTATATTATTGTTTGAGTGTAAAATATGTAATAAAACATACTTTCGCAAAGGCCGTACAACCAAGTCTTTAAGGAATCATCTAAAATCGATGCACCTGGAGCAGTTTAGCCTGAATAGCGCAAGATTAATCTATGAACTTCTGCGAAACAAGACAGAACCTGAGCGACATTGCTCTTGATTAAATATAATGCATCAAATTTTAAATTTTTATACTAAAAAATTATCCGTGTACCAAAATTAAGTATCTCTTTAAAAAAAACTTGACATATAAATCCTTATCCGCGGATGTGATCTTTAAAATACCCGCAGCCACATCCGCGTATGACAAAAATTTCGCATCCACAACATCCCTGGTATGGACCAACAGCCAATTAAAACCTGAGCCATTTTTTCCTCGTCCTCTTTTTCCGAAGGCTTCCTACAAACTCGCTTACCTTCCGTACCTAAATTTCTACGTCTATGATACAAACACAATATTATTTTTGTCATGATTTACGTGTATCATTTTTGGTGAGGGGCAGCCTGTATATCATCATTATACATGAAAAGATAGATGACTATAAATGATAATTAAATAGTTAATTTTCAGCTATAGTGGGAACAAGTTTAATATATAATAATACAAAATTTATTCAATCGTGTTTTGTGTTTGTTTGTAAAGGTGATTCAACTTTTGTATATCAACTGCGCGCCGCGCAGTAGACATTATTATGATTATTGCATACATCATTTATATAAGAACTGACTTTTAAAACATTTTCAAATTTATTTATTAACCCGACTTCAAAAAGGAGGATGGTTCTCAATTCGTCTGTATTTTTTTTTTTTTTTAATGTTTGTCACCTCAGTCAACTCCGTCATTTATGAACCGATTTTGAATTTTTGTTTTAAAGGGTTAAATTATTTGAATGAAAATTTGTATTCAAAATTAAGTTTAAATAAAAATGGTCTGTAATTGATTTCAGGTAGGTCCCATTGTCACCAAATCGCATTCTGGTGAGGGGATCCTCTGGAAATCAAGGAAAATCCTCATTTTATATGTGATAACCGATTTTTGCGAATTTATTTATTTTTTTTTGAAAGGGTATACTCATTCATAATGGGAAAATAAGAAAATTTTTTTTTTAAATCGACTTCAAAAAAATTTTTTACAAAAAAAAAACAAAATGCATGTAAAAAAAACTGTAAATCTGTTAAAAATATGGACTAAAAATTAAAAAAAAAAAAACGGATAAAAAAAATGTGTTATAAAAAAATGCACTAAAAATTAGTTGGTCGTAGGTCTACACATATTTAGACAAATAAAATCAGTTTTAGAACTTCAAAGTCACTAAAAAGTGAGAAATAAAACCTATTTTCCCGACTTCATAAATCAAATATTCTATAACAAAAAATGCACTAAAACGTAAAAAAATAATTGCATATTCTTGTGCCAATTTTAGTCCACCTAAGCAAAAAACTTTAAATATATATGTAAAATTATTGTTATTTTTGGAGGCGGTGTCCAAAAGTTATGTGAATTTCTCTATGTTGACACCGCCTCCAAAAATAACAATAATTTTACATATATATTTAAAAATTTTTGCTTAGGTGAACTAAAATTGGCACAAGAGTATGCAATTATTTTTTTACTTTTTAGTGCATTTTTTGTTTTAGAATATTTGATTTTTGAAGTCGGGTTTCCATTTTGTCGAAATATGGTTTTATTTTTAAATGTTTGTATAACACGATCAATTCAACAGATTCTTATACTATCATAAAAGTTTATGATACTGACTGATAATATTCAGTTTTGCAATTTGAGATGCTGACCTAATTTTTGCTAACACTAATTCGCATAGTTTTAAAAATACGACAATTGTTGTATAATAACTTGCACCAATTTGTAGTATGCTTTCTTTAATTCATTAATAAAATGATTTAAAATATAATCTGAATTACATTATACGGTAATGTAAAATAAACGAATAATTATAGTTTAAGGATGTTTGGAAGGTCTATCGAAAATGCTACGAAACGAACGATTTTAGTGAAGAGTTCCTCATTTAATGCTAAAGTTACTGTCAAAACGATTTACTAAGTCGTTTAAAATTTATTCCAATTTAAAAAAACTGTAATTTTACTTCTGTTTTTATGGAGATTTATTTAATAGATTTAATTCATTTCAATTACCATTAAAAAAAGCTACGACGAAAATTTGCAAATTATATAACTTGAAACTTTATAGAAACAATTTTGCACAATTATTAACATTCACTAAACGGTTGTTGAGAAAAAAATTATAAATTTAAAAAAAAAACACATGCCTTTGTTATACGTATATGATATAGAAAGATAAAAATATGTTTTTGTTGATTTAAATTAAAGGTACATTCACAACAACATTGGGTGCTATTTGGTGCTACAATGATGCAAAAAGTTGAGTGAAAATCGATTTTGCCAAATATCTTGAAAACTATGAGATTTATCGCCAACATTGCCATTACCAGAACTAAAATTATTTGAATGAAAATTTGTATTCAAAATTAAGTTTAAATAAAAATGGTCTGTAATTCGAAAATAAAACCGGTGACAAATTGAAGAAAAGGGAGGGTTCATGTTTATAATATAATAAGTGAAAATAATAACTGAGTTAATTGCTGAAATACGCGGTACATACTGAGTTTATGAAAAAAGTTTCAAAATAAAGTTGTTTATTTATTAAAAAAGGGAACGTTTTTTGTCTTTTAATTTTTTTCTATCTTACGATTTCAAATATGCACATTTATTTACACATTATAGAGGAAAGTACGATCCGATTTGATTTCGATCCATTCACGAACTTGAACTTACTTTTTAGCTCTAGAGCACAAATACAAAATTTCAGCTCACTTCCTCTTTCCGTTTTTGAGTTATCGTTTCCACGGACAGACGGACTTGTGAAAATGAACTAATTGCAAAGTCTAGTTACAAAGTCGGAATTAAATTTATAATACTCTTGTATATATTACATACCGTGTGTTTTGGACAGCTTTTCCTATAGTGAATCAATGTTAAATATTATTTGTTACTGCCTGGCCGTCTGGTACTGTATGAAGTCAGTCAGTACACATGGGATGAGAGTACACTTTAGTGCATCACAAATCCCCACTCTTAAATGACAAACAAACAACCATACGCATACAGTATAGCTGTGAGATAACTGATTGACTTTATTTATATGTGTACTGACTGACTTCATACAGTACCAGACGGCCAGGCAGTAATAAATAATATTTAACATTGATTCACTCTAGGAAAAGCTGTCTAACACAGCAGTCTGTATACCGGGTATAATAATGTCAACAGACTAATTAAAATGTATAAATTCTCTTGATCATAAAAAGTGAGCTTTATAAAAATATCAACATTAAAGTGTGTCTAGAATAGATGAAAGGAATTTTATTTTGATTATGTTTTTTTAAATTAAAATATTGTTCAAAAAACCACAAAAAAATTTATTTTTTTAAATATTTCTTTCTCATAGTCAACAAAAATGTTTTTTTTAATTCGTACGTGCTAAGATTACATAAATTAAAGAAAAAATATTTATTTCAAAATTTTGATAAAATATTTGTCTACTGATATTATGTTTGTTATTAGCGAATTTCCGGAAAGGGAATAGAACTATTCGTCTCGTACCAAAGTCAAAATTTCGCAAAAATTTCCTCAAATTTCCATCGATCCTACCTAGTAGATGTCGAAAATCACCGTCTATAAAATCTGAAAAACCGTCTATAAAGTCTGATGACTACATTGTATTTGAAATACGTATTTATAAAATACAAACAAATGTTCTAGGAATAGGGGCAAAATTTGAAATATAATTTCAAAAAAACCTAAAGTTCTCTTTGATTATTTTAATAATCTTTATTTTAATAAGATGTTCTTAGTTTTGTATTCCCTCTCCCATCTCATCCCTCTTAACTCTGGGCCGAGCGGACTAAAAATACAACGTCAAGAGCGCGTACAGGCACATATACTTATTTATATATATATATATATATATATATATATATATATATATATATATATATATATATATATATATATATATATATATAGGTCCAGAGTTAAGAGGGATGAGATGGGAGAGGGAATACAAAACCAAGAACATCTTATTAAAATAAAGATTATTAAAATAATCAAAGAGAACTCTAGGTTTTTTTGAAATTATATTTCAAATTTTGCCCCTATTCCTAGAACATTTGTTTGTATTTTATAAATACGTATTTCAAATACAATGTAGTCATCAGACTTTATAGACGGATTTGTTTGTATTTTATAAATACGTATTTCAAATACAATGTAGTCATCAGTATGAATTAGCTAATTGTAACTATCTCTGGGATATGGATTCAGAGATATGTTGCTTGTTGCTAATTTGGTGCCTGTGTCACAATGATATTAAGAAATTCTGTCCTTTTATACGATTTGGCTGAGGGTATAATCTGACTTGAGGATTATTTAAGTTGCCTGACTACTGGATTAGGTGTGTGGAAAGCCCCACCTATTTAATGGCGGTATTCTTTGGTGACTATGCGGCGTTTGTTTTGTCACTAAAGTGAGTGTACCTACGTTAACCTTGACATTCTGGTATTGGATTTTTTTTTTTGAAAATGGTTTAATTTTATTAAATCAGAATTTGGAATTGGGCCATTGTCTAAATTCATTATCTGTTTTCTCAATTTGTATATGTAGGTGCTTTCGTATTAATTCTGTGGGGTTTTGTACCGATTTAAGTAGTTTTAGATTCGATTTATCAATTTTATGGTTGTTCTCAATAACGTGCGCCTATACACGATTTTTTTTTTTTTTTTACATCTTAATTTAAATATTGTTATGAAAAAATTAGCTCATTTTCCAGGAATCGAGCCTCGACCTCTGTATTTCTAGCCCAGTGTGCTAACCGTTACACCACGAATGACTCGTGGGTAAACGTATTAATTTTTTCATATCATTGATAGTATTACTTTGTAATCAACATTAACTTGTTATTCTTACATATTACTTGAGTCAAATTAGCATTTTTCAGGCAGATTGCTTGGAATCGCAATTTTTGTTTTTAATCGATTCATTTTGACGTCTTGAATATGGCTCTAAGTTTTTACGTTCCGACTCGTGACGGAACAGGGTCAAAATTGAATTTGTTTATAAAAAAAAAAGGATTTTTTCTTAATATCTTTTTTTAAAATTAAAATTTAAAAAATGACATAGAATATTATACAATTCTATATAAAAAAAAGATAACAAATGAGCCCATGAACAATAAAATAGGTTTATTAGAATTCGAGAAAAAAATTCCCAAAGTTCGAAAAACGCAAAAATTTTAAATTAAAATAAAAAATCTAAAAATTACTTCATTTGTTTTTAAACAATAACAAAGTATGCCTTTTATATGTTAAAAATAATGTGACCAATTTAAGCCCTTAAAAAAATTAGGTCCCCGACAATTAATAAAATACCATGTCACAGATTTTTATAAATAAAAACGGTGCATTTTATCCTAGATGAATAAATTTTTTTCGAATAATTGGATTATTGAAATTCTATTGAAGTTGATTTGGGTCGAATCCATTCGATTTTCGAAAAAAATTTTAGAACAAAAATTAGGATGTTGAATGAAAATTTTTTTTCACTTCAATTGAAGCATGTTTACTTTACAAATATCAAGGTAAAATTATTTTCTAAATAACTTTAAAAATAAGCGAGATATGAATGATTGAAATTCCCGATTAGACAAAGAGGGTGATAGCCCTCTTAATAGACATTGTGACGTCATAATGTACTATCACCATTTAAAATACACGTAAAACTCCGTTTTGCAAGAAAGAGACAGATAATAATCTTTAAAAGCTTATAGATTCCTTGTTATTTGTCGGCTTTCAATTTAGTTTTTAAATATTATTACAGTATTAACAATATTTCCATATTCTGAAAATAAATATGAAATATTTGGTATCATTCAACTACCCAATTGTTGATAGTTTTATGACCAACAACTTTTATTCAAGTTGCTTTTTCGAAAATCAAATGTGTTTGCCAAATCGACTGCAAAAATTGAAAAACATACTGGTATGGTACTTTTTCCAAATGGGTCCATATTTTAGGCTAAAAAAAGCTGGACAATAGAGAAAGCCACAGGCTGTCTCTAGTTTAAATTTATTTTATTTTCATTCATAAAATATGTGTCGATACAAAAAACAATTGATTGAGCCGCCTAGGAGATTTGAACCCCCCTGGGGTTGAGAAATAATACCTTAAAAACATCACAAAAGACAAAACTTTTGAATTTATTTAACATTTTACAATGGAAATATTTCATTCTGAAATCAAAGTATGTTATAATTAAATATACAAAAACTATTCAACGATGTTAACCTATGACATGGCTTTAGAAAACCGCGCCTTTATTGTTATGTTGCTATTACGACAAATGTTAAATTGTCCACTCAACTTTCACTAGAGAGTGGTAAAAATGTTTTAAATTCATTTATATCTAATGAAAGGAAAATTATTTATTAGTAAATATTCACTTTACAGAAAGGTTATGAAAACATCAGTGGTGGATTTACGCTTAGGCCCGAGCCTAGGGCGCCAAAATTTTAGGGATGCTAAAATTTTACAAATGAAAAAATTCAATGAACGATTCAAATTTAAAAATCAATTTGAATTAGTTTTGCTATGAATATATGAACAAAGGACCCCGTATAACTGCATATGGAAAACGGCTTTCAGTCAAATGTCGCCAAACTTTGGGAAAATATCTTTCTTGTCATTCTGAACAAATGTCTTCATAGGCATAAACATCGCCAACGTGCCGTTTCCGAGATATTCCATGTCTAAGTTCCCGATTTTCATTGAATTGCAAGTGGTGCTATATCCTATGCAATCGCATAATTTACGCACACACACACAAACACATGAACGCGCAATTTTTACTTCGCAGAAGAATTATTCCGAAAAATTGCATTTTTGGGCCGTCCGGTTGCCATAAGTCAAAACCGGAAGCTTCAAAAAAAAAAACGGAAAAATTTAGAGACTCTGCGAATATTGGGTAACTTAATCTGATACTTTGGCAGAAACCGATTCATTCCTGTCATCGTTTCAGGCGTAAATTATGCGATTGCATAGGATATAACACCTCTTGAAATTCAATGAAAATCGGGAAGTTTGACATGGAATATCTCGGAAACGGAACGTTGGCGAGGTTTGTGCCCATGGAGACATTTGTTCGGAATAATAAGAAGAATATTTACCCAAAGTTTGGCTGGCGACATTTAACCGAAAGCCATCTTTCATATGCAGTTATGCGAGGTCCTTTCAGTAATGTATTCCAAATAATGTTGAAGTGTGAATTCAAAAAAAGTAATTAATAAAAAAAATCAAGCCAATAAGCTAGTCAATAAGTATCCCAACAATTTGAAAGAGACATTAGGTAATGAATGTATTCACTTACATTATCAACTCACTTAGATTTATCAGACCATAATAAAAATATGCACTTTACGTGATCTTTGCGATGATTAGCCTAAGGTAGTATATTGCTTGACGCATTTATTTAAGTATTCCAGCAACAAATTGTTCAGGAGAAAGATCTTTTTCAACCCTTAAAAGAGTGAAAAGCTATTTGCAAGCAAGTACGGGTCAGGATAGACTGAATGCACTTGCATTGTTGTCTATTGAAGCAAAATTGGCGCAGGAAATTGATTATGAGAATATAATCGATGTTTTCGTGCAAGCTAAAGCAAGAAAAAAAGAAGTTAATGTGATAAGTCATAAAAAATGTATTTATTGTTTAATCTTAAGAAATTCATTCTTATAAGTTCAAATAAATAAATTAGAAAATATAATATTTTTAATATTTATAAGTTAAATGTTTTATTATAATAATCACTACCAGAAAACAAAAAGGACGCCATATCCACCACTGATTAAAATATAATGAATGGTTTCCAGAAATTATTGAGTCATTATTGTTTTTATCCACTTTCGGAACAATTTTTTAATAAATGTTTAATAGGTTACTCATAAACAGTCAATAATAAAATTAGTTTAAATGAATCACAATCAAATTAATCATAACATTCAGATCATAAAGACGATATTAACCCTTCTGTGTATATATGCCGTGGTCTTATTTTTCTTCTTTTGTTGTTTCGTGGTTGTAATGCTCTTTAGCGAATTTCCTCCAAAGGAAAACAGCTATTGTTTTTGCCCCAATGTTGGAATTTCATAAAAATTTCTTTAAATGTCCATCGATCCTACCTATTAGATGTTAAAAATCACTATCGCTAAAATTTGTATATATATATATATATATATATGTACTTTTTAAAAATGTATATATATATATATATATATATATATATATATATATATATATATACATATATATATATGTACTTTTTAAAAATGTCTGTGGACTCTCTAGCGGTCATAGTTTTATTCCGATTGGAATGAAATTTGGTATTTGAGTCGCTTTTGGTATTCTAAAGGTCAAGTTCGTTAATGGGTAAAATCAGACGAGGGGAAATGGGGTTTAGAGTTAGGGGGAAACACAAAATTTAACTATCTCCCTTAATATTTGAAAAATCGAAAAATTTAAAAGAAGTTAAATTGTAGGTGCTAAGTTTTACTGTAATTTTGTTTCTTATCATTTTTCTGTTACAGTAATATTTACAAAAATATTTACAATTAAAGATTGAAAGTTATAATTCTAAATGTCTCTGTTCACATTAGAGTTTGAGAAAAATGATCAAGTAATGAATTGTAGCAAACTTGATTTTCTACAACTTTACTCCTTATACATTTTTCGGTTATTCTAATATTAAGAGAGATATTTAATATTTTGTGTTTTTTTGACACGAACACATGAAATATATTTTATTGTAAAAAATTATGATTATCGTTTCCATAGTAACTATAAACTATAATCGTTATACATCGTTCTATTTTGGCTATTAATAAATTTAATTTTTGCAAATAGTAAAGTCATATCAGATATTACATTTCATTTTGATCACACTAAAATTATGACCGCTAGAGAGTGATTTACGTATTCTAAGGAAATTCGCTAAGTTGACGCAGCTCCTGCGTAACGAATTAAAAAAATAAAAATAAATTAAATTAAATAAAAAATTGTCACACTGAAACATATAATTATGTGGTACTGAACCTGGTAAAATTCTGCTTAAATAAGACAGGTATAAACGATATAAAATAATACAGATTATGTTAGAACACTATCCGTCGAAGTATGATGGACTTTTTACGAAACGTTCAGACACTACATGTAACTTTTCTTGTTTACACAGTACGCCGACGTATCATAAAATGTTTTGATCTTCGTGAAAAAAACAGATTTCTCAATGAGACCACGACATATATAAAAATAGTTTACTAACGCAAAGGTATAATATTATAAGATTTTGAGCTCGAACGTAAAATTAAATTTTTATGATTTCTGCTGAAAGCAAAAGAAATTATTAATAAATACTGGTATTTACATAATAAAAAGATATTCATTTTATTCAGAATAAATTCTATTTGTAGCTCTAATAATAATTCTCTAAAAACATTAAATATAGTAATTTAATTCAATGTGAAATAAAAAATATAATTAATGAGTATAAAAATGTATTTTATTATTTTAATATATTAATTAACCCAGAAAAATCCCAGACAAATTAACAAGTCGATATTGCTACCCGGAATCTGAAATTTGGTGGAATCATGATAAATTAAATAGATTTGTTTTATCTTAAGATTAAGTTCATACGTGATAGTAAGAGAAAAAAGTATAAAATAAGGTATGATAAAGTTACTTATTACAGCTTTTCATTTGAAAATTTTCCACCTAAATATTTTTTAAAAATATGCATTTTAGAAAGAAATAATTCCAACAAAAATTGCACAGTTTAAAGGGGAAAACATATACGTGTTTGTGTGGTAAAACTTATCTCTTAAACTGTAATAGATAGAGAAAATATTTAAACACATAAATATTGATAACTTTAGTTTGAAGCTATTTTTCATGCATCTGAAAATTGAAGTACCGAATAATGTCCAAATGATTTTGTTGATAGTTACCAAGGTAATAAACAATAATAATTACCGTGATAACTCGGGGAGAATGTAGTTGAAATGCATGTCTCTAAAAGAAGGCATATTTGATATTAGCAGCGATACCGCTACTTATCCAATATTTCTGGCGTAAATACAAAATTTACTTCAACTGTACCAAATCTTCAACTGTACAAACGAGACGAGACGACAAAAAACTTTTGCAAGTCAATACAATACGAGAGACATGCAACTATCGTCTCGCCTCGTCGCATCACTAATTATTTCGATCAAAATTTTCTCCGGTATGAAAATATTAACAGAATGTTTTGTTGCAAATAAAGTTCTAAGATCATACTATGAAATCAGATGCTTTACACACGATTAAACGCAATAATATTTTGATGTTGTCACTTGTTTTTTTGCCTTTTAAAAGGATCCCAAAAAGAAGTCCAAATGCCCCTACATGGTCTAAATAGATGTATATATTATATTTATACCGGGTACTGTACTGCTAAAGTTGATTTTTAAAAAAAATATTTTTTTTGATGCGTTATTCATTCGGTTTTCGAACATTTTTTTCGAAAACAGAAATAATAAAGAACAAATAAAAAATAAAAAAATGAGATGAGCTTGTGTGGTCCATAGTAGAGATGTCGCGGATATTCGCATCCGCAATTGCGGAACTTAATTTTATCTACCGCAACCGACATAATCAATGCTAGATGCGGATGTTGCTTGTTTTGTTAACCCGACTTCAAAAAGGAGGATGGTTCTCAATTCGTCTGTATTTTTTATTTAGTTTTTTTAATGTGTGTCACCTCAGAACCCCGTCATTTATGAACCGATTTTGAACCCATTTTGGTCCCATTGACACCAAAACGCATTCTGATGAGGGGATCCCCGGGAAATCGAGGAAAATCCTCATTTTATATGTGATAACGGATTTCTGCGAATTTTTTTTTTTTTTTTGAAAGGGTATACTCATTCATAATAGGAAAATAGGAAAATTTTTTTAAAAACCGACTTCAAAAAAATTTTTTACAAAAAAAAAACAGACCCCAAAAAAAAAAACAAAATGAATGTAAAAAAAACTGAAAATCTGTTATGAAAAAATGCACTAAAAAAAAAACGGATAAAAAAAAAGTGTTATAAAAAATGCACTAAGTTAGTAGGCCGTTTAGTTGGTCTACCCATATTTAGACAAATAAAATCAGTTATAGAACTTCACTAAAAAGCGAGAAATAAAACCTATTTTGACAAAATAGAAACCCGACTTCGAAAATCAAATATTCTATAACAAAAAAATGCACTAAAAAGTAAATAAAAAATAATTGCATATTCTTGTGCCAATTTTAGTTCACCTAAGCTAAAATTTTTAAATATATATGTACAATTATTGTTATTTTTGGAGGCGGTGTCCAAAAGTTATGTGAATTTCTCTATGCTGACATCGACTTCAAAAATAACAATAATTGTACATATATATTTAAAAATTTTTGCTTAGGTGAACTAAAATTGGTACAAGAATATGCAATTATTTTTTTACTTTTTAGTGCATTTTTTGTTTTAGAATATTTGATTTTTGAAGTCGGGTTTCCATTTTGTCAAAATAGGTTTTTTTTCTAAATAAATCCGCTATGACTAGACATATAACCTCGACCTAGAACATAATTTGAAAAAGAATATTGTTGATATAATTTCTTACTTATTTTTTTATTATTATTAAATAAAATAATAAAACGAATATAATTTTTTTCTTTGTTTTTAATATAATTTCTTATTTTTTCTTCAATTTAATAAAATAATATCAGTAATAATGAATGAACAACGATAACATTTTATGTTATTATAAGCAGTTGGTAACAGTAACAATGACCAACCTTTATGATAAACATGTTATATTTTTAAAATAAAATTGATATTATTAGAAAAATTGCAAAAAATAATCAGTAATACTTTTTATAATAAACTTTATTATAATGCAATAAATAATTTTTATATATTTAATGATATAAATGGGTCTTGTTTACGATTGGTACCGCTTGTGCTTGTCGAGTGATACAGGATAGATAGCTCCGGAGTATTCACATAGAATATTCCGGTTTCCTCCTCTTCATGAAAAAATCTGGATCGTTCCTTGTGAGATTGATTTTGTGCATATGTTTGTTGAGTTTGCAATGGACAGCAGAAGGTCAGTAAGTATCCTAAAATTGCATTTTTCCTAGTTTAAAACGCTCAGAGGCCTTTTTCCACAAGAAGCTTTTTATAAGAGCCGTTACCCAAGAACGGTTGGATTTTTGTACCACCTATTCTTTTATATTATATTTTATTGTGTTTTTCGGCACTCCAAGAAACGGCTCTGGCCCGTTTAGTGTACAACTAGCACTCATTCTGGCTAATTCATCAGTCTTGTAGGTGGAAGGGCATATCAACCGCCCGTTTTTAATTTTTCCAAATATTGCTCTGTATCAAAGATACAAGACCGTAGAGATGCCCAAAATGTTTTCCGGACTATTAGCGAATTTCCTGTAAGGAAATAGAACTATTGGTCTCGTACCGACTTCAAAATTTTGCAAAAATTTCTTCAAATGTCTATCGATCCTACCTAGTAGATGTAGAAAATCACCATCTGTAAAATTTATATATATATATATATATATATATATATATATATATATATATATATATATATACATATGTGTCTGTAATCGTTCTAGCGGGTATAATTTTAATCTGATTGGAATGAAATTTGGTATTTGAAGCGCTTTTGGTATTCAAAAGATCAAGTTCGTGAATGGGTAAAATCGGACAAGCGCAAAAGGGGGTTTAGAGAGAGAGGGGGAAACACAAAATTTGACATATCTCCCTTAATATTCGAAAAAACGAAAAATTTATAAGAAGTAAAGTTGTAGGTACTAAGTTTTACTGTAATTTTGTTTTTATCATTTTTTCTGTTACACTAATATTTACAGAAATATTGACGGTTTAAGATTGAAAATTAAATGCCTTAATATCTCTGTACACATTAGAGTTTGAGCAAAAGTAAGGTGATGAATTGTAGCAAACATGATTTTCTACTTTATTTCTTACGTATTTTTCGGTTGTTCTAATATTAAGAGATATTTTATATTTTGTGTTTCCTTCTTTCTTTATACCCCCCCCCCCCATTCCCCTCGACTTATGTCATTTATTAATAAAATTGGCCTTGCAAATACTAAAATCATATACGACATTTCATTTTGATCAGATTAAAATTGTGACCGCTAGAGAGTGATTTATGTATTCTAAGGAAATTCGCTAAGTTGAAGCAGATCCTGCGTAACGATTATTTTAAAAAAAATTCCAGGTGGAGATAATAACGTTGAAATATGTACATATTATGAGCAAATAACAAGGGTTATTGCTACTTGAGACAAATATATAAGAGAATAAAGAAAAATTTAATTAAAATACATAAAGAAAGAACAAAGAATATTGAAAAAAAATTAACTTATCTCAATTTGTTTGCAATTAACATTATTAATTAATTAATAAAAATTCACAGATAAATGCACATTGTTTGAATGCATATTATAATTGTCGAGGTCATCAAGGTAAACATTACGACGTTCAATAAATATGTAAATGTTACAACATATATTATGTATTTGTACGTGGGTACAATGAAAGAAAAAAACATGTGATTAGTTATGGAATCAGTTTACAATGACACTTATTATCGGGAAGTTTATATACACCTGGTGTTTGATAGCATTTTATACAGCAACTTCATTTATCCGAATTAATTGGCACCTGACCCGATCCGGATAATTGGATGCGTGTACTGTTTATTTAAATTTTATATGGTAACCGTCGTCCAAGTAGCCAAGCGGTCTAAGGCGTTCTGCCTACTTGGAACTGGGAGGTAATGGGTTCGAATCCCGACTTCGGCAGTTTGTCAATTATTAAGAAAAAAAGTTAACGAATAACGAAGTAACCGGCTATGCTTGTGAAGGTTTTCTGCAGTTTCTTCCACGAACTCCAGATGAATATCGGCATAGTTCCTATCAGAGTCGGATGCAGCCGCACAACCTACCAATTCCTAGTCTACATACAAAATTTCTTCCACTCCATTCACATCCTCACATCCTTTGGCATCAAAATGGACCTTCTGGTCGAAGTGTAGCCCGTCCAGGGCAGCCGCTACAATCTATCTAATTTTATATGGTATTAGCCGAAAAATTCGGCGTTGTCCGGGCTCTAACAAATTCTTATAGAGAGTGCATAGGAAATGTATGTCAAAAAAATATTTTTTTCTAAATTTTGATAGTTTTTTTTAATATTTTAAACTTATTGGCAAATAATTTATTTTCAAAATTTTGTTAATGCAGGTATTTCTGTAGAAACTATTAACTATAATAGAGAACGTTAGAAAACGTTATGGACGTCAGAAAATGACTGTAACTTTGAAACAGTTTCGAATTTTGAACTTGTTAATAATCAATTAATTGATAGTTTTCCTGGACTTGTGAAATTTAACTAGGGTCGTTTCTCATTATTACTATCTTCTATAGGTTTCACCAAACGATTCGGACAACAAACATACACACACGCAACATATTCCCTTAAACGGAAACATCACCTTAATTTTTAGACCTAGAACACAACAAATTCAATTCGTTATCTCTTTTCATATTCGAGTTATCGTGTTTAAATAGGCTTATTAGGCCATTTTATGCAAACCGATACCAAAAATTTTGTTTTGCGATCTATTTTTTTGTTAAACGTTATAAAGTCGAGCCTAAACTGAATATACCCCTTGTATATAAAGCTAAATTTGTGTATACTGATGAAGAAAGAATAAACACCACCGACTTTCTGGACTAAAAGTTTTACTTTACGCAAATAATCGGCCCTGAGATGGCTTTTCCAATGCTCGCTGCATTGCAATCTCTTTCCTCAAAGCGATTCGTGTAATTAGAGTTCCACTGTATTGATATAAAGCGGCAAAACCATGTGTTATGATTTTAAAAAAATATTACACAATGTATATTATATTTAAGGTTGTACACTCCCGTTCAATCAATTGAACCGACCTGAATCAGTCTCTCACAATTTTGATTATTCTTGTAGTAAATGTTTTTGACAGATACAACATTTTATTTAATTTTTATACGTAAAAGGAAGATATAACACTTAACATGCATTTACATTACATATTCTTACTCTATCACTGACTTGTTTACATAAATAAAAAATATAAAACTTCCATTTCTTTTTTCACATTTAGAAAATATACTACTTATCTTTGTTTATAAATAAATAATATACAGAGAGTTACAAAAGTGAGTTTTATGAAATGTAAGAAAATTAACATTTCAGGTTCGTTCAATTTTATTGAACAGGAGTGTACGCCCATTAAGGCAAAGTAAAGATAACAAGCTGGATTTTTAATAGGTTATTAATCAATAGCAAATACACATGATACAGATACATAAATACATTTTTGGATACAGATCTGACGTCCTGTTTCTTAAGAATTACTTTTCTAAGATTAGATCATAACCCGTAGTGGATAAGGAATATCTGGTTCCATGAATACTTGGCGTCAAAAGTCGCGCTAACATTTCAAAATTTTATAATTGATTTGTGCCTTATTTATTCGATTTTTGAAAAAATACTTCAGATAAATGTTGTTCATTATAACTATACTAACAACTTTCCTTCGAAACATTTTTCCGAAAGACGGATAAAGAAGGCACAAATCAATTATAAAATTTTGAAATGATAGCGCGACTTTTGACGACGTATATACATTTATCATGAAATTGAAACTATAACTGCCAGACAAAAAACCTGAAATTAAGTAGTTGAACTACTGTAAATTATGTTAATAATATAATCAAAGTCTTCTGACGTGTTGTTTTGAGCATATTTTGATATAAACAAGGAAAAAAGTCTGCCTGTCTCGAGCTATCGCTTATATGAAATAGAAAGTGATCTTTGTCCGATATATAAATATGTATGTTCCTTTTTAATTTGCTCTATATTTTTCCAACACGCGAAAATAACCTGAAAACTATGTGAAATAATTTTACTAAAATTACAAATGTGGAAAACTGGAAATTTATATAAACGGTGCGTCATTATGACACGCATTACGGCGTTCAAGGTAAGCTAGATGATTCTGTACATTTGTACAGTTTTCTTTGTGTGTATACTCATAGATTTATCGAGTCACGAGTTAAGAAATCATGACAAAAAACTCAAAAATTTAATATAAATTCGTTAGAAAAATAAATTCGTTAGACAAAACTATTGCCTTATTAGGAATAAACCGAAATTTATATTGACCGTGTTCCATTTTATCACGCTTTAATGCGGTTTTCAAAGCTTTCTCGATGACTCTGTACATTATATTGTTAAAATGTTCAACTATAAAAACGAGACGAGACGATATAAAACATTTACAAGTCAATACAATACAAGAGACATGCGGTTTTCAGAGCTTTCCCACAACTCTGTACATTAAATTGTTAAAATCTTCAACTGTAAAAACGAGACGAGACGATAGAAAACTTTTATAAGTTCATACAATACAAGAGACATGCTATTTTCTGGTCTCGACTTGCGGCATCAAAATTATTTAGGTATTTACATTGATTTAGTTTTTTTTTTGCTTTTCAGTTACTTTCTTTTTTCAAATTTTTTGATACCAACTTTGAAGTATACCTAATCCAATAAAAAAGGAATTATTGAAATCGGACTACTCTGAAAATTTATGTGTGGTCATACATTATATATATATATATATATATATATATGTTTTTTTTAATCTTAATCCGACCAAAAACATAAATGTAAGAAAGGGCCGAGTTTTCGGGAAAATCCTTAATGTAATAGTTCCTTCTTAAAAAGTGGTGATATGAGAGTAATGACCGAGCTATTTACAAAGTAAATAGCTCTAGACTTCATATAATAGTTGCTTCTTAAAAAGTGATGATATGGCAGAAAGGACCGAGCTATTTACAAAGTAAATAGCTCTAGACTTTATATAATAGTTGCTTGTTAAAAAGTGATGATATGGAAGAAAGGACCGAGCTATTTACAAAGTAAATAGCTCTAGACTTCAGATAATAGTTGCTCTTTGAAAAGTGATGATATCCCATTAAAGAGCCGAGCTATTTACAAAGTAAATAGCTCGGTAAACTATTAACTAAAAAAAATAATGAGGGTAAATTGATTAAATGTAAGAAAAAATTTGGTTTAAAATTATTTCATAAGTTTTCCCTTAGTATGTTTTTAAAATTTTATAACGCGGCAAGATTTAAAATATTGGAAATCAGAAAAAATAACTTGCCGCGCTATATAAAATTTTAAAAACATACTAAGGGAAAACTTATGAAATAATTTTAAACCAAATTTTTTCTTACATTTAATCAATTTACCCTCATTATTTTTTTTAGTTAATAGTTTACCGAGCTATTTACTTTGTAAATAGCTCGGCTCTTTAATGGGATATCATCACTTTTCAAAGAGCAACTATTATCTGAAGTCTAGAGCTATTTACTTTGTAAATAGCTCGGTCCTTTCTTCCATATCATCACTTTTTAACAAGCAACTATTATATAAAGTCTAGAGCTATTTACTTTGTAAATAGCTCGGTCCTTTCTGCCATATCATCACTTTTTAAGAAGCAACTATTATATGAAGTCTAGAGCTATTTACTTTGTAAATAGCTCGGTCATTACTCTCATATCACCACTTTTTAAGAAGGAACTATTACATTAAGGATTTTCCCGAAAACTCGGCCCTTTCTTACATTTATGTTTTTGGTCGGATATCAATAATTTTTGAAAGGCTTAAATATACGAAGCCAAAGGCTTCGCACAAAACGCGTAGCGTTTTGTTACTCTTCGCATATGCTTCGCGTATGCTATGCGTTCCTTTCGCTTCGCGATACTTTACTCTTTTAGCGAATTTCCTGAAAGGAAATAGAGCTATTGGTCCCGTACCGAAGTCAAAATTTCGCAAAAATTTCTTCAAATGTCCATCGATCCTACCTTGTAGATGTCAAAAATCACCATCTGTAAAATTTATATATATATATCTATGGACATATATATATATATATATATACATATATATATATATATATATATATATATATATATATATATGTCTGTAATCACTCTAGCGGTCACAGTTTTTATTCTATCGGAATGAGATTTGGTATTTGAAACGCTTTTGGTATTCAAAAGATCAAGTTCGTTAATGGGTAAAATCGGACCAGGGGAAAGGGGGGTTTAAAGGGAGGAGGAAACAGAAAATTTGACATATCTCCCTTAATATTCGAAAAATCGAAAATTTTATAAGAAGTAAAGTTGTAGGTATTAAGTTTTACTGTAATTTTGTTTCTTATCATTTTTTCTGTAACCCTAATATTTACAAAAATATTGACGGTTTAAGATTGAAAATTAAATTCCTCAATATCTCTGTACGCATTAGAGTTTGAGCAAAAAAGATAAGGTGATGAATTGTAGCAAACATGATTTTCTACAACTTTGTTTCTGACGCATTTTTCGATTGTTCTAATATTAAGAGAGATATTTTATATTTTGTGTTTTCTTCTATCTTTATGCCCCCCTTTCCCCTTGACGTATGTTATTTATTAATAAAATTGGCCATGCAAATACTAAAATCAGATACGACATTTCATTTTTATCAGACTAACATTGTGACCGCTAGAGAGTAATTTATTTATTCCAAGGAAATTCGCTAAGTTGAAGCAGCTCCTGCGTAACGAATTTTTAAAATTTTATAACGCGGCATGTTTAAAAATATTTGAAATCATCAGAAATTTGAAATCATCGTATCTGATTTTAGTATTTGCATGGCCAATTTTATTAATAAATGACATACGTCAATAGAAAAGGGGTGCATAAAGATAGAAGAAAACACAAAATCTAAAATATCTCTCTTAATATTTGAACAATCGAAAAACGCGTAAGAAACAAAGTTGTAGAAAATCATGTTTTCTACATTTCATCACCTTATCATTTTTGCTCAAACTCTAATGCGTACAGAGATATTGAGGAATTTAATTTTCAATCTTAAACCGTCAATATTTTTGTAAATATTAGGGTTACAGAAAAAATGATAAGAAACAAAATTACAGTAAAACTTAATACCTACAACTTTACTTCTTATAAATTTTTCGATTTTTCGAATATTAAGGGAGATATGTCAAATTTTGAGTTTCCCCCTCCCTCTAAAACCCCCTTTCCCCTAGTCCGATTTTACCCATTAACGAACTTGACCTTTTGAATACCAAAAGCGCTTTAAATACCAAATCTCATTCCGATAAAATGAAAACTGTGACCGCTAGAGTGATTACAGACACACATATATATATATATATATATATATATATATATATATATATATATATATATGTATATATATATATATGTCCATAGATATATATATATAAATTTTACAGATGGTGATTTTTGACATCTACAAGGTAGGATCGATGGACATTTGAAGAAATTTTTGCGAAATTTTGACCTCGGTACGGGACCAATAGCTCTATTTCCTTTCAGGAAATTCGCTAATAAAAACATACTAAGGGAAAACTTACGACATAAATTTCAACCAAATTTTTTCTTACACTTAATTAATTTACCCCTCATTTATTTTTTTAATAAATAGTTTACCGAGCTGTTTAGCTTGTAAATAGCTCGAAACTTTATGGGATATCATCACTTTTTAAGGAACAGCTATTATTTGAAGTCTAGAGCTATTTACTTTGTTAATAGCTCGGTCCTTTCTCGTATATCATCACTTTTTAAGGAGCAACTATTATATGAAGTCTGGATCTATTTACTTTGTAAATAGCTCGGTCCTTTATCCCATATCATCACTTATTAAGAAGCAAATATTTTATTAAGATTTTCTCGAAAACTTACCTTTCTTACAAACGGAAAATTTAACAACTTTAATTGTAATTAAAATAACATATGAAGCATATATCGATCTGATTTGTTGACAAGGTTACCGCCTCCTTTTTGATTAGATAGACATTTAGTATTTAAATAAAAATTTTCTAGTTTAATATAACAGTATGTTTTAATACTCCAAATAGAAAACATTGATTGTTGTATTGTATTGTTACAATGTAACTTTTTTTAAGTAAACAAGTTTAAAAATAAACAAGTTTATTTTCAATTAGCAATTCGTAATGATGAAAAGAATTAAATAAATTGTTATAATTTGTAAGAATTGCTCAAGGCGGTATATTACCAAATATTCAAGCAGTGTTATTGCCAAAGAAAACTGAAAAGAAAGCATAAATTTTATACATTGGATTATTGATAATAATATTCATCGATCATATATCATAGGCCTTTTATTAAAACGCCACAAATTAATGCGAAATAAGAGTGATATATTTTTTATTAAAATAACTATATAAAATTTAGTATATATAAGATGTTATTTGATTTGTTTCGATTATGACTTCTAAACTAATCGTTTATTACAGATAATTGATTATCAACGTTATAGTCTTTGAAGAAATGACTTGACCCGTTGGCTCCACTTCACAAAAAAAAATTCGTTACGCAGGAGCTGCGTCAACTTAGCGAATTTCCTTAGAATACATAAATCACTCTCTAGCGGTCATATTTTTAGTCTGATCAAAATGCCTTAAGGCAGTTTAAGGGGTGTTTTTCCCATTTTCGGAGGTTTGCGTTATAGGTAAAAAAATTTTTCAAAGTGTTCTGTTAAATTGACTTTATTTCGGGTCGATTGGTCAAAATTCCATCATTTCATCATATATAGAACTGAAAAACGTAATTTTGGGGGGTGTTTTTTCAATTTTTCGGGAGTTTGCAAAAAAATATATTAAGTTTTTCGAAATAACTTCCTAATTTGTAGCTATTAAGCGTCGATTGCAAAAAACTGCATCTTGTTGTATGTATAGATTAAAAAGGTTGGTTTTGGGGGTGTTTTTACCAAGTTCGAAGGGTTGTGATGGAAAAAAACTGATCTTTCTATCATGAATAGAAGTAAAGAGGTAAGTTTTAGGGATGTTTTTCCCATTTTCGGTGTGGTTGCGATGTAGGTAATGAAATTTTTCAAAATATTCTGTTAATTTTGACGTTATTTCGGGTCGATTAGTGAAAATTCAAACTTTATAGCATTAATAGAACAGAAAAACATAATTTTGGAGGATGTTTTTCCAATTTTCCGAGGCTTCCGTTGCATAACTTTTAAAATCAACGCATACTGCTGTATTCAAATTGCAATGTATATTTCTATATGGTATAAAAATTAATAGGTATATATGATATATCGTTCTCTACATGGTAGTTTGCGTTAAACTAGTCTTAAAAATAAAAAATGTTAAATTTTCCACTTTTCCGATACAAATTTCGAGTTTTCGCAATTTTCCCGTCGGTTTGGGTACTACAGCTATCTACATGCCCAATATCAACTTTACAGCATATCTGGAAGTAGCTAAACATTTTGATATATTAGTTACCAAGAATTGTGGGCGTTCCCACGAATTTTGCGTTTTTGAAGTGAAATAACTTTTTAACGGTTAATTCGTTAACATTGATTGAAAACATTGGTTCTTATAATTCCGTAAAGTATCTATATTCGAAATATCAACCCTGTAGCTCTTTCCGTTCAAAAGATACAGCACCCAAAAAATGAGCCTAAATTAACGATAAGATATAGCACTGTAGTGAAAAGTCCGAAAGTCTCCCTTAAATCTCGGCCTTGCGCACTACCGTGCTCTAGATATTGTCAGAATTAAGGTTTATGCAAATATTCAGCTTGCTTTCTTTCATTCCAAATAAGATTAAATCGTTAATTGATTGGTGTATACAGAAATTATGACCGAATAGTTTTTGAAACTCATCCGCTCTGTTAAAACTAAAATGTATTATTATAAAACAAAAAGCAAAGTATCCTTGAATTTAATAGGATTTTTCAATTAAGAAAAATATAATAACAAAATTAATATTCATTAATTTAATAAAAGTAATATACACATTTCTTTATGATTGTGTATATGAACATAAAAGCTAATAATTACCATACCGCTTAAATTTATTATTCTTTAATGACAAAATACAAACAAATAGTAATAAAAAAAATTATCTTATTCAAGTATGTAAATTTTCACAGTTTTCTTGAAACATAAAAATAATATATTGTTGGTTAGATTAGAATACGTCGCAAAATTGTAATAATATGTGTCACTAGCTAAAAAAGCCGTAGTTTCCCGGGCTACAACATTTCTTATAGAGTGCATAGGAAATTAGTAGTATTAGTAATAGTGGTAGCGGAGGGAAGGTCGATGTCTGGCAAGTAGGCCTTTCTAGGACATTTTTACCGACCCGCTAAAGGACAAGGAAACTGCAGGTTGTGCGGTTGCAGCGGACTTTGGTACGAACAATTCCGATTAGTCACATCTGTCTATAATAAATCTCTGTGTACAGAATTCAGTTTCAGTATTACCTCTAATACATGATGTTCACTTACACTCACTATATTTACAATAAGATCATTATAAGTATATGTCGGTGTGATTACTATATATACCGTACGTTTAGTTTACATCTTCGCATAGTAGATCTCCCACGAGTATGAGAGAGTACATATGTATACATTAAGCAATGTGTATGAGAAGGAGGTCTTATAGGTTCGATAAACAAGCATATTTTTTAAAACAGTGAATAATGTTCATAACTGTTCGAGTGGTTGGTGATTGTCTACTTTCAAATGCCACAATAAATAAATTGACACATTCCTGTGCGGAATATCCGGAAAAGTACCATTTAACAATTTGCACGTTTTCTTCTTTTGTGTAATAATAACCCATTGTTGTAATAATACCAATAAATAAAATACACAAACACGTATTTTCCAAAAGCATTCACATAGTAATGATTGCATATTATCAAAACAATTAATAATATTTGTATTCAACAAAAAATCCCCACTCTCTAAAATTTATACAGGCACATACAACACACAACAGTAACAAAACAAACCTATAAGACCTCCTTCTCATACACATTGCTTAATGTATACATATGTACTCTCTCATACTCGTGGAAGATCTGCTATGCGAAGATGTAAACTAAACGTACGGTATACCTATCACAATAGAACATGGCACAAGGGAAAATTTTTAATTTTATTTTATACCAATCACAAATCTACTTAATAAAAATCTACAAACTCCTCACTGACAGACAACGCACAGCCTAGAAGCATGGGTCTAGAAGCATGAAATTTTGCACTCCTGAAGCAACGAGTTCCTTATATGACGTAGGTGAGCACTAAGCAAGGATTTTTTATATTCGAAATATGAAAATTGGTTGTATACCAGCGCTTTTGAAAATTCATCACCTAAGGGGGTAAAATAAGGGGCGAAATTTTGTATGGGAAGATTTTTTAAGGTTAGAAAAGTGGAAGATCGTGTTTAGGCTGCTGTTTATAACTTGACGCTCTATTTCATATAATTTGCGGCTTGACCCGTTGTTAATTAATACCTATGCTACGATAGTATTTACTAGAAACAATTAAGTTCTAATTGACATGATCATGCAAAATGATCAATACGAATCAATTAATACCACAAAAGAAAAACTATCAAAGGCAATTATAAATTCTACACATCAAGTAATAAGGGATCAAGTAATTTATAGAGAATCTTGTTACGCTTGTCCGCATTGTATTGTATTACAGAAGTTATTTTTTTTAAAATTAGGTTCAGTATCACGTAGCGAATGCAAGTGAACAAAATTATTACAAATTTCGAGTCCGGAAGTGCCACCATTTTCAGAAAAACTGTATCGGCCTATATCTTTATTACCGTGCACTTTAGGCCAAAAATGGTAATTACCTTTCTTGAAGATAATTGAATTTCCTTGTTTCTTAATTTATTAATTTTTTTTTGTATGACAAAAAAATTAATAAACAAAAAAATAAGAAATCTAATTATCTACAAGAAAGGTAATTACCATATTTGGCCTAAAGTGCACGGTATTGGAGATATTGGCCTATATCTACAGTTTTTCTCAAAATGGCGGCACTTCCGGGGTAGAAATTTGTAAGGATTTTGTTCATTTATATTCAGTACGTGATACTGAACCTAATTAAAAAAAAAAAAACTCTTGTAATATAATGCAATGCGTACACGAGTAACGAGATTCTGTATTAACTGCACTATAAAAATAATAAATAATACTAGAATGCTTGTACACGTGACTAAATAAAGCGATAATGCAAAAAAATAGGAGGATTCAACTTGTGATCTGCAACAACGTAGTACATTAAGTTGTCTGGTTAGATACGAGTTGATGACGATTGCTCTTTGGCTATGTAGATAGATAAATGCGTAGGCTAAAAATGATTGCTGAATTCACATGCTAGCATCAAATCCATTCGGTTCACAACAATAATATGCATACATATATTCCATTCAGGCAGGGCTGACTGTGAATAATTACGAAAGGGTGAACTCGGAAGAAGATGCATCCATTATCCGACCTGGCTTTCCAAAAAGTGTCCAGACCTTTTCAGGATTCGTTCATAATTTTGTATCTTCGAGGATGGGTCAGTTCCTTAGGGCCTTTAAGTAATTATTATTGTGCATTGAATCACTTATTTCTTTTTGCGATATTATAACTTTATTATCTAATTTACAAGATTTATACGTTTAAGGCGTAAATTTAGTCAATAAATTTGAAATGCCAATAGTTTGTGTTGTTCTAGAATTTTTTTCAGCTTTCTTACAAATTAAAAGTATAAAAAAATTATTATCAAACTTCGAAGTTAAATTTTTCGGTCATTTAGCCTCACTTTTAACTTCTACAAATTTATGAAATTTGCAAAACTATGTCTTATGAGTTCAATTTCAACTCAAAGTTAACTACTTTACCGCTTCTGGGAGCGGTTGGACCTCAACCTACACTTCTGGGAACATTTTCTTTCTATTTTCTTCCCTTTCTATTTTCATTATGTAATACTACACCAATTTTCAGAACTATGTTTGAACGATTTTTTATTTATTTTTTGTTCAAAACTCTACATTCGAGAGGTCTCCGCCTTCAATGAGACCTCTGCAAAACGCGGCTCTTGCTTTGACGACATCATTGAATACTTATGAGAAAAAATCACGACCTCTGTTCGATCAGTTCACTTTTATGTAGCTCTGAGTCTAATAATATTTACTACCTTTATTAAGTTATTATCCGACATTCACCCTATCCTTGCAGGAGTTCCTCAGGGAAGCGTTCTTGGTCCTATATTATATCTTATTTACACATCCGATTTGCCAGTTAATAATGAAAACATCACTGCTACGTTTGCAGATGACACCGCAATACTTGCATCCGACACGGATCCAAATACAGCATCAGAAAAACTACAATGTAGCTTAAATAAAATTCAACAATGGCTGTGTAAGTGGCGAATTCGTGTCAATACAAAAAAATCAGCACAAATTAAATTTACATTACGAAAAGGAAACTGTCCAACAGTAACTTTAAATGACGTCATATTACCACAAAATCCGGAAGTGAAATATTTGGGTATGCATCTGGACAAAAGGCTTACTTGGCGAAAGCATATATGGACTAAAAGAAAACAACTAAATATTAAGTTTAGTAAATATCATTGGCTGCTAAATCACCATTCTAAATTATCTCTCGATAACAAACTATTAGTGAACAAAAGTATTTTAAAGCCTATATGGACTTATGGAATACAATTGTGGGGTACAGCTAGTGTTAGTAACATTAAGATCCTACAGCGTTTTCAATCTAAAGTGTTACGTGCGATAAGTGGTTCACCGTGGTATGTGCGGAACGATGATATACATCGTAGTTTAAATGTATCTACAGTGCGTGAAGAAATAGTGGGATTTAGTGAAAACTATGTTTACCGACTAGAAATGCATCCAAATGTGTATGTGCTTAATCTTCTAGACAACAGTGATAGTTTAAACAGACTTGATAAACTTATAATTTTAGAACTTAAATACAGATTTTTATGATATTTTAGTGATTAGTTTACTTAATTATATTACCATTGGGATTGCCTACCATTGGGAAGTCACAATTCATGAGTTTCTCTGGTTATCACTCTATTTATAGTTCTGTTTAGAACTGATAATAGAAAAACTTAGGATATTAAAAAAAAAAAAAAAATTATTTCGCAAGCGTGCGAGTAGACATGAAGAATAGTGATTCCATTTGGATTAACATTGTGTGTAGTGATGACAGAAGTACTCACACAAAGAGTTAAGTAAGTGCACTTGATGATTAGAAAATAGCAACAAGTCATGCGGCATAGAGCTCTTGTAGATTGATATTTATAGAGTTTTAATATTTATTTTATACTTTTAGTTTTCTAGATAAGGAAAAATACATAGTAATTTTTCTGATATTAAATTAAGTTTATAAAATTAATTATCGAGTGTCTGGAAAAGATTTGTATCTAAAAATACAGCAAACAAGTGAAAATAATTTTCTTTTTATACCCGGTATATAATATATACAAGGGTATATTAAGTTTAGTCTCGACTTTGTAACGCTTGAAAATATTGATTGTAGACATAAATGTTTGGAATTAGTGTTCATAAAATGGCCTAGTTAAACTTTTGGCGTTACATATAGATATAAGCCCGTCGTGGTAATATGTTATGGTAAGTGACGTGTATGGTAGTTATGTGACGAATGGGAACACTGACGACAATGGACAGCTGTTTTCAACAATGCGCAGGAGTATCAACATATTTTTTTACGAATATAATTTTCTATATAGTTCTTTTAGTATTTAGTATTTCTTTTAGTATTTACACTTTTTATTATACTACAAAACATAGATATTAACGAATTTCTAATTTTCCGTGCTTCCGATTGTATATCCAACATCATTAATTAACTATATTTACCAACGATTTTTAATTTACCTATGATTCTTCTCAGCTAATTAATATTTTATATAATAATAAAATACATTTTTATAGACATAAATTATATTTTTTATTTCATATTGAATTAAATTACATGTTTTTAGAAAATTATTTTTAGAGCTACAAATAGAATTATTTATTTCTATATAAAATGAATATATTTTTATAATCTAAACCTGTATTTGTTAATAATTTCTTTAGCTTGGAGCTTTTTCGATATATATTTAAAAGCTTTAAGTGCGTATCTGATTTGCTGAATGAGGTAAAAATCATAACAAATTTCTTAAACAGCATGTCAGTTTATTTATTTTAGTTTTACCAGCATAGAATAAACCGAGAATAATAATAATAAGTGTGCAACTAATTTATGTCTACCTGACTTTTTCGAATTTTTCGAAAGTGTCGGAAATTTTCTTAGTTTAACCGAAAGTATATCAAATAATACCGAAATTAAATTTCTATTACCGTATTAGGTTACACAACTGGTGTAAAGTATTTACCGCAAAGGGTCAGTAGTAAAACTTTCAATTTCGAAATTTTTCCTTATCAATCAATCGTTCCTTATATGTTCTAAAAATTTTTTCGAAATCGCGTGGATTCGGCAGAAATCGAAGACAAAGTATATTTTAATACTTGATTTCCTAAGGAACGATAAATTTTAAATTTAAAGACTGGGGGGAGGGGAGGTGATAGACAACAACTTGGCATTTGATTGTTAGTTATCTTTAAGGGTTGTATTGAAAAATTCACGAGCTTAAGAATATAAGAGAGGAAGGACGACCGGATTTACTCTTTATTGTAAATCCTTTCGAAAATTGATTTTTGTTAATTTTGTCAGTTCCAGTTACCATAAATTTTATTATAATAAATACTTTGACTTTAACGGTTTCAAATATCGATCGTAGAAAAAAATTGTAGGTATAGGTGTTCATAAAATTTCCGTATATCCGCCAACATGATAACTGTTCTAGACCTAAAAGGTAAAGTTCATGAATGGGAAAAATCAGACCGTCCATCTACCAGCCAGGGTTAGAGGGAATATCCATCTCTGAATCCATGAGAAGTAGAATAAAAGACAAAAAATCCACCTTTTTTACAACTAAACAACTTTTGTTTGTAACTCTTTTTCATAAACTGAATAGTTTTGCCAATAGTGGTCTGAAAAGTTTCCGACCTCAACATGAAGATAGCAGCACTCGTAAATAAAAGCTAGTGAATTTCGTTGTTCATCTATTGACAGTTACTCACCAAAGTTTCAGCCATTTTGGACGCACAGTTGTTATGTAACAGTCGTTTGAGTGAGTTGATGTGAGTGTTTTTATGAAAATGGACAAAATCGAGTATCGATCTGTCATTAAATATTTGTTTTTGAAAGACAATACGCCTACGCAAATCAAAGATGAGTCGGATTCTGTGTATGGAGACTCTGCACCATCATTTACCACAGTGAAATTTTGGGCAGCTGAATTTAAACGTGGCCGTAAGAGCTTGGGAGACGATGAATGTTCGGGACGTCCAAAAACTGCAACTACCGACGAAAATATCGCCAAAGTTCACCAAATGGTGCTAGACGACCGCCGAATAAAAGTGAGAGAGATAGCAGATGTAATGAACATGTCAAAAGAACGTGTTTGTCACATATTAAATCAATATTTAGACATGAGAAAGCTGACCGCGCGTTGGGTGCCGCGTTTGCTCACGTTAGACCAAACACGTGTTCGAATGAACATTTCCAACGCTCTGTTGGCGCAGTTTAGGCGCAATAAATCCGAGTTTTGGCGGATTAATTACTGTAGATGAAACTTGGATACACCATTATACGCCCGAAACAAAAATACAGTCCAAACAGTGGACTGCAAAAGGGGAACCGGCTCCAAAAAAAGCAAAAACTGCTTTTTTTTTGGCTGGGAAAGTGATGGCGACTGTTTTTTGGGATAGTCATAGAGTTATTTTAATCGATTATCTTCAAAAAGGAAAATCCATTACAGGAGCATACTACACATCATTACTTGACAAGCTGAAGGCAGAACTTGCGAAACGGCCACATTTGCAGAAAAAGAAAATCCTGTTTCACCAAGACAACGCACCGTCTCACACCTCAGCGGTTGCCATGGCGAAAATCCATGAATTGCGGTTTGAACTGCTTGACCATCCGCCTTACCCACCAGATCTAGCCCCAAGCGACTTCTTTTTATTCCCTCATCTAAAAATTGCGCTCGGAGGACAGAGATTTTCGTCAAATGAAGAGGCAATCACCTTCGTGAACCATTATTTTGCAGAAAAAAACGCCGAGTACTATTTGGACGGGTTACAGAGATGGGGCCATCGCTGAGAGAAGTGTGTAGAGTTACAAGGAGACTATGTTGAAAAATAAAAAAAAAATTTCTGAAAAAATGTCTTGTATCTTTGTTAGGTCGGGAACTTTTCAGACCACCCTCGTACTTCTATTACTTGTAAGAAGAATATATTATAATATAATATAATTAACATATTATTTCTGCGCCCCGGCTTCAGGGTCTGCGCCCTGTGCCTGAGCACCGCCCTAGTTACAGCACTGTATCGGGTATTTGAGCAGTTAACTCAGTTATTATTATTTTCACTTGTTATGTATAGAAACGAACTAAAATCAATTAATGATTAAAAAATAATTAAATTAATATTAATAATAAAAAAAAATGACTATTTTCACTTATAACTTCCTTTCCCATATTACAATGCGTCCGGTGGTCACCAGTCGTCAGTCAATTATTCAAGCGACTAACAACACAGTTAAATGACATGACAACAGACAAACGCAGTTAGACAGACAGACTGATAGACGATCGACATTCAACACGATCTCGCTCGTTCAACTTCAATAATTATAATTACATTTAAAAAACATTATTTAAATATGAAAATAAAAATAACTTTTTTTATAATATTTGTAAATAATTTCTCTTTTGCTAAATATAAAACAAGATAACCATTTTTATACTTAAAAATCTAATAATAGCACTACTTAGTTTAAAAGTTAAAGAGTATTGCTTGCATACAGGATGTACCATCAATTTTGTTATCAAATTTACTTTGTGTGGTTCTGATCACGAGATTCACGAAATAATGGATGCTAAAAATGGTTTTGATTCTGATCAGTGATTATTCACAGTTCAAAATTATGTTTATACACTGTAAAAATAAAATAGTGGACCCAAATTTGCCAAGTGGTTGGCCGATACTACCTACAGGCAAATGGATAGCACTTAAGTGGATATTTTGGTCTAGAATCTTGAAAAAATCGATTTTTTGTGTGCATTTTTATAAAGTTTATATCATTAAGAATATATCCTCAAAAGGAACTTTCAAAATTCTAATAGTTTAAGGAGTTATAGCTAGTTTAGTGACGTAGCAACTAAACCGGTCTTGCCGGAACGAATCGAACAATAGACAGTTTCGAAGTAGAAGAAAGCACATTGTACGCTGATAGAAGAAAATTCTTGAACCAAGTAAATATTTTGAAAAACATATTTACTTGGTCCAAGAAATTCCTTGTTTTCATTCAAGAATTTGTTTACTTGAAGATACTTCTTCAAGTATCTTATGTTTCAAGTATAATATATTTTCTTCAAAATATTTACTTGGTTCAAGAAATTCCTACTATCAGTGTATGTATCAGGAATTGCCGATTAAAAAATCAATTCTATGATAGCAAATATCTGGTAAAAAAAATGGATGGTAAAAATATTTTTTTTATCAAGCTTGTGCCTCTAGCCTACGCATTTGCGCCTATTCTCTGTGCCTCAGAAGAGGCACTTCTCTTTCGACCATGTAAAAGCACCGATAAAGAAGTCCAAATTGAGTGGGAATCTGGTTATCTATTCATATAGTCTCTAAATCTTTTGAAAATAGGAATCTACATGTTTTGATAAATTGTAAACATTGAATGGTTTAGTTTAACATTTAAAAAAAACAAAATTGAATGATGTATCTATGCTGACCAGTCCAAGTGGCCGAGCGGTCTAAGGCCTTATGCTTGCGCAGTATGCCTACTTGGAAACTGGGAGGTTATGGTTCGAATCCCGACATCGGCAGTTTGTCAATTATTAAGAAAAAAAAGGGGCGATTAATTGACTAAACTGTCGGCGTATGGACAAGAACGAAGTAACCGGCTATGCTTGAGAAGGTTTTCTGCAGTTTCCTTCACGAACTCCAGATGAATATCGGCGTAGTTTCTATCATAGTCGACTGCAGCCGCATATCCAACCAATTCCTAGTCTATACACCAAAATTCTTTCCACTCGGCTCACATCCTCACATCCTTAGGCATCACAATGGACCTTATAGTCGAAGTGTAGCCCGTCAAAGGCAGCCTCTACAATCTATCTATCTATGCTCATTAAAAAAATTTAAAATCTACTTTTAAAATGAAATTAAAAATCTTCTTTATATGTTCAATAACCACATTTTTTATCAGATGTGTGGGTGCTCTTATAAACGATCTGTGTAATGGGGAACTTGCCTGCATGTTTTATTTGTAAATTTCTCAATTTTAAATAACTCTTTACACTAAAATAATGCATTAAAACAGGAAATTAATTATTAATCCAAAAATTTTTTTAAATAATTTATAAATAATTTAAAATAAATTTTTAAACGTCACAACCTCACATTGTATACTATACCTATATGATATCACATAGTATACCTATATATCACATAATATACTTACGGTAGCGTTATTGGACGGTTGTTATGATTATTAACAATATTTTTTAAAGGCTAACATTGTAATCTCTCTCTAGGTAAATTATTATTTTTGATAGTGAACATACAGGAAAGTAAATAAAAATTCGAAAATTATCTATCTTGCCGCGAAAAGCCTTGTCGTAATTTTAAATATACTAATATATGGAGCACTATAATGTATGAAGAATCTCAAAAAATATCATAAAATATGATAATATTTCACACAGGAAAAGCTCACCAATTAATGGTTGTTTCTTGTAACAGATGTGTTGATAACAATTTCGAAACTTACCTGAAACAAAAGAAAAAATTGAAATTAGTATAATAAGGAATAAATTCATAAAATAACTAACAACTTATAATCTAAACTTTTTCTAAAATTAAAAACAATCTAATATTAAAAACAAGCTTTTTATAGTAAAACTAATTTTCTACAACTTTACTTCTTATTTGTTTTTCGATTTTTTCAATATTAAGAGAGATATACCAAATTTTGTGTTTCCCCCTCCCTCTAAACCATTCTTTCCCCTTATCGATTCTTCTCATGCTTACCATAAAAATGCATTGTCATCGGAACTGAACTAACATGTAAAAATTCAACTCCGTATGATAAGAGGAAGTGGTTCTAATTCAGCTTGCAAGATTTGACCCGAACATACATACATTGCAAGTTAAATATATGCTTGTAAAATAGCTCCACTATTGTATGGATATATGCTTAGTCCCGAGTAATGGTTAGAAAAATTAATCGCAGAAATTTTTTTATTGTTTATTTCTATAATTCAAAAACGAAAAGTGATAACGAGCTATGTTCTTGAATGGTCAAAATCGTTCCGTGCAACTCTCCGCTGGGGGAAAATATCTCTTTGAAACCGTATATAGATGAAAAATTTTCAGATAGAAATTTTTAGTTTTTATAAATAGACATCTTTTGCTTGTTAATTTTTTTTCATAATCTGAATAATTTTGCCATATTTTCAGGTCAAACATCTAATAACTACCCTCAATAGGGAATATGCATAGGGAAAATTTTTTTCACTTGAATTGAAGCATGTTTACTTGACAAATATCAAGGTAAAATTACTTTTTAAATAACTTTAAAAATAAGCGAGATATGAATGATTGAAATTCCCGATTAGACAAAGAGGGTGATAGCCCTCTTGATATGTTTTGTGACGTCATATTACACTTTCACCATTTAAAATACACGTAAAACTCCGTTTTTAGTATTTTTGCAAGAAAGAGACAGATAATAATCTTTAAAAGCTTATAGCTTCCTTGATATTTGTCGGATTTTAATTTCGTTTTTAAATATTATTACAGTATTAACAGTATTTTCATATTCTGAAAATAAATTTGAAAAAAAATTTTCATGTATATTCCCTATTACAAAAGCGTGCGTATGAATAAATAATCTATGTATACAGGCTATCAGTGAAGCAGTTATAAGTTATGCAGTTCACGCCTTGATAATGAAGTAAGTATATACAGGATATTTCAGCAAACAGGATATTTAACTCAGTTATTTGTTATATTTTCACTTTTAGTTTTAATTTTACATTGTCATGCTCTGTTTAAATACAGGTCCCGTGAAAGTATTTCAGGGTGTCTAGTAATATTTTGGCAAAAAATTCCCTAACTTTTCCAGGTTTTCCAAACTTGAATTCGAATTTTTCCAGACCATTTTTTCGTATAATATTTTGTTATTGATAAGAAAATAAAGAAAATAATTCATTTGTTCATTTATATTCATTTTTTATGGATAATATGATCAAACCTATACATTCTTTTTGATGAGTAACATACATAAAATTTTTTCAAAAACCTCAAAACAGATAATTATTAGTAATAATTTTTTAGAAATAAGTTATTTTAAATACGACTATGCGAAATTCCCTGAATTCTATGAAAATCTCTGGAATTTTACGAAATTCCCTTACAATCGGGAATATGCATGAAAAATTGTTTTCACTCGAATTGAAGCATGTTTACTTTACAAATATCAAGGTTAAATTACTTTTTAAATAACTTTAAAAATAAGCGAGATATGAATGATTGAAATTCCCGATTAGACAAAGAGGGTGATAGCCCTCTTGATATGTTATGTGACGTCATATTACACTTTCACCATTTAAAATACACGTAAAACTCCGTTTTTATATTTTTGCAAGAAAGAGACAGATAATAATCTTTAAAAGCTTATAGCTTCCTTGATATTTGTCGGATTTTAATTTCGTTTTTATATATTATTACCGTATTAACAGTATTTTCATATTCTGAAAATAAATGTGAAAAAAAATTTTCATGCATATTCCCTATTCCATGACTTTTCCAGAAACTCAAAATTCCCTGACATTTCCAGGTTTTCCAGACAACTAGACACCCTGTATTTCCTCCTACAAATAGATTATTTTGAATTAGTTTGTTTTGTCATGATTTTATCCATTTAATTTTCTGATGTTGGACCATTCTGTAAAGTATATTATTAAATTATATATATAGAATATAAAATAACTCTCACTTGAAATATTTTATTTATTAATATTTTGTGATAGTTTTCATTTGTAAACACATACAGTCACGCGCAAAAATCTATACCACACTGCATTCAAAATTGTTTACATGGTCATTAAATTTAAGAAGAAAAAAATCAATTTGATTACAACATTCTTTAAGGTTTCACTTTCAATAAATGTTTGAGGTTTGTAATAAAGATTATCTTTAAAAAAGTCTTTTTAAAAGTTTTCTAAATAGGACTGTAAATAACATATGTGTATTGTTTTTATATCAACATTATAGGTGTTCATAAAATTACATGTTTAGTCCATTTCCGCCTGTCCGTCCGTCAACACGATTACTCAAAAACGAAAAGAGATAACGAACTAAAATTTCGTGATTGGGAAATATCGGAAGGGCAGAAAATATCCATTTTTGAAACCGTAAGGGATAGAACAAAAATTTAAAGACAAAAAAATGTTCAAACTTTATTTTTATAAACTCACTATACACCGGATATTTAGTTCAGTTATTTGTTATTTTCCACTTGTTTTTAAATGTTTTTAATTTATCTATGAGAAAAATCGGTCAAGCGCGCGAAATACTTGATCAATTAGGGCGTATTCTATTTCGGCGCTTAAACAGCGCTCATGCTTATAAGTGCAATTTATTGGCGGTCGTTTTAGCTAATGAACGCTCACTCTACTCTTGAAAATGCCGTTCGTTTTGGAATTATAAGTGCGTGTAATATTTCAGCTGTTTTTCAACAAATAGAATGTTTGTTCAAGTGACTTCAAAAGCCCCTAGAATCCAACCAAAACATCCTCAATTGACAATTTAAAAAAAAAGTGTCGGTAATCTAGGTTTTTTTCTATTAAACAAACGCTTATACAGTGTTCGTTTTGGAAATTAGTACAATTTAGCGCTGACGCTTTTGTTGTCTTACCTGGATAGAGAAAGCGTCTGTGGGCGTGGATCTATCATGAAACTTAACCATTAGCGCGCTCTGATAGCATACATGAACACTAAAGACAACGCTTGATAGCGCTAACAACGTGTAAGCGTGCAAAACAAATACACTCTTAGTGTTCTGTAAAATATATTTAAACCTTTTTTAACCCGACTTCAAAAAGGAGGATGGTTCTCAATTCGTCTGGATGTTGCTTTTTTTTTTAATGTTTGTTACCTCAGAACTCCGTCATTTATGAACCGATATTGAATTTTTTTGTTTTAAAAGGTTTGATTTTCGATTGGTCATTGTCACCACATCGCATTTTGATGAGGGGATACACTGAAAATCGTGGAAAATCCTCAATTTATATGTGATCACCGATTTCTGCGAAAATTTTTTGTTTGTTTGAAAGGGTATACTCATTCGTAATAGAAAAATAAGAAACTTTTTTTAAAAACCGACTTCAAATAAAAACAATTTTTTACAAAAAAAACCGACCCAAAAAAAAAAATTTTTACAAAAAAAAAACAAAATGCATGTAAAAAAAACTGAAAATCTGCTATGAAAAAATGCACTAAAATTTAAAAAAATTAAAAATATTTTGACAAAATGGAAACCCGACTACAAAAATCAAATATTTTAAAACCAAAAATGGACTAAAAAGTAAAAAAATAATTGTGTATTCTTGTGTCAAATTCAGTTCATTGAAGCAAAAATTTTTAAATATATATGCACAATTATTGTTATTTTTGGAGGCGGTGTCCAAATTTTATGTGAAGGGTAAATTTTATGTGAAACATTAAAATTTAAATAAATACAATATTTTTTCGAAATAAAAACGACAATATTTTTCCAGTTTCTCTATGCTGACACCGACTCCAAAAATAACAATAATTGAACATATATATTTAAAAATTTTTGCTTAGTTGAACTAAAATTGACACGATAATATACAATTATTTTTTTAATTTTAGTGCATTTTTGGTTTTAGAATATTTGGTTTTTGAAGTCGGATTTCCAATTTTTCAAAATATTTTTTATTGAAATAGACAATCCACAATGCACCAATTTTCTTGTGTGTAAGTGTAAAATATCTTCTCAAAGTCTCATGTCTCAATGTCAGGACTCAATGTTCATGTCTTTTCTGAACCTTTTTATGTCAAGGATAGGGAATATCATTTTTTAAGCTGTTAACCCGAAAAATGTTAAAAAACTGGTGTGCATTCATAACATACATCATAAACATCCATTTAAAAATTATGTAAATTAGCAATAAATTAAGTACAATAAAATAAATACAATAAATTTTAATTAGAAAAGAATATAAATTTTTGGTGAAAAGCAATAATCAAGTAATAAAACCACGAAAAAATATTGTGTAATTTTTTTATTTCGGATTTAAATTAACTTATTTCAATAATTTTATTATTGTGAAAGAAATACATCATTCAAATTGAAAACAGATAAAAAACGTAATATCTTAAATTGATTGGATTAACACAGCAAACAAATTGCGACTGAATCAATAAAACAAGATAAACGAAAAAGTTTTTTTTTTTTAAATAAGCTTTTATAAGTTGGCGGTGGCTGCCATATTGGATTAAGAATGACGTCACATTACTTACTGTGTTTCACTCATTAAGCTCTTTCATTTGATACCCAAATCATAGGGTTTAATGTGGAAATTATATATCGACATTTAGCGGCGGTCGCTATATTGGATTTAGAATGACGTCACTTTACTTACTATGTTTCGCTCATTAAGCCCTTTCATTTAATACCCATATCATAGGGGTTAATGTGGAAATTATAAGTCACCATTTTAGGGCGGCCGACCGCCAATATCTCTGTAAATATTAAAGAAACAGAAAAAATGATAAGAAACTTAATTATAGTAAGAATAATTTTCTACAACTTTACTTCTTATGTGTTTTGCGATTTTTCAATATTAAGAGAGATATACCAAATTTTGTGTTTCCCCCTCCCTATAAATCCCACATTCCCCTTTCCGGAGTCGGTCAGGTTTACCATGAAAATGCATTGTCATCGAAACTGAACCCACATGTAAACATTCAACTCCGTAGGATAAGAGGAAGTGGGTCAAATTTAACTTGCAAGATTCCATTACAGACACCGGGAGGATAGGTGAATCTAAATAAAAGCTTATAATAAACTGAAATTATTTTGAAGCATAAAAAAAATGGAATATTCCAGAAATTCTTATGGTACCTATTTTTAAATTTATTTGCAATGATTAGACTAAAAAATAATAAAAGTATTGAACAAATTGTTTTTTTTATGTTTTTTTTTTTTTTAATTTTTAGTGCATTTTTTTATAACAGATTTTCAGTTTTTTTTACATGCATTTTGTTTTTTTTTTGTAAAAATTTTTTTTTTTTGGGGTCGGATTTTTTCATAAATGACGGAGTTCTGAGGTGACAAAAAAAAAAAAAAAATACAGACGAATTGAGAACCATCCTCCTTTTTGAAGTCGGGTTAAAAAGTAGTAAAAATCAGCTTGCCTTTAAAACGCTACATGATAAGATGAGACGTCTTTAGCCAACATCTGGGGGGTTCAAGAAGGTTGCGAAAACTTTGGTACTATATAACTCACAGAAGTTGATGTTAGTTTTTAAAATTTTGTAATTGATTTGTGCCATATTGATTCGGTTTTCGAAAAAATGCTTCGGATAGAAGTTGTTCATTATAAATATAGTAACAACTTTTAATCGAAATTTTTTTTCGAAAACCGAATGGATAAGACACAAATCAATTATAAAATTTAAAAAACTGGCATCAACTTTTGTGGCCAAGTGTACTCCCTTAACATAAACGGATCGTGTCGGAGAAAAATGTGATCATAAAGATTTATACATATTGTACAAATTTTCATTTTTCAGGTTCATAACTTCTGATAAAAAGGTGTACAATTTCGTAAATTTTGGAACTATTTACCGTCCCTGTTTGCAAACTATTGAATCAAACCGGTTGAAATTAAGTCGATCGTCGATCTAATCGGAACTTATTAAGAGAGTACAGATAGATAGACAGATAAGAGTCCAAGTGGCCGAACGGTTCAAGGCGTTATGTCTACTTGGAACCGGTGATGAATCCGGTGACCCTTCGAAGTTGTAGGGTGAGGGACAGCCTCTTGGATGCATTAGTACTTTCCCAAGTTTTGGTTGCGGTATATTTTCCCTGTGATCACGGTGTTAAACGTTTATTCTTGATTCCTCGTTAAGCGCTTGTTTACATGATGTTTTTCACATTCCTAAATTAGGTTCTGGGTCTATGAAACGTAATCCGACTCATTTCTTTGCGAGGGTAAAGGGAGGAAATTTATCAAGGTAAATAAATAAAAATGTTTAATGTTCTTCAGCACTCAAACAATTTATAATTGCATAACATTTGAAACCATTGTAAAAATGTCTAAAGTAATTACCAAAGTAAAAATTAGTCTAGGAGGAATCGGCGCATGAGTGTCGGAAACCATTCGGACGTAATTTTTTTCTGAAATGCAGTTCGTAATGTGGCATTGTGGTCCCAATTTTATTTAACTAATTTTTGACCGAATATTTTCCAAGTATTTATAGGTATTTTGGGTCGTTTTTTCGTAAACATGACCGTTCCCGAGTTATTGAGTTATCAAAAAAAAATTGAGTTATAGACAATGAGAAGCGCATTTATATACACTCCCGTTCAAAAAAAATGAACAGACCTAAACCGAATCAATCGAAGTCTCTCACAATTTTGATTATTCTTGTAGTAAATGTTTAAACTCCCATTCCTTTTTTCACATTTAAAAAATATGCTACTCATCTTTGTTTATAAATAAATAATATACAGAGAGTTACTTACAAAAGTGAGGAGTTTTATGAAATGTAAGAAAATTAACATTTCAGGCCTGTTCATTTTTTTGAACTGGAGTGTACCTTTTACATGGATTTTAGCGTCTAATTGACAATTAAAAAGCAAAGCTTTAGAATGAAATAATCTTTAATTACTCTTCAGGATTTTGTTAAGGGATGTTCTAAGATTATATAAGAATTTTGGGTTTTTTTCAAACATTAAATTTTTTATAACTTGGAAACGGTCAATTTTACGTAAAAATGACAAGAGACCTTTTTTGTTTAAAATGACACATAATAGTCTGTCAATGGGATAGGGTAAAAAACAACTTAGGACAAGCATTCCCTATGGGAAACTGCATTTCTATAATTTGACTGTATATTTTGAAAGCATTCTGACAAAAAAATTGCATCCGATTGGTTTCCGACACTCATGCGTTGATTCGTCCTATACTAAATTTATTTAAGTAACCTAAGCGGTTAGTTTTAGTAAAGGTATATGGGTACTGTATAAAAATTATATAGGAGATCGTTGGTAATTTAAGTTTTAGAATATGTCAAGGTTATTATTCATAATTAAGATTAGTGCATGCATTTTCAAATAAATAAATAAATTTTAATTATATAAAATTTTAATAACTTTTTAAGTAAAAAAATAAAATTTATTACGATAATTGTACTTTTATAGAAATATACTTAAGCTTATATAAAAATTTGTAAATTTCAAGGTAGTATAAATTGAAACTACGGATTAGGATTCTTTGCTTTAAAAAACAATATTATCTTGAGATACCTCACAGGGGGTACACTATGCCGCAAGACTTGAGAAATCTGGTGGAGAATACCAAATGCGAAGGTAATTACAACCTTGCCTTCAACAAGTGATAGATTCATCAAAAAAAGAAGTGGAAATTACGAGTAATTGAGTTAATTGCTTAAACACCCGGTAAATACTGAATTTATTATCAATGCGTGAACTGTTTATTCTATAAAAGTGGCGGATTAAAACCATTCGCCGTCCCCTCTTTTTAAGGTGGAAGGAATGAAACCAACTTCTTGACGACAATCGTTATTAATTTGTGCTTTATTAATATCTTGTTGAAACTGTAAAATGTAAGATTAATTAATTTAGAAAAAAATCAAATATTCTAAAACAAAACATGCACTAAAAAGTAAAAAAATAATTGCATATTCTTGTGCCAATTTTAGTTCACCTAAGCAAAAATTGTTAAATATATATGTACAATTATTGTTATTTTTGGAGTCGGTATCAGCATAGAGAAATTCACATAAATTTTGGACACCGCCTCCAAAAATAACAATAATTGTACATATATATTTAAAAATTTTTGCTTAGGTGAACTAAAATTGGCACAAGAATATGCAATTATTTTTTTACTTTTTAGTGCATCTTTTGTTTTAGAATATTTGATTTTTGAAGTCGGATTTCCATTTTGTCAAAACAGGTTTTATTCTATTTTATGTACTGTAAACATACATCTTTAGGTTAAAAAAATCCCCAACTTATTAAAAACATTTTCTTTAACCAATAAATTTCATTCAGACATTCAATGCCTATCGTATTTTTAAACCTGATTTGTTGTACGTATTGCCACCTATGAATGAGTTTTTGAACCTGTATATGTACCGCCATCTATGATAATCTTTTTAAAACTGATTTGTTTTATGTAATATCACCTATGAACAACTTGTTGATCGCGTGGCGAGTAAATGTCGCCAGGTAACAAACGGTCTAACCCGCCGCAATAAATGTTTCACATCAAAAACGAGTTCGGGTTTCAGTAATTACGCAAGTACAAATATGTCAATTGAACATATCTAGTATAACGGCCACGAAAAAATGCAGACAAATAGCAAGATAATCACATAGCTCGGTAGTGCGTCAGACCAAGTTCAAAACAATTGAAAAATGGGCATTATTTTGTTGGTAATTCGTATAAGATTTAAGTTATACAAATTGATACTATTAAGTCAGAAAGACTATTTATCCCACCAAAAACAAAAAAGGGAGAGAAGCCAGATATTCGTATACAAACAGTAAACCAATGTAAGGCCCAAGTTTTTTAACAATAGTGAGAAAATTATTGGTATATAGTAAGTTTTTTACGTGCAAGGTATTTCATATTTTTATTGATTGATTGATTGATGACCCGGTATATACTGAATTTATAAAAAATAACCTATACCTATACCAAAATTTTTTTTTCTGCGATCAATATTTTCAACCGTTACAAAGTCGAGACTAAATTTAATATACCCTGGTATATATCATATATACCGGGTATAATGATTTCAAATACAATCTATATATGTGATTTGTATATTAAATGTTTTGATTTGAACGTGCTTTATACACATTTGGTAAAAATAAATCGATAAAAATTATAAATACAAAATAAATAATCGAATTGTATCACGTATTGTAATTATCACGTAAAAATATAAATGTTTTCAAAAAAAAAAAAAAATGGAGAAAAGATTTTCTATTTTATCTCATTCGATTTTATGTAGTCGGACAATTATAGAGGAAAATTATACCGTGTGATCATTTGAAAGATTACTACTTTAATATTTTTTTAAATATGCATTTTAGGAAAACTAGTTTCAAACAAAAGTTGCAAAGTTTGAAGGGGAAAACATAATACAATAATAATATTTTTGTTTCATAAACCGGTGTCTGCATCGTATATAACTTATCTTTTAAACAGTGCAGGATAGGGAAAATCTTTAAATAACAAAAAATGTTAACCTTATATAAAAACAAACAACTTTTGTTTGAATTTTTTTTTCATGTATCCAATATTTCTAATATAAATTTTGTATTTACCCAAAATTTACACCAAAACGATGGGATGTATGATAAAAAGTTCCAGACAAAAGTTGTTTGTTTTTATGAAATAAACATTTTATTTAAAGATATTTCCCTAGCTTGCTCCATTAAACTGTGCAATGTTTGTTTAAAACGTTTTTCTTTTAAATGCATATTTAAAAAAAAATTTCATAGGAACTTTTCCAAAATAATACATTTTCCGACTCATGTACTTTCATGAACTTTTTAACTTAAACAGTTGAATGTTCACCTAGTGTAGTTAAGTTTTATACAATCAAAGGCTGCAATAATTGATAGATATTTTCATCATGATCATGATATACAGACCGTTTTCAAAAGCATTTCTAATAGAGAATCAATGTTACATAAATCGAATATTTACTATAAAACCATACATACACATATATACTGAAACTGAATGTCTGAACTGGAATATTGGGTGACCATATTATAGGACCATTGTTCATTCACGGATCTTTAGATTCTCAAAAATATTTGAGTTTGTTACGAAATAATATTTTGCCAACTGTTAGAGCTCTTCCTAATTTAGACCTGGAATCTGTATGGTTCCAACAAGATGGCACTGCACACAATGCCAGGATAGTAAGGCTGTTCCTGGAACAAAATTTCCAGAAACGTCTTATGAGTGGTTTTGGAACCTTCAAGTGGCCAACCAGATTGCCAGATCTATCTCCTAACGCCTTTTTTTGGGTAGGCCTGAAAATTTGCATCAATTAAGGCAAAGAATTGATGACAATTGTGCGAATATTTCTCCTTAAGTGCTAGCAAATTTCCGGGTAAATTTCTACAATCAACTCAGATATTATTTAGCAAATAATGGAGGAATATTCGAACCGATCGTTTAACTTTTTTTTTGTCGGAATTCTATTTAATTTTCTTTTTGGGGTTTTATTTTTCTTTTAATTTGTGTGGAATATTGTTTTATGTTATACCGTTAATAGAATACTATCATTTATTTTCAAACATTCCACATACAAATAATAAGGGATATTCAAAAAAGAATTTTCAATTGTTAGAAGTAATGCTAAGCTTAAGAAGACACCAATGAACATATTTAACCCACTCTCATTACATGTTAATGCAGTACAAAACAGTCTAGCAAGCATACACAACAGACACACTAAAGAGTACCCTCACTATTTTTATTTCTTTATTAAGCATATTGTGTATAGTTATTATATTAAATAATATTTAACATTGATTCTTTATTAGCAATGCTTTCCAACACATACGGTAGTACAGATTTGACACGGACAACATCTAATTTGAAAAATGTGAAATTAAGATTTTATTTCGCAAAAATTTTGATAGGAGATAATATTTATGTGAAATTTGATATCATAAAACTTATGTACCACCCATAGTTTGACGTTGAATAATTTATAAAAACAAATAACAGAAATTCTGTTTTAATTAAAAACATCTTAATATGCAGGGATTCCCAAACTTTTTCTCTGATGAAACATCTGATGAAGAGGCCTTGAATTTTAACACTTTGCTTATTTTTAAGGGAAAAAATTTATTTTAATTGTTTTTGAAAACTAGCGTAAAAATTGATATGTACGAAAGAAAGTATGTATAAATTAGGCAAACAGACTAACTTGTGAATTAAGTTAGTCTCCAGAATTGTAGACGTCAGTTACGACGCGGTTTTGAAGCATTTACGGCGGGTTCGACGATGATTGCGCAACGATAATCATCGAGCTCAAAGTCATTAACGGCGACCATACGTGTTGTATTGTCGTGCAGGAGAATGGTAAATAAAATCGTTAGTATGTTTTTTGTCGTGAGAAGATCACGTTCATCGTGGATCCTTCATTTTCTAATGCGGATGAAGATAGTTTTATCGAGAAAGTGGCGAATCATCCCGCATTGTGGTAGCTAAAACATACGTCTAACAAGAATCAAAAGGTCAAAACCATCCTTTCCAACCAAAGTTGGAAAACTTTATTTACCAAAAGACATTTTAATAATGTTTTAAATCTATTCAACTAAACTAATTCCAAAAGGTAACGAAAGATTATCGTTTAACGCCACACCGAGGAAAACGCCTTTAACACATATTTAAAAGTTGGTTTTTAATCAGATTTTTGAAGAATATATCAGCAATACTGTCAATAGCATCAGATTATTTCATAAAAACATAAACTGGAAAAAATAAGTAATGTTGTTGATAATTAAGCACACCGTTGGCGTTCTGTGGCGCAAACAGCGGTCGGTTGTGCAATATAAATTCGTTACCGGCCAAGTAGCCGAGCGGTCTAACGCGCTTTGTCTATTTGAGACTGGAAGATTATGGGTTCGAATCCCGACATCGGCAGTTTGTCAATTATTAAAAAAAAAAGGCGGTTAATTGACTAAGGTCAAGAACCAATTAAGAATCGACTATGCTTGTGAAGGTTTTCTGCAGTTTCCTCCACGAACTCCAGATGAATATCGGCATAGTTCCTATCAAAGTCGGCTGCAACCGCACAACGTACCAATTCCTAGTCTACACACAGAAATTCCTTCCACTCCACTGACATCCTTAGACATCACAATGGAACTTATAGTCGAAGTTTGTCCCGTTCAGGACAGCCGCTACAATTTAATACATATTCGTTAGTTCTGTCAAACTATCGCTTTATTTGCTTTGTTATGAACTTTTTTCGAGGAACACAGTTTGGGAAACTCTGCTTTAATGAAACGTAGCATTTGTTATAGTTAAAAAATGGAATTCAAATTTAAAAAAACTACTTTTTAAAGCATTGTTTTAAATTTTTTTAAACAATAAATAACAACGGTATAAAATAAATCAAATTCTAAATAAATTGTACATTTAGCGATATTTTTAATTTGTCACTTTTACAGTTTTATTAACGCTCGCGTACATGCACAAACTAATACTTTCGTATTAAGGTCTAATGGTTATGTACCACGCACTGTTTGGTAACGATTATTTAATATAATACACGTACGATATAGAAATGATCATAGGACCATAAATTTCTCCGACCTGGACTTTAAGACTGCTCTTCCAAAAACATGAAAAGCTTTTTTATTTCAATAAATATTAAATACATAAGTCCTGACTAATATCCTGCACCTTCTGTTCAATTATGAACTTCTCCCATAAGCTTGTACTTTCTGTCAAGGAACATTTCTTGAAGCCCGTGTTGTCGAAATTAATGATATAATATGATGACACATTATGCTTGAATACATGTTTAAACTACTTCTAGATGTTGTAATTTCTTTTTTAAATAGAAGAAGTCAGACTGTACTTATACTACGAGAACTATTTTGATATTTCCCAAATTCTATTTTTCAAGGTTTTCTATTACAGTACAACCTCGAATTACTAGGCTGA